>NW_004624738.1:26528208-26554072 GCF_000247695.1 Heterocephalus glaber
TGGATTCCATTTGTTCCCTATGTTGGGATTCCATCTTGTTCCTCAGCTCCTCTCTAGATTTATTAATCATGTCTTGCACTATGAGCACAATTTCTGCTATTATCTAAGAAATTATTTCTGTTTCATTTTTTCCAGATCTTTTGTTGCCAATTCAGGGAGTCCAGGTGGTTGAGTATCAAGAGTGTTCCATCTCGTTTCCATTTGGGGTTGCTTTAGGTGGTCTGGAAGTCTCATTTTGAAACTTGTTTACGTGTCTTCTTATTTTGATGGGGGGGGTGGTTGTGGTGTGTGGGGTGGGGTGTGGGGGATTAAGGGTGTGTGTGCTGCTGGCGCTTGTGTGGCTCACCTCCTCTACACTGTGAGTGGTGGTATGGTGGCCCAGAAGCCTGCTCTGCTCTGGAAGCAGTGGTACAGTGACACGGAAGCTTCCTCTGCACCTCTTCACACTTTTTAATGGCCTTTCATTTCTTTTTTTCTTTTCAAAGAAATTCCAAATATTCTCTCTGTAGATTGATGGGTTTAATTGAAGTCATATGTGAAATGTGATATAAAAGTATCCAGACAGGAAGGTTGCTTTGGAAAAAATACTAGATAATTTAATTGAAGCAAAGATCTGAATATGATTTCTCACTGAATGTCCCTGTTGATATAAAGTGTTTACCTGTGCAAAAATGCACATAATATGTGTATAATAAATATGCATATCAGTAACTGCATGGTGAATCACATTAATAGCAAATGTATAAAAACCTTGCCTGAAGGGAATTTTTTGCTAAATTGCCAGAAAATGCTTATGAGTTTGAAAGCAGAGGTCTCAAACCAATGTTGCTTATATCAAACTTTGCCTCTTAATGTCTTGGGATGATTTGGAAAGCAAATTAATGCCCTTATTTATCCACATATGCACACAAAGATAAGAACTGTGCCTCTATTTTCTAATTGTAAACTGTACCTTGGGAATGACATGTTCTATAGATGTTCCTGAATGCACAAATAAATGGAAGGAGTGAACAGACTTACAGAGGAGAGAGTTCAGACCAGTCTTCAATTAAAATTCACCCTTTTGAACTTTGAATTTTTTTGCTATTTTCTGTTTGGTGTTCAGATAATCGGTTTCCTCTTTCAACTTTGGTTCCATGAAAGGAATATTCTTATCTGTAGTAGACTGTTTTCAAAGAGGGCTGCCAGCTCGCTCTGCCCACCACTTTCCTCCCACATCTTAGAGGATGTCACTGTGATCACACAGAAAAGCAGGCAAAGTGGAGGCTGAACAGAATTTGACTTTTAAAAGAAAAATTGAAGTTGGTTATATCAATCTCTATATATTCTTTGTATAGGTGTGGTGGTGGAAGATATGTCCTCATTATGCACATTTTCCATGAACTTTAACCCATTATCTGTCAGCTCTGGCTTCTCTACTTATTGCCCCTCTGGCTATCTTGAGGCAGGTGCTTCTCTCTGTCCACTCTCAGCTTTCCTGCCAATGTCTCAAACCCCGCTCCTCTGAAAGAAGAATTGTTTACCTGGGTACATCTCTATCCCCACACACAACTTCCTAGATCCTAAGGTGCCCGGCACAGTGCTTTACAATACATGAGAACTGGGAACAATTCTTGCTTGATGCACAAAATGAAAGAGGAAGTGGGAAGACAGAAGGTAAAAATGGGATGTAACCAACACTTACAAAATGTTACAATCTACATGCAATAGTGTATATAAACTATTTTACATTGGATTGCTTTCTAGCAATTATGGTTCAGGGCTTATAATGATTCCTAAAAAGACATTATAAATTCCTACTTTAGTTTAATCACAGTGTTTACTTTTCTCCCAGAATGCACCTTATTTACTTAGTGTCACAATACTAAAATCATTCCATGAAAAAAAACCCCCAATGTCTATATTAAATCACTGCTAAGAAAGTAAACATTTCTCTCCCTGTTTTTCTCTGAGTTGATTAAGCACCAGTACATTAAAAAATGTTTCCCAAGCCCAAGAAGGCTCCCCTCTGTACTTAGAACTATCCAATGCAGAATGTGTTTCCTGCCACTTGATTACAATTTGGCAATAGTTTCTGAATAATTTACAAATTTTAAATTTCTATGCCCCAAACACACATGTGCTTGCAGCTAAACAGACTTGAAAGAATACGCAAATTGCACTTTTATGTCAAAAATGAGTGAATACAGTTTCATGCTGAAAAAAGCTAACTGTCACCCTCCTGTTTTTGTTTAGACTAATCTGTGTGCTGTTGCCCCCACATCAGACTGCATCAACATTTTCTTTGGGATATTAGACGTAAATGTTTATGGCTGCAGATAGCCTAGGAGGGATTGGCACTTATTAAAAACGACCCTGGAGTATTTTCTTTGGTTTCCACATAAATATCCCAGGGAAGCAATCAATCCAATGAAGCTGCCTGGCAGAGAGAAGCAAGCAATTCACAGGGCATTAGGGTCTCCTGGGTCCTGTCACATGAGAGACGCCATCCGAGAATGTGGTGAGCTGGCTGAGCCAGAGAACCAGGAGGGGTGGCTGCTTCTCAGTGTGGAAGATGATGCTGTTGCTGAAGGGAAATATCTCTCCCTAAAGCCAGAAATCACTGCCTTCTACACCCAAAAAACCTTTCTACTCAAAAGAGTTGTTAAAAAACTAGACAACACATGTGAAATTCATCCTATCCTTCAGTGTGGGGCCTGCCCTGGCATTTTACCAAGATAGGACAACTTCATTCCTCATACCAGTTTTTTTTATAGGATGAGGTAGGATGAGTGCACCATCTCTTCATAAAGGGTAGGGGCTGTGCCTTGACATTGAGGCACAGCAATGTCCTTTCTTGATTCTAGAAAAAGCTGTGAGTTCAATTCTAGCATCTTGGACACTGAAGATATGTTTCTTGCTATCTCTGCTTCATATACAAGAATGTACCATGAAGAGGCCCATTAAGCTGTCCTGACGCCAAGCACATCAACAGAATCACTGCCCTCCAGGTTTACCCTGGACTCCCTGAAGTCCTAGGACTTCATCACATTCTCAGTGGCCTTTCACCTCCCATCATTCCACAATAACTGAGGTTGCAGACAACCTCTGTAAAATCAAACAAAATGAACATTTTTCAGTTCCCCTCTCGTCTTATTTCTCAGTAGCATGGATATGCTTGACCACTTCCACCATCTTGAAATTCTCTTTTCTACTGGCTTCAATCACATCTCACTTACATGGTTTCCCTCCTATGTTTGGATACTCATGTCTCCTTTCTTTTTAAAGTTCTTCAAATGTTGACAAACCAAAAACTACATGATTTTAAGAGGCACAAAAAAATCTTTTGATAAAATCTAACACTGTCATGTTAAAACACTCTGCTAGGAATAGTAGTGAACTTCCTTAACCTGATAAAGGCAAAGAAATGCCCCTAGTCTTCCTCTACACAGCTGCTGAAACTCTGATTTAAGCCCAATGAAGCCCATGTTGGGTTTCCAATTTATAGAACAAAGAGATAAATTTGTATTGATTTAAGCCACCACATTTGCCATAATTAGTTATAGCAGGAAGAGAAAATTAATACAGCTATCTATGAAAAAGCCATATCTAACATAAACTTAATAATGAAAGACTGGATGTTTTCCCCTTAAGATCAGGAATATGATAAGGATTCTCACTCTTACCACTCCTGTTCAACATTGTACTGGAGGCTCCAGTTAGGGTAATTATGCAAAAAAAAGAAATAAAAGTCATGCAGATCAGAAAGGAAAAAATAATACTAGCTCTGTTTGCACATGGCATCATCTTCCATGTGATAAATTCTAACAAATCCATAAAAATTTAGAACTAATAAATAAGTTTTGCATGGTTGCAGGATACAAGGTCAAAATGCAAAACTAATTGTATTTTTATAGCATTGGCAAGAACAATCAGAAACAACAATTCCTTGGGCATGGTTATGTATGCTGTAATCCCAGCACTCTGTGTGCCTGATGTAGTAGGACTGCAAGTTTGAGCCTAGCATGAATGTTGTAATGAGACCTTTTTATTAAAAAAAGACAATTTAATTTATGGTAGCATTAAAAAGAATGAAATACTTACAAACAAATTAAAATAAGTTCAAGACTTATACACTGAAAATAATGAAGCATCACAGAAGGAATGAAGGGATACTTAAATGAATGGAAGGTATCTCATTCTCATGAATTGGAAGACTTAATATAGTTAAGATGTCATCACTCTCCAAATTGATTTATAGACTCACTGCAATCCCCACCAAAACTTCAGATGGCTTCTTCTTAGGTATTAGTAAACTTATCTTAAAATTCATGAGAAGTTTCAAGGGACCCAGAAAAATCAAAACAGTCTTGAAAAAGAACAAATTTCACACTTTTCAATTTGAAAACATTGTACAAAGTTACAGTAATCAGAACTGTGTAGTACTGACATAAGAATAGTGTTCCAGGGCTGGGGATTTAGCTCAGTGGTTCTGTCACCTGCCCCACAAGTGCAAGGACTCAAGTTCAATCCCTGGTACCAAAAAAAAAAAAAGAAAAAAAAAGCATAGAATTCCATACACCAATGGAATAGAATTGAGTGTCTGGAAATAAAACCTTACATTTTTGGTCAATTGACTTTTGACAAGGGTATCAAGACAATTCAATGGAGAGAACAATAGTCTTTTCAATAAATGTTGCTGAGACAACTGATATTCACAGGCATAAGGGTAAAATAAACTTGGACCCTCATCTCACTTCATTCACAAAAGTCAACTAAAAGAATTCAAAGACCTAAATGTGAGAGCTAAAATTACAAAACTTTTGGCAGAAAATATAGGAGTAAACCTTCATGACCTTGGATTAAACAATGATTTCTTAAATCTGATACAAAAACAAAAGTTACAAAAGAAAAAATAGGTAAGTTATAAGTTGTACTTCATCAAAGTTAAAAACTTGTTTTTCAAAGACCATCATCAATAAAGGGAAAAGGTAACCCACAGAACAGGAGAAAAATTTTGTCAATATGTCCAACCAGGGATTTGTAACCTGTACACAGCAAAACAATAAGACAACCCAAATTAAAAATGGGCAAAAGATTTGAATAGATATTTCTCCAAAGAACATATACAATGATCAATAAGTGTATGAAAGAATTCTCAACATCATTAGAGAAATGCAATCACACTGAGAAGTCATTTCAATCCATTAGGATACCTAGCATAAAAGAGACAGATGATAGCAAGCATTGGTGAGGATATGGAGAAGTTAACTCTTACACATTGCTGGGGGGAATGTACAATGATGTAGCTGCTTTGTAAAAATAGTTTGGCAGCTCCTCAAAGAGTTGAAGATAGGGTTGGGGATGTAGCTCAGTGTGGTAGATCACTTGCCTACCATGCATGAGATCCTAGGTTTGATTCCTAGTACTTCAAAGAAAATAAAAAAGATAAAGAAGAGTTTTGATATGACCAATTCTCTTCCTAGTTTAAGGGAATTGAAAACATATCCCCACATAAAAACTTGTACATTAATGTTTATAGCAGCCTTATTAATATTAGCCAAAAGTAGGAAATAATTCATACGCTTATCAATTGATAAATGGATAAACAATGTGATATATATATACATACAATGGAAGAGTAGTCAGTTATAAAAAGGACTAAAGTACTGATACATTCCTCATGGACAAACCTTACAACCATTACACTAAGTGAAAGAAGGCAGACACAAAAATTCACATATTGTATGATGCTACTTCCATGAAATGTCTAGAGTTAGGGAATCCATGGAGACACAAAGTAAATTCATTGTGGTTAGAGGCTGGCAGGGAGTATAGAATGGGAGAATGAATGCTAATGGATATGTGGCTCCTTCTTAGGATGGTAAAAATATCCTGGAATCAGATAGTAGCATGATTTCACAACCGGTGAGCACACTAAAAGACAATTATACACTTTAAAGATTGAATTTTAGGTTTTTGAATTATATATACATGTTTTGGTATGGGGGGGTTGAACTCAGGTCCTTGCGCTTGCAAGGCAGGCTGCGGAACCACTGAGCTAAATCCCCAGCACCTGAATTATATTTTAATAAAGCCATAATATAGTAAAAACAAAATAACTGATGGGTCTCAATCTTTGGTCACAAATATTATTATTTTTCTACATTCTCCACAGGCAATCTTTTCAACTCCTGTGGCATCAATTGTAATTGAGGGACCCACCCATCAACCTCAAGTTCCCATCTCTATCGCAGATCTCTTCCTGGAGTTTCTCTGATTTTCCTATTTGGAGGCTTCAAACGCACTTTCCATGCAACATGACTGAGACTAATTTTGTTTCTTCATCTTCACCACAGCCTAGTCTTCCTCCAGGGTTGCCTTTCAGCAGATGGTACTGCCATTCACTGATTTGCTGGGGTTGGGAATGGAAATGGCACTTCTTTATGCTTTGGTGGTATTGAGGAGGTTCCATACCTAATGGCTTCTTTCTTCTACTCAGGTTGGTATTTGGTGATGTCAGGTTGATATGGATGGAGGGCTTATTGTCAGCTTTTTTGGTGATAAAGCCAATAATGGTTTGGTTACAATTTCCCAGCACTGAATTCCAGATGTTGGCAGACTGAACACACATGCAGAAGCAGAACCAGTAAAGAGACTTCCCAAGGAGGATCCTTCCTTTGCAAAGCTTAGGACAAATAGTAGCAAAGAAGGGTGCATATTTTCCTGGACAGGACCTTAGGGGAGGGATCTGAGATAAGAGCATCAATTTAAGATTCATGAGAGGGTGGCTGCCTGGGGAAAGTATAGAGAAAGACTTGGATTCAAGGCTTAGACTTGAGACCCATCTCCTTTGAGAGGCTGCCTAGAGAGAAATAAGCCTTTGAAGGAGCCTGGGGTGCAGACAAACCTGGGAGTGAAGAAATTGTGCTGCCAGTGGAAAGTAGAGTTTTAAGAAGGAGCAAGCTATCAACCACCTCCTTGATGCAGGATTTTGCATACGTTGTACTTGGTCAGGATGTTCTTCCCTAGTTCTTTACCTGCTTGGTTTCCCCATGTTTATCCTATCTCCATTTAGGCAGGATTCCTACAGGGAAATCTTCCCAGTATGACAGTGGAGCACTAGGCCGAGCTTGGACTCTTCTTTTTGCATGCTCATGTGGCCCCTGCAGGCTTCCTACGTAACCTTATCACAGTTGTGGAGGCTGAAATGTGATTAATCCAAATGAAAATTTATTAAGTGAAATTTAATTAAATGAATGGGTATTACGTCATGTCCCCATTTTATTGTTATTACCCTGACACTATTCACCTCTCTAACCATCTGCTCAAAAATTGTGAAGATGGACCAGAGATTTAGCTCAGTGGTTCCACTGCCTACCTCGCAAGCACAAGGACCTGAGTTTGATCCCCGGTACCAAAAAAACCCCCAAAAAACTGTGAAGAATGTGTAAGCAATGAAGGTACTATTGTGACACTTCCTCAGAGTAAGAGATTGATGTCAGGCTCATGTGTGGGAGCTATCTTTGGAAATAGAAGCTCTCAGTAAAAAAAACACTTGCCTATTACAAAATATATACTTCCCACTAAAGAAAAACAGGGAGTAAAATGTATTTGGACTTGGAGCTTGAACTTGGGAGAGTTTTCCTTTTTGAGAGGCACCATGGAGATCATTTTGCCGTGATTGTTGATCTACCTGGAAGATTTTGAAAACCCATACTTGCATGTGGGAAGGACCTTCATGCCTCATGAGTGTTTGGTGAGTGACACTGAGCACTTGACAGTGGGGAGGTCTAGGCTCTGCTCTATAAAGATTTTATGGCAGTGACAATGGGATAAGAGCGTTTCTCAAACGTGGTAGATCAGTGTCTTGTGCAGCTCTCCAAGGCTTCCAGCAATAAACCTTCATGATAGCTCTTCTGTCCTGCACTCCACATACCTTGTCATGCTCATGCAGAACACCCTTTTATTCTTACTCTCCTCTCCTCTGGGAGAGACACAGAGACTGATCTCACACTATGCATGAGGTCTTAAG
The DNA here is from genome assembly GCF_000247695.1 of Heterocephalus glaber. The sequence continues at coordinate 26,536,223 of NW_004624738.1, forward strand.
GAATTTATGAGCCAAAGTTCTCTTCATATTTGCAGTGTTCCTCTTCTACTTGCAAAGGCCAGATTGCCTTTGAATGAGTCTCATCACCACTGGGTGCATGCTGGGCTTCCACATGGACTTTGTCAGAAACTTCCTGCATGTATTCAGCATTAAATAGTGATGAAAATTTGTACATGGTCACCCTAATGGACCATCTGTGCTTAGCTTGCCTCTGCCTGCTATCAAGATATAACTCAATGACAGTGTGAGTTACTTTGTGTCTTTACTGAAAAGCATAACTACAAGTCCTGCAGAGACAGCTAAAGGCATGCTGTCAGAGCCCACCCTTTTGTCCTTCCCAAAACTCTACTAGAGAAGACTTTAGCCAAGGATAGAAAGGAAGGAGAGGAAAGCACTTTGGAGAAGGATCGCTTTCTTTTCTCCTCTTGTTTTGACAAAGACTGATGAATGTCTGGCTGAGATGTTCTATCCTAACCTTGACCTTTGCCCTTTCTCTTTCTGAGCTGTCGTTGTCCCACAGTGTCTACTTGCACACTACTGAAGTTCCGTGGGGTCCAACTCAAGTTGTTGATGAGCAATGAAAACAAACTTAGCTGGCAAGAACACAAGCTTAGGTGTCCAACAGACTTGGGTTTGAATACTTTGTGACCTTGGGCAAATTGTTTAGCTTTTCTGAATTTTTTTCCTCAGAGGAAAACAGACAATAATACCAACTGCCTCATTAGGTAGTTAAAGGAATAAACTAATATGAGCAAAAGAGTGTGCCTAGAACATGCATATTGTTCTGAAAACTGTTAGCTACCATCATGATCATCATCATCACCTTCTTCTTCCTCTTCTTCTTCTTCTTCTTCTTCTTCTTCTTCTTCTTCTTCTTCTTCATCTTTATTAGTAAATTTTAATTGCAAGTGACAGAAACCCAACTCAAATGAATTTAAGCAAAGAAAGAAGAGAATTTGGCTTGGTTAACTGAGACATTCAGGCCAAGAAGATCAACAATATCATCTGCACCCAATCTCTTTCCAGATCTTGCTTTGCTTTTCTTCTATCTAAGCTTCATTTTCCAGCAGGTAGACATAAGGATAACTAGCTCACAGAGGCCCATCCCCTCTCTTTCTAACAAAGGGTCCATGAATATGCATGTGGATACTCAAGCAAAGTGCCTGAGCTCCACCCATAAGTCCACCTCCCAGTCAACAAAGACAGACCTAGGGGGAGGGCCTCCACAGACACTGGAATAGGCTCAAGCCTGAAGGAATATCAAGGTTCTGGGCATCAGGAGCATTGTCTAAAAGTGGGAGTAGAAAGAATTTAGAGTCAAGACGAGCATTTTCACTTGGTCCGACAGAATCATCACCCCATGAAGATCAGAGCAGAGCCATCTAACACATAGAGGCCCTACTGCCAACACTGGGAGAGGTATCTATTTACTAAACAGTATATTATTCAGATAGTGATTGATGCGAAAGAGTCTAGCCTAGTGCAAGGCAGGTTATGATTGACTTCTGTGGAGGTTGCAGAGAACAGAAGGGTTTCTGCCAGCAGAAAGGGGCCTTAAGCAGAGGACCTTGGGGGACGGGCAGCCTGGGATAGATGCAGACATGGAGAAGGTGTTTCAAAAAAATGTGAGATCAGACTGGGTCTGCTGTGGGCAGGGTCATGGGGAGCCTGGATTAGTAAAACAGAATGTGTGTGCCACAAGAAACAGGATGGCCAGGGGAGGGACACTGGGTGTGGAAGGGGGCAGGGTAGAAGAAATCTAAAGAGGATTTCAGCTCCAAATCCATGACCTTCAAAATTAGAGAGTCTTTGAAGGTTTATAGTAGAGGATGACAGTTGAAAGTGGTGGCTGAGGGGCTGGAAGCACCATATTGGTGGGCCCGAGAGCCCAGAGCTGAGACCTGGAGGAGTAAATGGGGAACCAGCAGGGCTATGGTGTGGAGGGTGAGTGGAGGGAAGGTGACACAGGTGCAAAGAGCACTCAGCAGAAGAAGCTTGGTGGGCAAAATAGCCACATGTAGGTCTGATGTCACCAGAAGAACTAAGTACCTAGGACCGAGTGAGTGGAACACTAATGTGTGGCCAAATTGAGCTGCTGGAGTCGATGTGATAGATGCATGGCCAGGCTTATTTGCTGGTTGTGATAACTGACTTCAATGCCCCAGGTGTTTGGTTTTCAACTTTGTTCCAGTCCCCTGATGGGGAAATTAAATTCAGAGTCCATGGGACTTGGGCTGGCGGAGGTTGCCGCCTCTGGGTGTCCTGTGGGCAGAGCTGGCGCCTCAGGCTCAGGCTGACGCTTTGGTGAAGTTCCTGTGGCCAGAAACGAGGGCTTTTTCCTGGCTAGCTTTGCTGGGTGGTTTGTAGGCCTGTCTGTTGGCCAGGGCTGAATGCATACTTGGATGTGTTTTTAAAGGGGGCTTCCAGGCTCAGCCTGTGTCTGTTGGCTTCTCATGAGAGAGAGAACCTACAGGCCCTTGCCAGCCACACGACTGGGGTGCTGGTCCCGGCAGGTCCAGATGGGCCCCCAAGAGCCTTGGTTCCTACGCATTGGACACACAGAGGGGCTTAATGGTATTCCTGGGAGAGAAAACAAATCATGTAAGACCCTGAATTCACCCCCACTCTTTAAACTGAACTATTTATAATTACGTGGTTTGAATCAACCCACAACAGTTTTTTGATCACCTGTTATGTACCCTGGCATGTGTTGAGTGTCACATGGGTGCAGGAGACACTCAAACGACTTCTAAAGAGTAAATTGGAGGACTGCAGTTCAAGGCTCAGCTTTACCATTTACTGGTTAGGTAGACTTCAGTAAGTCTTCCAGCCTGTTGCCTTCAATTTCCTTGCTCATAAAATGGGCACAGAAGCACAATCCACCTGCCAACATAGATGAGAGAAAGAAATATGATCATCTATAATGATATATCATAGATGGCATGTGATTGCTTTGATCTGTTATATAGATATTACTATAATTCCACTGTATTTATGTGTAACAACAAAATTCCTCTGATTTTGGAATTCAGTGAGTTCTATGAAACTTTTTATTGCTCCTAAGAAACTCTGACTAGGGAAATAAAACTAACACATGTGTATTATTACAGCAGTGATTATAAGAGAGAAAATATGTCACATTTTATAAAATAGACCATAAAAGTCATTTCGCATTTTTTAAACTTTGACCCAAAAAGATGTAGTTATTTTCTTCCTTTCTTGTTGCCACTTCCAGAGAAGCCTTTGGTTGTTTTGTTTTGTTTTGTTTTGTTTTGAGACAGGGTCTTATTATACAACTCAGGCTGACTTTTAACTCACTATGTAGCCCAGGCTGGCTTCGAACTCATGGCGATTCTCCTGCCTCATCCTCCAAGTGCTGGGATTACTGGTGTGTTCCACTATGTCCAGCCCTAGCTTTTGGTTTCTCCACAGGCTCCTGCAGGTGAAAAGTGCCTGAAGCTGGGAAATGGTTACAACCCACTGTTCTCCCAGCCCCTATTTACAGATGGGGCGACTGGCGCCCAAGAAGACAGGCATCCTGCCCTGCAGAGACGGAACCACTGGGAAGTGGCAGGTCTGGACCTTGGGCTCCTCGCCATGCTCTCTACCTGTGTAAGACCTGGGTACCTGAAGGGGGGCCACAGCCCACCCCCACTTGATCCAGGCCACTCCTCTTTTTTATCCCCCAGGGCTTTCCCTTACATATACCCACAAGGGTCATAAATCACTGTGTACACATTATCCAAAACTATTCTCAAATAGAAACCAGGTGGGAAGACAGGTAATCCACCCTCATTGTCCCGGTCCCCAGCAGATTGCATCCACACCGACCTTAGGCTTTCCAGGCCCACACAACCCTCTCAAGCACATGTCTCATGGAGGGTCACTAGACCTGCTGTTTTCTGATCCATCTCTGATCAGAGGGGATCGACCCTAAGGCCCAGAAGAGAGTTTACAAAAATGTACACCCCTGACCCGTGGCCAGCAGGGAGGCAGCACACGGGGAGCGTGGGGCTGGTGGAGCACCTGTGGCAGTGAGGATGTCTGCCCCCTGCTGGGGTGCTGGGAGACAGAGTCCAGAGGGAGGGGAGCAGCCAGCAGCCTCCCCTGAGTGAGCACTGGAGCTGAGGCATCCAGGTGCTCTTCTTGGCTTTGCTGCTCTTATATGGGCAGGAGCTGCTGATCCTTCCTCCCTGACAATGACTCCCTTATCCAGGAGCCATCGCTGGGAAACCTCATGTCAACAGCATGCCGTTTCTTCCCATCCCATAGGGCGGCTGATTTTCCTAATGATGTTTCTGAGGCCTTGCACTGCCCCAGGATGCCTTCTGAATCACCGAGGGAGTCCATTTCTAATATGAAGTGATGCTTGCTGTGTTTTCCAATACATGAGATGAATAGCAACTCTCCTGGGGGCTACCCACATGTTCAGGAGAAACAGAAGACACCTATCCATGGAATGACAGTGTGGCTTGGTCACTGCAGCCACCTTTGGGCACCTGCATATTCATGTTAATGAGTGTGTATCTGCCTCAGCCCTGTTCAGTTTGGTGTTTGTCATCTGGGGTGTGAGGATTTGCATATTTTTTCTTATTATGCTTGCCCATTTGGTTGCAAACTCCTCCAGGGTGAGGAACTTTCCTCATCCTTCCTCTGTCTCTCACACATGCTCCAGCACTGACTGTAGTCACCAGGAGCAAAGTTTATGGGACTGCTGAGTTGGCCACAGGGCCCACTCTGGTCAGAATCTTGCCAGTCCCCTGTAGGTGTCTGTCCTCTGCAGGAACATAAACCTGTCCCCTAAAGTGACCAGGCCTTAGGCGCAAACTTCCCAGTTATGGTGACCCTCTTCCCTGGAGCTCAGTTGCCAGCAGTACTCCCAAGGACAGTTATCCTCTTCTCAGTTTCTGCCTGCTCTACTCTGCCTTAATTACATTATCTGTCTCCAGGAACAGGAGTTGGTGATCAGGATGGGGGAAAATATCTGGTAGGGAAGAAGGAACAAGGTAAAACTGTCAATGACAGGTAGGAGGCATAGGTGTGACCTTCCCTCTTTCCATGAAATGTCCCCTATAAATGAAGGCCCTTGAGGGCCAGAACCTTTTGTGTCTAGGTCACTGTTATATTCCCAGTACTGAGGAAAGTGCTTGCCTAATGTTCAATAAATATTAGCTGAAGAAATGAGACTTGGGCTCCAAGCCACTTCAGCCATTTGTAAACTATCTGGTTCTTTCACTTTTCTTCATCTTAGAATTGAGGGAGCAACTACTACAGTTAATCCACACTGCTATGCTATAATCCATTAGATAAGCCTCAGAAAGAAAATGTGTTGTGGGAAAGAAAAGTAAATAGTAGATGATGACATTAGTATTAATGATCATCTTTCAAAGTTCAGAAAAAGCAGAAGTAAACAATATACTGTTTATGGATATATCATGTATCAGTCACGTGTATCGCCACAATAATGATGTTTAACAAACGCCTCCAAAGATTGGCAGCTTATAATATTCATGTCAGTTAAACTGGGCCCACTTGGGCTTAATCATAACTTCTGATTCTGTCCAGGTCTAGTCCACATGTGTCTCATCCTCCTTAGACTAGCAGGTGAACTGGAGCACATTTTTCCCATGGCAGAGGTAGAAATGTAAGAGGAGAAAGTAGACACACATGAGTCTTCTCAAAACCTAGGCTAAGAACTTGAACTCTGTCACTGCCTACATCATTCTGTTGCCCAAAGCAAATCTAGCATCATTGGGCAGGGCAGTGCATTTCATCTCTAATAGGAGGAACTGCAAAGTCAGAGGGTATTTGAACAACGATGCAATCTCCCTTGAAAATGTATTTATTGATAAAAATAATCAAGAGAATTATCAACAAAAAACACAAGATGGTGATTTCTTCTGTGGGAGAAGTGAGGGGAAAGAATGAGAGGAGCATCCATTGTCAAGGTCTGGGTCTAACATCTAGTGGAAGGATTACAGGCTTTGCTATTATTATGCTTTGAGATTTACATATATTTTGTTATGTGCATGTCAAATATTATGTAATAAAGAGATTTAAGTTTAAATAAATAAATGAGGAATGTGATCCATTAATGGAGTCTCTTTCCAGGGCTAAGACTGTACTTACTGTTCTGAGGTTAGCAGGAGCTGCAAACTTTTCTTCGGAGAGGGATGGCTCCTGAACGTTTAGCCATACTCCTGGGCACCTGGCACCCAGGCTAAAAAAAAGGTATCTACTCCTGTTGGTTCTATCCAATCCTTGCCCTGCACTAGGCCATTGCGACCACGTGAAGATACTCCCTGCCCTTAGGACTGCAGGAATTTCAAGGAATGCAGGAATTTCAAGGAATGCAGGAATTTCAAGGAATGGCAGCTGTCAGCTAGCATGGAGAACCTTGGTTTTTACTTCAGGCTGATTTGGCCTCAAATCCCAAGTGAGACAATGACCAACCTTGGGTTAGGCAGCCTTTCTGAATGTAGTTCCTTGCTACAGAAGATACACCTTTGCTTTGGAGCCTTGCTATGGATCCTTGATTCTGTGAGCTTCTTCTTTGAGCAGAGAGGCCCTGAGGCATAGTGAGTTGCAAAGGGCAATACCTGTATTTGAGTCTCACCTGTGCTGCTTACAGGGATGTGTCCTTGGGCCAATTAATGTTTCCAATTTTCTTCTGTAATGTGAAGTGCTAATATTTTACCTCCAAAGGGATGTTCAGCGGTTTAAATAAATATCGTGTATTACGTAGCTGACATGTAGGAGAAGGCTACAAAAATGTTAATCCTTTCCCCTCCTGTCTCTAGGCCCTCAGCAGCTTCTTTCCGGCCTTGGTACAGTGACGGGGTGGGGGAGGCCAAGTACATGACCAGGTGTCTTCAGTGTGGATATTGAATCCCAGCCTCCTGGGCTCAGAGTGTAGGAGTGTCTCAGGTGTGGGTACTGGGAGGGAAGTTGGGTCTAGGGAGGGATTATGTTTTCCATTACCTAAACATCTCCGATTTCAGCCTCCAATTTGAGGAAGCAAAATAATTTTGGCCCCCCACGCAGTATCTGTCTCTGGAACTGATTATCTGCTTTGTTAAGTTCAGAGGCATTCTGATAAGGCTAATTGAATTAGGCTTCTCGGACTCCTACAAACCAGCTAGCTGCCACAGTAGGCGGTCCAGCTGCCAGGCCCCTTGGCATGCAGGCTCTCCCTCCTGGGGCTCACAGCGCCTTGGGCTTGGTTTTTGAAGATCTCTGCATTTCAGTGAAGCCCCTCTACTCCCCAGAGACCCTTCATGCTTCCCTGGAGGAAGGGGCACCTCTTTAAATCTGTTCTCAGCCCCTTTAGAGGCCTCTGGAGGTAAGAGGCCAAGAAGCCTTTCTTCTAGGCAGAGGAATTTGTGGAGGTCAGTGGAAATGTCTGACCAGGAACAGAAGAGCAGGAGGTCAAGGTTCAAATGATGTTAACCTAAATTTTTCCCAATTCCAGAGGGGCTTTTTCCCCCCAGGGGAACTTGCTGCCTTCCTCCCCATAATCTTGGCCAGACTGTCACCTGAAATGCCAGAAGTCTAGACATTTGGGAAGATTGTTATACAGTAGCTATTTGTGTTTTCAAAAAGCACTGGACTGTAATAGGAGTCATGTGACTCCCAAAATGTGTTTCTACTGCATTGACCATAGTCTCTACATCCCAAGCCTCTACAATTCTTGTGGTCCAGCACTAAAAACCACCAGAGCCTGTTTGCTGTACATCTCTTGGTTGTTTCTTTTTTCTCCCACCAGACCAGGGTCCCATGGAGACTCAGCATGAAGAGGTGGCAAAGTCATTCTGCAGAGTGCCTGTCAAGGCTCAGACAAAGCCCTCTCAGTTTCATGAATAAGCCAGTTCCATCCACCTCCCCATCACCTGATGTGACCACTGAGCCCCCCTCATTATCACAAGGAAAAACGGTATCATTTTAGAGACAACCAGGACAGATCCCAGACCTAACCCTCACTCTGGAATTTACTACCTACCTGTGTGACAACTGGGAAGTTAGGAACCTGGGAGGACTGGCAATAACTCGGAGGTTCCTAAACTTCATCAGTTCATAGTATCCTTGGTACCTTAGTAATTTTTTCACAGTGTCTGTAGGCCTTAAGAAACGTGTTTCATTTATCAAAAAGGATCAAGCAACTTAATAAGAATTTATGTCCTTATGAAGTAATTGCATATAAGTTGAAAGAAAAAAATAAGTTTGATTTGATTCTTAAGTAGCCACAGTTATTTGCTAATGGGATATAGGCACTGTACAACATCTCAAAACTTGGACTCTAATTGGGCACTGATTTTCTCATCTCCTATCCAATGTGGACTTTCATATGGCTCTTGATTATTTATTACAGCCACCTCCAATGACCCAGCTCCTCAAAGATATGACATCATCAGAGGAAATGTAGTATGATCTAATGTTAAAATGGTGAAATATCTTGAGCCAGTAGTTTACAGCATCTAACAGATGTTAGGTAACTTTATGTTTCCTTAAAAATTTAAATTAACCCACAGTCCCCCTATGAGTTTGCTTTAGCACCCCAGAGTGGCAACTATAACAATAATGTTTGAAAAGTTCCTAACATATGTTTTTAGAAATGGTGTTAGAAATGTTTTAGAAATGGCAGTTATTATTACTTCTCTTTGGACTTTTAATATCACTGTTGGCTGTCTTATGTTGGAATTGCCACACCACCAGAATTGACTACAGTCTCACTGAAGGCTATGACTGGAACATAAGTGTTTGGTAAATGTTTCTTGACTGGAGGATAGATGGATGCATCCCTTTTGAATCATCCATTTTCTGGTTCATCCATACTTAATATGCATGCATTCACCCATCCATGCATCCAAGTAAACAGCAGATAAGTGACCTCTCTGACAGTTGGAGCTGCCTCCCAACTCCTTTCCCTTAGTCTTTTTGCTCACTGACTCATGATGTGGGAAAGTTTGCTTCACCACACACTCCTGCCATGATGTCCTGCCTTGCCACAAGGCCAAAACAATGAGGCCAATCAATCATGGACTGAAACCTCCAAAACCGTGAGCCAAAATAAACCTTTTCACTTTATAAGTTAATTGTTTCAGATATTTCATTATAGTGACAGAAAGCTGACTAATACAATTGGATAAGAAACTTCTAAGATCTAGAAACCTAGGAAGAGGCATTTTAAAATGTGAACATTCATCATGACATGAAATTTATCCCAGAGTCAGTTGCGTAAAGGTGGTTGTACCATATTGAATCATTTTACCTAGTGAAGAGACAGAGGTTGGAGGCGAAATTAAAATAATCTGCCCTGTTATAGAAGAGGTCCAAATGAAAACATTTCACTTGGGTCTAACTGGTCATAGGCCTGATGGTTTTCTATCCACCACACAAGTAAATAGCTCCAGGGCAGGCTGCCCGCCAGCATAAACCTTTGTGCGGAAAATACTGCTAGTGTGGCCATGGAAAATGCCCTCTTGCTGAACATAATTACATAGAATGTGTGCAAATAAAAGCTAAAAGAAAACCCTCTCACAGAGGCATATTTTTTCTGTTCTTATTTTGACAGAGTAGAAGAAAAATTCACAGACCATTTTCTCATTCTCCCAGTTGGGGCAAAATGAGCTCATGATGCATGGGCTAGACTGGGGGCTGGAATTCAGCAAGAGAGTAAAAACTAGTTTCTGCATAGAGACCTACATTGGTGGGTCTTTTAGGCTTGTGATGGCTTCAGGAGGGATAGGTTGTTGAGGAGGCTACAGAGGCCACTGCCTTGTGATTTCTGAGCAGCCAGAAACTTTTGGTTTCATTCAGTCAAAGGGAGATAGAAGCTGCTGGGGTGTTTGAAGCAGAATCCTCACATTTTAATATTAACTTCAGGGACCATCACTTCTCTGTGTCCTCAACTCTTTGAGGGGGTGTCCGATCTGAGACAATCTTTAGCTCAAAAGAAGCCCAGAGCAAAATAAATGTCTTCTAGAGAGCCCTCTCTGGGCAACAAGATGGCAGATTTTATTTTGTCATGTTTTACATCTGCCCCTCTAGAAAGTTGCTCTTTCTCCTCTTCTTGTTGGCCTTTTTCAAAATACTTATGTGAAAAATCCATAGGTGGAGACTCTATATTTGTTAGTTTGGCAATGATATATATGAATGGATAACCTGGTCACCATGAGGACCAAGCTTCAAAGTGCAAAAAGACAAAGGGTAGACAGTTGCTTTGGTACAGTTTTGCAAGACCAGACCCTTTGCAATCAGAGTCCCTGCAGTTGTAGCTTTGTTGCTTGGCACTGGAGCTTAAGTGGACCAAGAACTGGAAAACTACAAGGATCCAAGGAGGGCAGGAAGATCCACCCTCTTCCACATATCTTTTTGCATCTTTATGTTTTTTGCTTATTCATAGTTTATTATTTTTCCTTTATCATTTCCTTTTTTTCTTTTTTAAAAATTAGTGCATATTAGTAAAACAGAATAGTGAGGTTTGTTTCGGTATACTGGTGCATGCATTTAACATATGTTGATTATTTGCAATCCCATTACTCTCTCTTACTTTCTTCTCTTTTCCCCCTGACCCCTTTCCCCATCTCTAAAAGTCCACCTTCTAGTTTCCTCTTGTCTCTCCCTTAGATGATGATATTAGATTACTCCTATAAGAGAAAACATACAATATTAAACATTCTGAGACTGATATAGTTTGCTTAACATGATGGCCTCCAGTTTATCCATTTTCCAATAAATGATATGATTTCATTATTATTTGTGGCTGAGTAATCTTTTGACTGGCATCTAGGCTGTTTCCATGGCTTAACTATTGTAAACTGTGCTGCTATAAACATGGGTATGCATGTATTGCTATAGGGCACTGCCTTTAACTCTTTGAGAAATATAACAAGGAGTTGTACTGCTGAATTAAATGGTGTTTCTATTTTTAATTTTGTGAGAAATCTCCAAACTGATTTCTATAGTAGTTGTACTAGTTTACATTCCCAACATCAGTGTAGAAAGGTTTATATTTCCTTGACAGCACACATTTTTTGTTTTCTTGATGATAGTCATTCTGACTGGGTGAGATGGTATAGTAATGTAGTTTTGATTTCCATTTCCTTCATGAAATAAAAATATTGAACTTTTTTTACATACTTATTAGCGGTTTGTGCTTCTTATTTTGAAAAGTGTCTAGTCAATAATTTGCTCATTTATAACTACGTTATTTGTACTTTTGGAGTCAATTTTTTCTAGTTCTTTTTATATTCTAGATATTAATCCTCTATCAGAAGAATAGCTAACAAAGATTTTCTCCCATTCTGTTGGTTCTCTCTTCACTCTGTTGATCGTTTCCTTTGCTGCACCAAAGCTGTTTAATGTAATATAATCCCATTTGTTGATCTTTCCTCTTATTGCCTATGCTATTGAAGACATAGTTGGGAAGTCATTGCCTGTGCCTATGGCTTCACGTGTTTCCCCCATTTTTTTCTTTTAGTAGTTTCAAAGTTTCTTATTTCTAGATTTTTGATCCATTTTTTATTTGATTTTAGTACAACATGAAAGATAGGGATCCAGTTTCAATCTTCTGTATGTGGAGATTCAGTCTTCCTAGCCCCATTTGTAAAACAGGCTGTCTTTTCTCCAGCATCTGTTTTGGGCCCCTTTGTCAAAAATCACATGAATGTAGGTGTAAGGTTTGTTTCTCTGTCTTGTGTGACTTTTCCCATTGGTGTGTAAGTCTGTTATTGTGTCCATACCATGTTGCTTTTGTTACTATGGTTTTTATAGTACAATTTGAGATTGGGTGTTACGATATTTCCAACTTTGCTCTTTTTGCTCAGGATTGTTTTGGCTATTCTGGGTCTTCTCTGTTTCCATATGAATTGTTAGCTTGATTCCTAGATATTTTATTTCATTTTTTTAAGCAATTGTGAATAGACTTATTTTCCTGATTTCTTTCTCAGTAGGTTCACTATTGGTGTACAGGAATGCTATTGATTTATGTGTTTTGATTTTGTATCATCCCATGTTGCTGAATTTGTTTATCAGAACTAAAAATCTTCTGGTAGAGTTTTGTGGCTTTTCTGTATAAAGGATCATATTGTCTACACAGAAGGATTATTTAACTTCTTCCTTCCCTATTTGTATCTCTCTCTCACCCTCTCTCTCTCTCTCTCTCTCTCTCTCTCTCTCTGGTACTGGGGATCGAATTTGGGACCTTGCGCTTGTGAGGCAGGCAGCAGCACCACTGAGCTAAATCCCTGGCCCTATTTGTATCTCTTTTATTTCTTTCTCTTGCCAATTGGTCTGGCTAAAGTTTCAAGTATGTACTGTTCAATAACAGGAGTGACGACAGTGGATACTCTTGTCTTGTTCTTGATTTTAGAGGAAATGCTTTCACCTTTTTCCCATTCAGTATGATATATATATACATATATATATATATAATGGGTTTGCCATACATGTCTTTTATCAAATCAAAGAAAGATCCTTCTATATCTATTTTATTCAAGGGGTTTTTTTTATCATGAAGTGATGTTAGATTTTGTCAAGGCTTTTCTGCATCTATTGAGATGATCATGTGATTTTTTTTGCATTCTCAGACTCTATTTTTTATTTTATGAAACAATAAAAAATTTCATAACAAATTAAGAGAATAATAATAGTTAATATACTGTGTATCATTACCTTCAAAGTAGTTACTCAGAATACAAGACATTGACAAGTAAGATTCTCTCATACAAAGAAGAAACAGATATTAACACAAAACTTTCTTTTCAATGAACTGAGAAAAACTAGTAATATAAATGAAACAAATTATCTCAAAGTATATAGATGCAAATGAGAAGCAAAATGGAAGATAGATCAATAGGAAGTGGGGAGAAGCTCAGATGGTTCCCCAAATTACTTATCATTAGTTCATCAGGTGGTTTTTATTCTTGATTGCATCTATGTGATATATGATATCAATTGATTGGCATATGTTGAACTGTCTTTGCATCTTCAGAATGGAACAAACTTAGTTGTGTGTATGATCTTTTAAATGTGTTGTTGAATTCTGTTTGCATGTATCTTATTAAGGAAGAACTGCTTTCATTGTGCTTCACATATTCTGATATGGTGTATTTTCAGCATCATTTGGTTCCAGGAATTGTTAAATTTATCCCATTTCTTCAATGATTCCCTGATCATTTAAAAATGTACTATCAACTGCCACATGTTTGTTAGTTTCTATGGTTGCTTTTGTTGATTTCTAGTTTCTTTCCATGTTATCTGATAAGATGCATGAGATTATATCAATTTTTTTCTATTTACTGAAATTTGCTTTATGACATAAAATATGCTTTATTTTGGAGAAAGTTTGATCGATTGCTGAAAACAATGTATGTTCTGCTGTTCTTGGATGAAACATTCTGTGGATCTCTTTTAAGTCCATTTTACCTATATTGTTGTTTAATTCATGGTTTGTTGTTGTTGATGATGTTTTGTCTGGTTGACTTACCTGTGAGACTGGGGTGTTAAATCATCCACTATGATTTTATTGGGGTCTATCTATCCCTTTATGTCATGCTGTGTTTGTTTTATGAAATTGAGTGCACTAATATTGGGTGAGTATGTATTTATAATTGTTATGTCTTCTTGGTGAATTATTCCCTTTACCAATGTGTAGTGGCCTTCTTTGTCTTTTCTGACTAATTTTAGTTTCAAGTCTACTTTGTTATACATAAGTAGAGCTACTTCTGCTTGCTTTGGGGCTCTAGATGTTTGGAGTATCATTTTACAACCTTTCACTTTCAGTTTGTGTATGTCTTTGCATGTAAGCTGTGTTTCTTCCAAGCAACTTATAGATGGATCTTGTTTTAGATTCACTCTGGCTGTCTACTTTTAGTTAGACAGTTAAGACAATTTACATTATGCATTATTATTAAAAGGTCCGTATTGACTCCTGTCATTTTCTTGTTTTTCTTGTGCTTGATTCACTTCTGATTCTTATTTATCTACTCTCCCACTGGGATTTATTATTTCCCTTGGTTTCAGGGTTGTGATGTCTTCTTTGGTGTTTAGGAATCCCATAAGTATTTTTTGCAATGACTAAGTGGTCATGAGTTTCTTTAGTTTATACTTATCTTGGAAGGTCTTTATTTCTTCTTCAATTTTGAAGGATAGCCTTGCAGGATAGTAGTCTGGATTGGCAGTTATTTTCTTTCAGATCCTGAAATACCTCATTCTAGGCTCTCTTAGCCTTGAGTTTCTATTGAGAAATCTGCTGTTGTTCTGATGGGTTTGCCCTTAAAAGTGATGTGGTGTTTCTATGTAGCAGTTTTAAATATCATCTCTTTGTTCTGAATTTTTGGCAATTTGACTATGATGTGTCATGGAGAATTGGTTTTGTGATTATGTCTATTTGGGGTTCTAAATGCCTGCATGAGTATCCATCTCATTCCCCAGATTTGAGAAATTTTCCGCTATAACTTCAGTGAATAGATTTTCTATGCCATTAGCTTATATTTTCTCATAATTTTCAAGGCTAATGAGTCTTAAATTTGTCCTTTAAGTTACCCAAGAGCTCTTAAATAATCTGTTCATTGTTTTTTATTCTGTTTTCTTTATGACTGTCTGAATGTCCTAATATACCCACCTTGTCTTCAAATGGTGATATTCTTTCTTCTAATTCATATTGCTTACTGCTGAGACTTTCAACTAAGTTTTAAATTTGACTAATTAAGGTTTTTTTGTTTTTTTGGTTTTTTGGTACCAGGGATCAAACTCGAGTCCTTGGATTTCTGTTTGATTCTTTTTCAGAACCTCAATCTTTTTACTGAAGTGGTCTCTCGTATCTTGTACTTGTTTTCCTTAATTTACTTAGCTGCTCATTAGTATCTCCTTTGAGCTCACTGACCATTTTATTAATTGATTCATTCAGCTGTATATTTGTCTCTTCTTTAATCTCAATGGATATTTTAATTATTAGTTTTAAAAAATTCTTTGTCTGAAATTTTATCTACTTTGATATCTGTGGGATCCATTTTTGGGAGCTATGAATTTTTAGAGACATCTTCTTGCCTTGTTTTCTCATGATTTCTGTGTTTTTGTGTTGAGGTTTGCAGGTAAGTTTGGATGGATATTTCTACCAATTCTGTGTGGGGCTCTTTTTAGTAACTGATTTTCTCTTAGGCATGTGCCCTGGGCTATAGTTATCTGTTCATGTGAGAGTACTCACTTTAGATTCAATCCCCAGCACTGCTTGGAGAGGAGAGAATAACTAACAGTAATATCAACAATTAAAAAGCAAACCATATATCAACACATAATTAAGAACTTGTTTTAAAAGATCTCTACTATTTTTATCTAATAGGAAAAGACAGGGAAAGTAATAATACACAAAGGTTAGAAGAATGAAGCATTAATAATATTCAGATTAATACTAATAAATCTGGACAAAATAAAAAGGGGTATGACAGGAAAAGTAAAGACAGAAGGGAAGGAAACAAAAATGAGAAGTGAGAGAAGAGATAAGAAGATTAAATGCAATTATTGAACAGTAAAACAAAATTAGATAACCCCACAAAGTAACCAGCAATGTGAGAAAATGTGATAAAAAGATAGAACACTATAGAATCAAAAGCAGAAATTTATACACACACCTACACCCACACCCACACTCATACGCATCTCACACACACACACACACACACACACACACACACGCATGAAACACAAACCAAATTGAACAAAAACCAACAAACAAGAAAACCAAACAAAAAAACCCCGAGACCAATATACTCTTGATGGAAATATTTATAACATGGACAATAATTGAATACTGCCTGCTGTGAGGAGGGTCTTGAAAAGGTTTTTAGCCCACAGTTCTCCTTCTCAGCTTCTATCCAAATAGGACAAACTGTTTAGCTCTAGATACTGAGCTCTACCCCTTCAATGTCACAGGACAGTGCTAAAGCAAAGTTCCTATCAATAGCAGGGCTGAACTGCATCCCAGTATCTCCATTATCTTTTTGGGGTTTTGTTTGTTTGTGTTGTTTCATGGGGCTTTTGCTCTTGAGAATGGGGACACCTGTGGAGTTGAAGCTGTCTGCCAAACTCCTTGCTTGCCTCACCTGTGCCTAGACTGTGGGCTTTGGCTCCACAGACCCCAGTTCATGCTCTTGGAGATGTGGCTCATAAGAGGCTGTTCTGCAGTGTATATCCTGAATGTCTCTGAGAAGCACAGAACCATTTCAGTGTACAGGTTCTGCACTGTGGTTCAAATGAATAACCCTGAACAGCTTGTTAGTGATGCTGCCCCTAATATTCCTGAGAGGATGTCAGGGGCTCTCACCACTCACTCCAGGGAGTCTCATCTGTAGGCTCCAGTGCTTCACTCCCACACCTTGTGCCTGTTGAGGCTCTGCAACCAGTGCTGCCTACCTGCCTCTCTCTGCCTTCAGTGCTCCCAGCTCCTGGCCACTGAGTAGCCTGCTCAGATTCTGGCTCACATTCCCAGAAACATCTGGGGTAAAGAGTTGGAAGCAGCTCCTCTCCAGAAAATATTGAAGTATCCAGACAAAATTCTGAGGATAAGGGGGTCACAGCCCAGCCCAACACTAAAATTGGCAGCTAAGCTGGGCATCAAGTGGCAGCCACTCCCGTTGTCTTCTTCCCCAGGATGATTTTGTAAATCTTGCAAAATGATACCACTCACCATTTATTTTACTTCATCTTGATCTTGCATATGGCTCATCATGACTGCCAGCTCTCTTGGCATCTCTCTACAAATTTTGGCCTCTGTCTTTAATGCTCATTTGTTATTTCTCAGTTTCTTAAGAGAAATATAACTAGCTCAAGTATTCTTAATCATTTGGAGTGGATGGCAGGCCCGAAGCCTGGTCAGCTTGTAGTTTGGTTGCTGTTGTGTGGGGTACCCTGCCAGAAGGCGGTCAGCTGAAGGATGGGCAGTGTGCCACTTGGGAACAAAGGTTAGGTGGGTATGATTTGCCATTTCTAATACAACAGACATTCTAAACAGCAAAATTAGGAAAGGCTGTGGTAGGGACTACATATATCGTTTTTCTCAGTTTAGCTAACATTTTAAAATGTGAAAATAGATTTTTTTATTGGCAGAAAAATCTTGATCATGAATACCATGGGATTGCGACTTAGTCTAAGATCCATAGGTGCATGGTACAACACTCCTCAAATAACTTGTTAGAGAATCTAAACATCTACCTCAACTCTTTGGAGACATGTTGGAAAAAAACTACTTGTATTGGCCAGCTTTCTTGTTGCTAGGGCAGAATGCTCAGCATCAACTACTCAAAGCGGGAGAGGTTTGGTCCATGATGGTCCAAGGTAGGAATATCACGGTGGAAGGGCCTGTGAGGCAAAGCTGCTCACTTCAGACAGGGGAACAGTGTCAGAGAGGAAGGAGTCACGGGCCAGATATGGTATCTAAGGTCACGCCTCCATGACCTATCCAGACACAACCCCAAGTGCATTTTACTAATCCCTTGGGCAGTTCTCAAGCCAGTCAGCTTGACAATTAAATTTAATGGTCAAACTCATATTCCATCAAAAAATAAAACAAACGTATTCAACTGGCTATTTGAATTTTTAAAAATTCATTTTGAAAATATAATTTCTTCTATCCAAAGGAGACAGGAAGAAATGTAATGTTTAGGTTATCCTTCGGTTTGATTGTTAAATATCCCCCCAAAGGCTCATGCATTTTATTTTTAATTTATTTTTTCCTTAAATTCTTTCCTTGGTACATTTTAGGTATACAATACATTTACATTTATCATTGGGTACTGGTACCTGTACATGATGTATCTTGGTCCTTATTTTTTCCCCATTCCCTGTCCTCCCTTC
>NW_004624738.1:26560332-26605770 GCF_000247695.1 Heterocephalus glaber
GTGCTGTAGTTTTCAGTGTAGAGGTCTTTTGCTTCCTTTGTTAGATTGATTCCTAGATATTTCATTTTTTTGGATGCTATTAGTTGTAGTTTTTTTTTTTATCATGCCTAGTTGGAGTTCTATATGCCTCACTTACGTGTATGTCCAATTCTCTATCTCTATCTGGGTAGTTTTCTACTACTACTTATGTGAACAGTTTTTTTATGTCTATCATACTTTCTCCTGCTTTTTCATTGACTCTTATCAGTTTTATGTTATTCTTCTTTGCATCATCTAGCAGCTGCTGGATTGATTTCTCGTAAATCTCTGTTTTCATGGTCACTAACCACAATCTTGTCTTCTATATCTGATATTCTTTGTTCACATTTGTTCAATGGAGTTTTTAGTCTCCTGGATATCTGTTTGAATCTGTTTTGTGGATTCCATTTCTTTCTTTTTCTGGGCATTTATGGCTTCCAGCATGGTTCTGAGTTCATCTATTTTTTTTAATCTGTTTCTGTTCTAGAGCCTCTAATCATGTCTTTCACTCTGCTCACCATCTCTGTAGTTAACTAGGAAATTATTTCTGTTTTGAATTTTTCTAAAGCCTCATTCATCTGTTTTGTTACTTCCTGTGCTATCAGTTCAGGGTGTTCAGATGGTTGATGATCAGACTTTTCCACCTCATTTCCCCCAGAATTTGCCTTTGGTGAGGTGGAAGTCTGAGTTTGTGCCTTGCTTAAATGTCTTCTCATTTTTGTTTTTGGTAGTGTCCTTGGTTTAATTCCTGGGTTGATATTTCAAAATTGCTTATTGTGAGTATCTTTGTTGCTTGTATTTAGAACCCTTAGCGAATGACTGCTTTTCAGAGGTGTCTTCCAAATATGGCTGGTCTTTAGGTTTTAAGTCTCTAATGACTCTGAGGCTATCTTATTTTTATTATACAGGAAGGACAACTGATTAGATCAATCACAACACCTTAGCCCAAGTGATACAATCAGCAATATCATAGCATCAAGCACAGCTTAGAAAATGACAATTTGTGGAAGTTATTAATCTATCACCTTTAACTGTGTGAATTAAATCAAAATTGAGGACCAGCCCAACATATGCTTATAGTGAATAAACTCTTCAATATAGCAATTTTACCCTTTGGGATGGGGAATTCGAAGGAGTTGGGGAGGGAGGGATAGATAGGTAGAAGGATAGGGAAAGGTTAGCAGTGAGACCAGAGGACACCCTGGCCTAACTCTGAGAAACTGTTGAAGATAAGAGGAAAAGACAGAATGAAAGAACAAAGATGAGAACAGAACAACCTAACAGCAAGAGGCAGGCTAGAAACTGTATTTACTTTCCTTTAAAACTAATGACAATTGAGAGAAGGAAGAAGAGAAGAAAAGAAAAACAAAGAGGACATCCAAATTAGGGCCAGAACAGGAACAAAAAGGGAGATGAAGAACAATGTGGTACAGTGAGAGAATGAGAGAGGGAGAGGGAGAGAGAGAGAGAGAATGAAAAGAGAGAAGAAAAGAAGAGGAAAAACATTTGAAAAGAGTAGAAAAAGCATAAAAATTAAAAATTAAAAATAAGAGTAAAAAAAATAATTTTGAAAATAAAAATGAAGGGCCTCCTTCAGGGTATGTCTCTGCTGTCACAATAGACACTGTGGGCAGCAGTGTGCAGATACAAGTCAATGAGTCTCAGCAAGCCAGTAGCAGACCATGAGATTCAGGCAGATTTCTGGCTGCAAGTCCCATGTTGAGCTCCCTGTCCAGAAAAACTGGTTATGTCATGAACCAGAGAGCAAAGGAAAAAAGCAAGGGGCCAGGGTCCCCCCATCCCTTTCAAGGGCACACTATCCATTGATCTAAGGATTTCCCATAAGGCCCCACCTTCTAAACATACCAGCATCTCCCAATAGTACCACCCCAGGGACCTTACCTTTACAATACATGAGCCGGGATGGTAAGGACCTTGGCCTAGTGGAGCGGGGCTCTGTCCCACCTGCACCCTGTTCCCTAGACACCAGCTTATCTGCCCGGGCACCAGTTTTGCTGTGTCACATGACTCCCACCAATGAGACCAAGCCATCACAGACAGGAACCAGCCAAACTGTGAGTTAAAATAAACTTTTCTTCTTTATAAGTTATTATCTCAGATATTTCATGGAAAGCTGACTAACACAGGTTACAATCTCTACTTCTCTTAAAACTTAACTCTAGGGGAAGATAGCCCTTCTTTATCCCAACCATGCCTTAGGCTATGTCAGTGCAAGCATTACCTGCACACCTGTATTCAGCATATTCTGGACCCCATGATTCCAGTTCAGCAGATGTTCTCAGGCATAGCAGAGGGGCCCTGGAAATTTGAACATACAATTTAGGATTAGGTTTGGCTACTAGCAATAGATATCCAAATAGCAGCAGATTGGCAGAGATGTTTGTTTCTTTCCCAAGCAAAAATTCAGAAGAACATAGTGTTTTTGCTATGTTCATTCCACTGAGATCTTCAGTTCTCAGGTATAGTTCCCTTCCTCCTATAGTCTAGGATAGAGCTCCACTTACCACATCTTTGCTTCAGACAGCAAGAAGGAGGAAAGAGGAAAGAAGTGGCACAGGGCATGCACCAACCATGTCTTCAGGAAGGTCTACAGAATCAGCCATATGAACTTCTGCATACATCCCACTTGTCAGTTTAGTTCCATGCCACACATAACTACAACAGAAGCTGGGAAAGTCAGTCTTTATTCCAGATGGCCATTTGCCAGTTAAAATTTTTCTTACTAGGACCAGGGAATTAGCTCAGCGGTTTTGCCCCCTGCCTTGCAAGTGCAAGGTCCTGAGTTCAATCCTTGGTACCAAAAAAAAAAAATTTCTCTTACTATATGTAAGAGTCAGGGTTCTCTAGAGAAATGGAATCAATAGGTGTGTATGTATAGAAAAATATTTATTTTGTGGAATTGCTCATACAATTATAAAGGTTAGTAAGTCCTGATATCAGCAAGATGGGCTGGCAGGCTGGAAAATTCCCTTGTTTTGGAGAGGCCAATCTTTTTGTTGTGTTTAGGCCTTCAATTGATTGGACAAGGTCCACCCACATTATGGAGGGCAATGTTTTAGCAAAAGTCCACTGATTTAAATCTTAATCTCTTCTAAAAATATCCTCATAGAAACACTCAGAATGTTTGACCAAATATCTGGGCAACCCCTGGCCCACACAAAATTAACATCATACTATGACAAAACCAAAGCCAGCTATTGGGGGATAACAGCAGTTTGGATCACACTGGAGATCAGAAGTACTGAACAGGGATGTAAAATCCCTGAGGGCCATGACTGTCACCATTGCTTTAGCACTCTTCATGATACTTTGCACAGAACTGGTAACTGCTGAGCCCACATTTTCCCTCTTTACAGAAAGTTTTATCTAAACCAGGTTTCCACAACTTCCCTGCCTGGCCTCTGTTTTGTTAAACTGTTGGGAGTCTTTCCCTTTCTTGTTTGGGGGAAATGGGAGGAAGAGACTGTGGCAATCTCAACAGAGCCTGCCATGGAGTAGGGACACACTAAGATTTAAGCAGGAAGATTCCTGAACCAGGACTCTGATAGCTGGGACTTGGCCCTGATTTTGTGGCAGTCATGAGCACAGCAGTTAGTACAAGATGACTTTGATCAAGCAATTTCACCTTCTGGTTTTCAGTGAGAAGAATTGTCCTCTCCCTCCTCTAGGGATACTTGAAATTAAGAATTAACATCTAAGGAGAACTTGAGAAAATTAAAAAAACAATTCCAATGTTAAATAATTTGCATTCACAAAATTTAGGGCTTCTGCTCTGTGCTCCCCTCTCTGTATTCATTTAGGAAATGCAAAAGCTGAGTGCCTGCTTTGTGGGGTTAACCTTGGCTTCCCTGTGCACCACACCAAGGCTGCCTTACTTGAGCTCACTCCACCTCCTTACTCCACTAGGGTACGGATGGCTCGAGGTTCACTCTTTCCTCCCACAACAGTGGTTTATCCAACTTCCTCTTCATCCTGAGTCTCCATGAATCTCTGAGGAAGAAATCAGCTCATACACTGTTTCAGATGCACTGTTCCTTCCACATGATGAAATGTACACAGAGCCCCTCAAAATTGGTGTTAAAAGCACATAAACCTCTTGAGTTGTTGAGATTCTAGCCCAAGCAGGGTGTGTGTGTAATATCACTAAAAGCAGGTATGATGGATAAAAATGAACGATGGCCCCTTCCAAACATAAACTGAGCTGCTCATCCCCCAGGGTTGTTTATAAATAGAGGGGGCTCCATTTACTCGGGATCCCAGCAACTCCATTTAGATAACGACCACAGTTCGTGCCCAGCCATCACTCTCTTGTTCACCAGCGGCCATTAATCAAACGGTGTTTTGGTTTCTCCTGATATACATCTAGTCCTTCCGGCTGTGAGTGAGCTGAAGATGCATGCCTTCAAGAGGTTATAGAACAGCCAAGCTGTACATTAGAAGGCAGGCCGGACATGTCAGGCTGGATGGGGCAGTGGGAACACTCAGTTGGAAGCAGCTGCAGGGGGTGGGGATTCCGGAAGTCCCCAATCTTAACCATGTCCCCAAATCCCCTGGATCTCATGTTCCGTGTAAGCAGAGTCCTAGGGGTATGAACTGCAATGCAGCAGGCATGATTACAGAGTGGGAAGAGGAAACTAAGAATGTGAGAGGGTTGCATTCATTGGTCATAGGAGAGTTAGATGGGGTGAGTGTCTGGGATAATTGGAGGACAAGGTCATCTGAAGGAGTGGTGGCCAAGGAATTGAGACATCTGGCTGTTGAAGTAGCTTTTTTTGCATAATTGTGGAACTATATCACATACAGGGGAAATGTTTATCTAACTCATTTGCCATGGACTAACCCCAGCTTTGATTTGGCCCCACTGGAGCCTACAATTTGCGAGCGGCTACCTTTCCAATCTCCATCACCCCCTTCATGTCCTTTTCTCCTATCCCATCTTAGATTTTGTGTTCCATGATTATACGCCCTTCTTTGCACACATCTTCAACTCCCTATCCCCTTTCTCCATTGTATCCACCTGGCAAAATCCTAATACTTTTAAAAATGGAACTTGCAGCTACTTTATGCCTACACCCAGGGAGTGGAGTACAGCCAGAATAACATAGATATATTTCCCATTCCTGTTCCTGACCACTAATTCTACCCTCAGTTCTGCCTGATAACCCTAGTCTAGCTGCTGTCCCACTTCCTAGATACTACCCTACTGTGTACACCGGGCAGAGGCCAGCTTCCTTCTTCTTTGAGAGAATTCAAGCAATCAAAGGGGATGTTTTCATGCTCCTACTCCCCTATTTACCCATTTACCTGTGCCTGCGCCTACACTCTGCCTTCCCTCCTGACACTGGGGAGGAACTGGCCCTGCTCTTATCTAAAGCCAAGCCCCCTTGTTCTCTTTACATTAGATAATTTATCTTAGCATATCAATGAGTTATAATATTGTCTCTGCTTAAAAACCTCTCTCCTGACCCCATGACCCCTCCACCTACCACTCTCCTTCCGCTATAGGAAAATCTCTGGGCTATCCCAGCTGCCTGATCCCTTGCTACCTCCTGAATTCACTCTAAGAAGCCTATCATTCTTATCATACCATCCAAACTTTTCTTGTCAGCTTACCAATGATCCCTATATTGGAAAGTCTGATGGCTAATTCTCCATCCTCATCTTACTTGCCCTACAGTAGCCTTTGACATGGCCAATCACTCTGTCCTCACTTGGCTTCCAGGCTTCTGTTCTGTTGCATCTTCTGGTAACAAATTGGCTACAGCTACGCCCTGGTAGACACCTTTGCTGGTTCTTTCTTATCTTCTCAGGCTGTGCACATGGACACAACCCTGGACAGTCCTTAGACCCCTTTTCTCTTGCCTACACTTACTCCCTCCATGATCTCATCTTCTCTCTTAGCTGGCAACTCTCATGTTTCTATCACTAGCCCTTGAATTCTAAATTCACTCAGCTAGCTACAAACAAAGACTTTCCACTTGGATATGGTATGCAAATTTAATGTGCCCAAAGAAGAGTTCCTTGTTCCAATCTCCATCCCAGCTTCCCTATCCTCTGTCCTTCCTCATCCCACAAAATAGCAACTCCTTCCTTCTAGTACTTAACCCAAAAGCCAAGACATCATCCATGACACCTTTTTCTCTCCTCTTCTCTTCTTTCTCTTCTCTTCTCTTCTCTCTCTTCCCTTCCCTTCCCTCCCTTCCTCCCCCTTCTTCTCTCCTCCTTTTCTCTATCTCCCAATCATTAGCAGTCTCTGAGTTCTGTTCTCAAAATTCATCCAGAATCTAGCTACTCTTTACCATCTTCATTGCCAATACTGAGGTCCAAGTCTCTATACTCTCTCACCTGGTATATTACAGTAGCCCCAATTGGAGACCTCAGAACACCAACATGTAGCCACTTTATAATGTCCTGTGCTTTGTGACTAGGTTTAAGGCCAAGTGGATAGACAGAGAGGGAGAAGGAGAGGGGGAGAAGGAGAGATGAGGGGCAGGTACCACACTGAGGCACTGAGAACACTCAAGAAGTAGTCCTTGGGTCCAAAAGAGTTTATCAAGAGGAAGGAGAGGCAGAGAAGGAAACTGCACGTATGAGGACCCCAAGTTCTAGGCACTATCACAAAGTAAGCAGAGGGAACCTTGGGAATGAGTGGAACTTGTTGAGCAGAAAGGGGTTGGGGTTGTCTCTGAAGGGCCAGCGGGAATTGCACCATGAAGGAGAGGGGGTTCCACCCAAAGAGAACCACACAAAGGCAAGAGGGTAAAGGGCACAGTGAGGTCAGCAGCTGACAGACCAGGAAAGGGGTAGTAAACTGACTTCCCACAGATTCAAATCCTGCATCTTCCACTAACTAATTACACTTGGAGAAACTAGGTCATCTCTCTGAACCTGTTCTCATTTTATGAATGGGAATTACTTTCAGTCTTAAGAAAACTATCACAATGTGTGACGCTTAACAAACACTTATCTACTTTAAAGTTATTTGATTTAAATTGCCCAATACAGGTATTTTTTTAAGTTTTAAAAGATAGGTCCAAACAATCTTCAGAAGTTTTTGTTTTGTTTTGTACTTCCAGAGTTTTAATCTAAGAAACAAAAGGAGAACTATTGAGAGCACGGAAGCAGAAAGGTTCATTTCCCCCCAGCCTGCCTTGAATCAAAGCTGAACAGCCTGTCTTGTTATACCTTTTCATCCCTATTTTCAACACAAAAATTCATTGCAGCAGGCCATGTGTGGATTCTGGAGCTAATCTAAGAAAGCTGTCCCACAAGTGGCCTGGTAGAGGCCAAAGTTCCTAGGTCCTGTTACCTTCTGAGATGGAGAGAGTAGAGGGAAAATAAAATGGAAATAAAAGTGTTTTTTTTTCTAACAAAGTTTAAAGTCTATACTGTTAGGGACGGTCCATATAATACCTGAGACCTGCCTTCAAGATGCTTACAACATGTAAAGGGCCTAGACTTAGAGGTCTAGACCGGAGTTGGACTCATAGGATGCAATCAAGCATTTCTAAGGTCAGAACAGGAGCTGGGATGTTGGATCAAGTTTTAGGACCAGCAGCCCCTTCCTGGCTGTCATGGTCTGAAGAGTCCAGGCTCTCTTACCAAGTCTGGTGCTGCTGAGGCAGATGGTGTCTCTCCTTAATCGCCTACTTCTTTTTCAGCTGTTCATTTCAAAATTGCAAGTTTCTGCAAAGGAAGTGTTTACTAGATCCTACAGTCATTAGGCCAGATCCATCCAAAGGCCTGTCCCACATGCTTCGAGGATTAGCATTGGTCTTACTTAACAATCTAATTAATGTTTCCATAATTTAGCAATTTTGTATGCTTTTGGAGGGCTTACAGGGCAGCAACCCTGACAGACAAGCCACGTTTTCTTTGTCTTAGAGAGATGCCTCTTCTGATCCCATCAATGAGAAACACCCTGTTGGTGCTGAGCCACATAAGGAGGAGCAGCTTCCCTGCTGCTGGGGCAGGGAGACCCCCAGCAGTGGGACCAGCGAGGTGTGGGAAGGTACGGGCTGAGCAAAGCAGAGCAGTGGCTGTCACACCAATGTCCGGGCACGGCCTTGTCCAGGTTTTATACTGTAGCCCCATCAGACTGTGCGGCACTGGGAAAGGCACTCTGGGTGCCAGATACAATCACCAACTTGCTGGGCTGCCCTGGACCAGGCTTTCCTTCCCCAAGGTTCAGTTTCTTCCTATTTCAAATGAACATGATAACCCTTATCTTACTGTTTCCATGGCTGATAAACAACCCATCCATCCACAGTGGAGGAGGGATTCCCAGATCACTGGGCAGTGGTGAGAGAAATTAAAATTAGGCCTCATTTGAAGATCCCAGGGAAGCCCAAGGACCAGGACTGTGATGAGGCTGCAAATGGCCCTCTGCATGGTGAGATGTGTCTTCCCAGAAAGGCACAACTAACTTCTTCAATTCGAACCAAACTCTACAGAGCAGGACTAGCCATGGGATGGACAAGGCTCCATCAGTGTCCTACTGTGTACCCTGGGTGCCAGCCAGTTGGCTTCCTTGAGCCTCTTCATCTGTAAGTGAGTGTAATTACAAACAAGCTGCCCTTCCTTTGCATCATCCAAAGTACACATTTTGGTTATTACAGCTCAGTAACTCATATCCTCAACAATGTGGTCCAAATGTCAGTTACCATGGGTATTTACCATGACTAATTTCATAAAATACAGTCTTCTCTGCTAGCTCTTGAGTCCACGAGAGTCTGTGTGAACCACAGAGGCACATCATGATCAGCGGCCAATCACACCTCTGCTTTCAGTGCCTCTCTGCCCACCGGATACTCAGCCCATGCACACATGGCAAAGCAGGCAGCTCTGTTGCCTCCACGTCTTCAAGTGATAAATTCAGGATATTTTCACAAGGAAGATATTCATAAGAGCAACTGGCCAAGAAAGATGAAAGTGGAGCATCTTTAAATACTTGGTATTTGGTGAAAATCTTTCAAATTCCACTTAACTTGACTGACAGTAGAAAAGACACAGTTTCTAGGTGGGCTCAGGACCCTGAATAGACTTCTACTCTCAGAAAGATGTCAGCAGAAGATGGTCAAAGGCCCAGAGCCCAGACCACTTTCCCTGTCCCTCATTTCTCTAGTGAACCATGGATCTAAAGCACTGATTTTATAATCAACCCCAGGCAACATGGAAGGAGCAGTCAGGGTGGGAAATAAGGATTGCAAACAGTTTAGAAGACAAGCTCTATGCCAAACTGTTGCCTCCTACCTAAGAGACTTTCAGCAAATTACATACCCTCTTTAGACCTCAGTTTCCTCTTTTGTAAATTAAAGATAATGTCTACATACACAGTTTAGAGGTCCACATGCGATAATCTATATAAGACCTTTGCAGAGTCTCTGGCATATTGAGACTGCTCTATGATGTTTGTTACTAAGAAGCAATTATTCTTTTAATAAGGAGTATTCATATTCATGTAGAAAGTTCCAGAACATCAGGTTTTCATCACTATCCAAATAAAGGAATTCGGTCTTGAATTGCGCAGTACAAAGGATTTGTGTTGTTGGTACACACACAAACACCACACTTATTGTTGGTAAGCAGCTGTCTGTGCCAGGCAGAAACTTTAGAGCCCCTCCCACTGTGGGCTCCCACGACCTCCTCCCCCGAATTCATCATCCACCTCTGGAATGAGATGCTGCTGAGCTTATGATTTGCAATAAAGAGGAGCTTGCCTTCACCCATCTTCAATAGGTCCCACATTGGCAGGTGTTTTATTTCAGATTCTCTCCTAATGCTCCTTGCCCTTCCTTTTCATCACTGGCTAAGTCTTGTGAGGGGACCGGCAAAGGCTGAGGGCTGGTCTGTGGGAAGAAATGACTCTGAGGTTCTGACCACCCTGGGCCCTGTAAGTTCTTCCTCCTTGGCCTCTCTTTTACCACTGACCCTTGCTGGCACTGGGCATGTATCACAGCTTGGTTACCAACAGTTGTGTCCCCAGGCAGATGGTACATCCATGAGGGGACAGGGTCACCCATGATCTGCTCCTCTCTCCTGGAGCAGCTCCCAGTAGCTGTAAGCACTGTAAGTACCAGCTGATCTGTTGAGAGGAGGGACTGACCTCTCAAGGAAGTGCAATAGGAGATCTGGACTGGGAATGGCCCAGAGGTGAGGACAAAGCTTACATGCCCGAGTCCACATCTATATCATTTTTATCCCTTCAGCTGCCAGACAGAGTTTGCCACCTCTAATCAACCCTACCAAACAGGACACACCTGAAGGTGTCTCAGGAGCCTTCTTGGTTCTAAGAAATGGCGAAGTTGTGCTTTCTGGAGGCAGTGAGAGGGAAGGGGCTGATTCCTTTAAGGACCACAAGGCAAACTGGCCAGCTGCATACTTTACAGGTCCCAGCACAAAACGAAAATGAGGAGGGGGCTCTTTGTGTAAAAATTGTTACAAATTCTGAGATAGTGACTACAGAGCATTAAACCAAGTGTCAGCCCATTTTCACATGGGGGCCATTGAAGCTTAGAGTCCTGTACTGGCCGGGCCTCGGGCCCATGAAGCAGGCCATGCAGTGAATCCAGAAGCTGCCCCTAGCTTGAGCATATGCAGTCACTCACCATTCTACCTCTCCATGCCTCAACAGGCTTGAGATTCAGGCCCAGAGAAAAGGCAGCATCAGACTCCTTCTACCCTGCCTGAGGGTAGGGATGGGAACAAAAGGAATACTAGCAGGACTAGTGTGGTGTGCCCTCCACAAAGGCCCCAGCAGCCCTGCAGATGGAAATGTCAAACACAGGCTCAGGCTCTGTGTTTACCTGCATGAGGAAGGCAATTCCCTGCTAAACGGGCTTGGGAGTCACAGCCTCTCCTGCAACAATATTCACTCACTGTTGCCCTAAGCTCTGAATTCCTGGTGGTTTCTTTATAATATTCACCTTCAGAAGCAGCACAACCAGCTTGAGTCAATAGTGAGGCGCAAGTTGCTCTGGAGGAAAACTCAGGGACATCATGGCCAACACTCAGGTCCCTCTGCCCACTAGCATTTAGCTCTGAGAGACTATGTCTCCTCTAAGCTCTGTGAGATGACAGCAGCATCTCTTCCATGTATCATCTCTGCCCCTTGGTGGTAGGGCCATGCGAAGTTTCCCAGAAGGAGGGAGGGAGGAAGAGGACCAGGCCTGTCTCCTCTGCTGAATGTGCCAGGCTCTGCAAGTGGGGCTGGAGCACTGGGAGGGCTGGGGGGCCTCTGTTCTCCCCAAGATCCATGCATCCTGTCTCCCCAAGGCAGACTGGGCTGGCTGCAGTTCACATGTTGACTGTGGCCAAACACTTAGAGAGGATGAGTACTTGCCAACTTTATGGAGTTCCCCATGAAGGTGCCAAAGTTTTCCTAAGGATTTGGCTTGTCATGAGTGCATAACACCTAAGAAAACTCTGCATTTGAGAGTGACGTCCCAGAAAAGCCAGGTAATACAGGGAGATGAGCCTTCTGTCTACAGGAGCCAAATAAACACAATGTCCTTGTACTTCTCATAGATGCTTCTTCCATTCTGTTTACATTTGTGACAATACACTTCCTCTGGCTTGGCTTCTTCGTGTCATACCATCAACCTGCATTATTGGAATTAATGCACAGGTAATAAAAATTGATGTCTAACTAACATAGAGGTGACATAAAAGGAAAGAAATTTGTTATAAATTGAAATACTGTTTTATTCTATGTAATAGGCTATATTATGTATATGTACTATATATTTTATGGCACGTGTTATATGTGTGCTATATGACATATGCCAACGTTTTATATATATATCATATATAATATACCTCAGCTGTAATATAATAATATATAATTATATTCCATTGATTTCAGTTACTTAGAGATAATTTAGGTTTCCTTTTTCCAGACTTCCCAATACTTTCTGTCCTGATGGGTCCAGACATCATTGTCAAGTGATGGGTCACTTGACATCACATGAATCTACTGAAGAAGAGAGGTTTAATCTTTCACCTTGTGGCTTTATCAGACTGCTAGCCACTCTGCTCCTTTTTAATGAGATCCAATTACATAATAGTATATGTCAATAAATTTTCATTTTCTCTCTGTCTGAACAAGTAACTTATTATTACCCATTTCACTGGTAAGCAAGCCTGGCTGCAAACTCTCCTGTGTCTTTATGTACCAGGCAGTAATGGGACACATTACCCAGTATCTCAGGGATGACCACGATGGTCGCAGCTTTGTGCAGATGCAGGAGCCAATTTACAAAACTGAGTAGTAAACCACGCTTGCTACAGGACCAACTTGATTGCTCTCTCTGGTCATTTTACCTACAAGTTTTCAGGCATGGACAGTTTGGAGGGATTTTTTCAAATGAGGCACTCAATATCCATAATGCCCAGCCTATCCCCTCACCCTAAAACTTCTGAAATTTGTTTTGATCCACTGTTATCACTCACTTCATATTAGAAACGTCTTCTACACAAAGAAAAGGCAGAGAGTCTTGGTGACCTCTCCAACGTTCACCTCCTCCATTGTGTCCTAGTTAATGGACCTACCTCCCATCACAGAGTTTCAAAATGGTGGCTCAGGCCTTTGTGCATGACCCAATCCTAGACAATGTAACCTGAGAAAAAGTAAGCTGGAACTCCTGAGTAAGGGCTTCCTTCTCAAAAGAAGAGCAAGGGGAAATGACACTTCCTGTGTTTGGATGTGGAGCACGGTAAGTAAGAAAATCCACAGGCTGAGTTTGATGAAGCAGAGAACTTGAATGAGCCTGGGTCCTTCCTGTAGTCAGAGTCTCTGACTGAGCATTCCTACTTCTGCCCTGCCTCTCATTTTCTTGCTATGTGAGCTAATAAACAAATGCCCATGCTGCTCACACTTTGGACTTTGCATTTTGTTTTGCATTCTTCCCAACTAATAGCATTTACTGGCTAACAATGTACAGGGTACATGAAGGACCTACTATTAGGTACTAGAGGATGAATTCAAAAGAAATAGAAAATGTGTTTATTTCCTTCAGTGAGAGTATAACCTAATTGAGGGAAATAAAATACACCCACGAAGAGGAAATGGGAATCACCACCACATGTTCACCTGCAAAATCACACATTCACCTGCAAGATACTCTAGTGTAAGCTAAATACCATAGCAATAGCAAAAATCTCCGCAATGTTTCTTTAGTTTCCTCTTTTCAGCAGTATGTCTTCACACTGTTAAGAAAGCACCAAAGAAAAAGTAAATATAGAACATGGTTCTCTTTTATGAATCTGCTCGGAGGCTGACATTGCTATCTTTGAGAGTCATATAGTCTGACACTGTTTCAGAAAGTGCTGGAACATAAAATAGTTCTCAGACATAGACATTCCCCCAGAGAGCCTGCTGAACA
The DNA here is from genome assembly GCF_000247695.1 of Heterocephalus glaber. The sequence goes on from NW_004624738.1 coordinate 26,573,754, forward strand.
CACTTTCCTGTTGTTGTTTTTTTTAATTCTATTTGTTGCTTAGCAGTTGCCCATTATTAGCACAAATGCCAATTTCATGATTTAAAAAAAAACCCAGTAATTTTGTAGACTTCAGTTTACCTAAAGGTCACTTTTGTCAGGGGTGTTTTGAAGACGATAGTAGAGTACACTCATAGGTTGGTTTTTTACAGCAGTAATTATGATAGCAGCTTTGATCCTAATTTTCAGTGTTTGGTGAGCTAAGCCTCATTTGAAAGGGAAATGGTTGGTTGGCCATTACATTGCCTTCCCAGAAATACCATGAAATAATACCACCACCTTAACCCCCCTAGAAGAATTGCATGGGGTCTGGTAGCTGTAACCCAAAGAACACATGACCTGCATGAACTCTAGAACCTTCCACAGGTCCCTCTGTCTGCTACCTCAAGTCCTAGCCCTTCCCCACAGCCTTCCATCTGCCACCCTCAGTCCCACTTTGCCCCGGTTACCCCCTGAAATGGTACATCGTTCCTGCTTCCTGCCAATACTTGTGGAAGGCTATCCTTGGAGCGCCTGCCCTCCTCTACTCTCTGCCTATTCATTACAGCCTACTTCAAGCCTCAACACTAGCAGGCCCATCTCAGCCCTCACTGAGCTCTCTCTTCTTATCATAATAGTAATTAGCATGTACTAGCCAGAGTATGACAGGTAATTCACACACGTGATTGGTCATCCTCGCAATGCTCTTTTCGGGGAGGTAATTTGAGGAAATTGAGGTCCCATGGAATTTTAAGTGACTTGTAATAACCTATATAAATCAAACATCACTGAGCCCAGAGTCTCACCTGGTCTTCCTAGCTCTAGCTGTTCCCCCTCAGTGCTTCATACTCAAACAGCTCTGTCTGCTTAAAAGGAGAAGCAATAAGGTTTCAGCTCCCCAGAGTGCTCAGTGTGTGTCCCCAAGTACTAGGCACAGCATGAGGTGGAAGTGTGCTCTGGAAATGAAAGTCCACAAGGATGCAGTGCAATTTTGCTTTGCTTATACACTGGTCCCATTCCTCCTGGCCATAGGACCTGGTACGCAGCGCAAGGGTGTTTGGTAATGCAAGGAAGAAGAGCTACTCCTGAATCTCCACTGTGCTTTAGACTCTGGATGAAAGCTTTACCTGAAATAAGAAGGGCTGACTGTTCTAAGTGTATGGGGGGGACAAGGGCTGCCTCTCCCAATGTTTCAGTCAGTGCCTTGTTCTCAGCCAATGGACTTTCCGATTTTAGACTTTTGCAAGAAGTTTCCCTATAGACATCTTCCACCTTCTAACTTCCCTCTGCCAAATCCAATTTCTTGTTTTTTATCCATCCTGTTTCCCATATTAGGTAAAAAGGAAATCTGGCTCTTGAAGTACAGACCAAAAGAGGAACGGCTTGCACAAAGTAGGCATTTATTCATCTCTGTCTAACAGCTGAGCACAGTGTATGGCTATGGGGCAACTTCATATCTGGGAGCCCAGACTGTCTTGTTCCTCTGTGGTTCTCAATGCACAGCTCCCTTCTGTGATATGGGAGAGAGTTGCTCCAGCTCTCCTGCAATCACATCTACAGTCCAGCAGTGGCAAAGGAGATCAAAGAAGATAGGGAGACCATACTCTGCCCTTCTAGAGTCATGACCCAGAAACCAGATAAAGCAAAGGCCCAGTTAAAATTCAGGGATCTGTGATGAAAGCAAGAAAAGAGATGCATATTGGGAGATAACCTCTTCTTCAAGTCCTTGAGTCAGGTGCCTCTATTCTCAACGGCTTCCCCTTCCAGGACAGTGAGGAGATTCTGCAGTTTAGTACCCATTCCCTGCAAAACTTGGGCCAGACTCCCACACAAGGTTTCTTCTGTCCTTTCAGCCACTTCTGTGGGACAACTGTGCTCTGCCCTTATCAGGGTGAATGTGGTTTCTCCAATTCCAGTTCAATCTGTTTACGAGGAAGAAAGAAAGAAAGAAAGAAAGAAAGAAAGAAAGAAAGAAAGAAAGAAAGAAAGAGAGAGAGAAAGAAAGAAAGAAAAAAAAAAGAGAGAAAGAGAGAGAGAGAGAGAAAGTGACTATCTTAGCAAAAGTAAACACATTTAACCAAAGCAACTCCTTACAATGAAGGTAACACAGTGCACTCTCTCCTGGTAGCGTGACTGTTTCTCCTGTTTTGTCTCTGCCTATTTGGAGTCAGTAGGCCTTGTCACACATGCCAAGGCACACTGGACTCCATCTTGTCCCACCTAAGCGGCTGGTATTATCCTCTCTTTGCCACCCAGGAGGGATGGCACCAACTCCTCTCCCCATTTTTTTTAATTCCAGGAAATGGGGTGTTCATGACAATGATGATAACAACTAGAATTTAGGTTCTCCTCTGAGTTCTTTTTTCTTTTTTTTTTTCTGGTTCTGAGGATTGAACTCGGACCTTGTGCTTGTGAGGCAGGCAGCGGCACCACTGAGCTAAATCCCTGGCCCTACTCTCTGAGTTCTTTACCTGGTTTACTTAATTTATTTCTCACAACAGCCCTCTGAGGTTGGCAGTTCTTTTCATCTTACAGATGGGAAAACCAAAACTTAAAAAAAAGGTTAACTTGCCCAAGATGATACAAGTTCCATGGTTTAGAGCACAAAAGGACAAAAGGACATTGGTTTGTATGTTTGTTTTTGTGGTACTGAATTAAACCCATGAGCTATGTCCCCAGCCTTTTAATTTTTTTTTTTTTGAGACAGGGTCTTGCTTAAGTTGTTAAATTGCCCAGGAAGGACTCAATGTTGCAATCCTCCTGCCTCAGCATCACAGAGTCCTAGAATTACAGACATTCATTACTATACCAAACTTTTGTGTTATTTTTAAATTAACAGTTATTGGGGGTTTGCCTAATTATCAATTTCACTACATAAAGGTATAAGGAAAAAATAGAAATCACCCATCATATCATTTTCACAAAGACAGCTGCTATAAACACACTGCTATATTTCCCGGTAGTCTTTTGCCTCAACAGGTGTATCTCTGTATTTATTCCTGTTTTGCTTTAATATCTAATGACACAGTTCTCCACAGAAACGCCACTCCCACCTTGTAGGCACAGTATGCTCTCCTCACTTTTTAAGTAGCTTCTTCAAAACTTTCAGTATGGCATGACCTTCAGAAATCACTCAGGTTGGAAGTAGCTCTGCAGGACGTGGCCCTTGCTGCCTAATATTCACACGGGGATCTGCCAGGAGAAGTTCTTCAGGAAAGAACAGTACTGCTTGGATGTTTTAAAGATGTCATGTGCACTCTTCAGTTGTAACTCAAATCCTCCCTGGTGACTGCCACTTGAACCCCAGGGCTTCAAGGAAGACAGGACATGTGGCTTTGGGCTCCATCTGAAGGCCTTAGCTATCAACAAGAAATTCCCTCAGAGACAATCTCAGGCTTTTAAAGGCAGGAGCCAAGAAATTGAATCACATGATGACATTCAATAATTGTTAAAAAAAAAAAAAAATGAAGCACACTCAGAAGGATAAAGTCCCAGGGCCTTGCATCACCAGGCAGTAGCTGTCCCCTGCTCTCCATGGTGTCAGGACCTACAGACCTGGGGAGGAAAAACACCTCAATAGGTTAAAGATGCCCACTTTCCCTGAAGCCAGTCGAGTCAGGAAATGTTTCCTCAAATGGTCTAGGCAGGTAGGTTAAACATCCTGTGGCTGTTCTCAATCAGACACATTCTGCCAGACTTTTGGGGTGCAAGAAATATTTCCAGGATGCTAAAGAGAACAAGAAGAATATTTTCAAAGTCTCTTTTCTCTCTGAAAGAATCTCTCATCCATTATTTATTGCTCATTCTTCTCTCTTCTGAACTGTTCTTAACATTAATTGATTCTTGGCAAAAGTTGCCTTGGCCTGTTAGTTATCTTTGAGCATGTTGGTGGCTGGTCCTTAGCACTTAATTGTGTATTCATGGAGGCCTTTCTTATGCTCCCATTGTCACCCTCATGGCCACCCTAGTGGCTGATCAATAGATATTTTTATTTGTTCCAGCACTAACTGAGAGGAGGCATAGCTGAATCCAGATATTCCCAAGTTCTCTGGACTGGCCTCCAGGGGCCCTCTTACCCCTGTTTCCTTCCTCCAATCCTCACAGTCCACAGTGAGGTAGCATTGCCCCTTTACCAAGGAGAAAGTTGCAACTCAGAGGAACTCAGTGATTTGCTGGGGCTCCCTCAGAGTGCATGGGGCACAACCAAAGCTGGAAGGACAATTTTCTGACCCCAAAGTCTCACTGTTCTTGCCAATGTGACAGCTGTCTTGCTTCTGGCACAATCGACTGCGCTGTGGGAAAACCTCAGCAGTGTAAGGAGGGGATGGAAGGGGCCCTTTGCACACTCACGTCTGCCTTCCTTGTCCATGGGTCCACGTGGGCCTCGGACAAGGCTCTTCATTTTCCTACTGATTCTTTCATTCCTTTCTCCCTGCCCCCTCACTTCCCTACCAAATACAGAAAGGACCCCAGGAATAAAATGTAACTGCTCAACCAACAGAAAGCAAAGGTTAGAAATTGAACGCCAGCCCTCCCGAAGCCAGGAAATTCCAGAGACATGGTTCTCATGGCAAGGGGACTTCAAGTTACATATTTTGCAGTCTGGCTCACTGGCTGTACTTTTCAGTGTGAGGCTTAAGACGGGGTCTGCCTGTGCCACGAGGGTGCCTCTGAGCTCTGAGACCCATATTGGATTGCATGCAGGCTGTACTGTGGATTAGCTGCGAGATTTGCAAATGTATAGTTTACAATGTGGTAAGAGCCTCGAGGCCTGAGCAGGCAGCTCTGAGGGCGGCTCCTGTGGTGTCTTGGGGAAGGGGGAATCTGTTACTTGGCCTTCCAGGCCACATTAGCACAGCTGGGGCCTGTGGGGCTCTCTTGCTGTAACAATCGGTCTACAGTACACCTAATACGATTTTCAGGGTCCTTCCTCCTCCCAGTGTAGTTGGGTGAGTTCCCTGGATAAAGCCTGCAATGTCTCACAAGTCCAGACAGGCAGGATGCCCAACACTTTAGAATCGGAGGCTGGGCTCCAGGAGAAGTAGTTTGTTCATCAGCTCTGAGCTAAATATGGAGTCCTGTGTCCCCCTCACCCACATCTTTAGCTTCCCAGCAAGTGGGCAAAGCACCTGTTCCAAATGTCAGGCTGAGCACCGCCCTCCCCACTCTTCCTCTGGCCCCAAAGCAGGACCTAGAGAGTTTACCAGCCCTCTGCCAGACACAAATCCTCACCCCAACCTGTAGAATGGCACTGAGGGAACCCTGAGCTTTTCTCCAAAAGTCACTGGAGACTTCTCTTTCCTGTTTTAAGCTGTCCTGTGGCCTCGTAGAGCAAGCCAAGGCCTCCACACATCCTTTCTCAGGCACCTTCTGTACTCTGCATTTTAGCAAGGGAAGCAAAACTGAATCTCAGACCTGAGCTTCCTTCTGCCAAGTTCTAGAGGACAAAGCTGGGGAAGCAGGCATTTTTCCAGATGATTCTGAGCAGTAAGCTGGCCTGTAGGCCAGAGATTGCGAACCTTTTAGAGCTTTCAATGATAGTAAACACCACGCTGTGGCACGTGTGCTATAGGTCCGCCACTACTGCATAGGCTCTTCTCCTTTGCTTCCTCCTCTCTTCCATTCCGGGAGTTAGTTGTTTGCCATGAGGCAGAGAAGTCGATCTGAAAGATCTGATTGCTAAAAGCAGGCCAGGAGCTGTAGTACCCTTCCCACATTTCCCCAGAGAGCGCTCATTCCCTCTCCCCTATGTGTTGCATGAATGAATGAATGAATGAGTGCTGCTCTCTTTGTTCACAGAGTGACCCACACCACTCACTCATGAGGATGGGGCCTTTGGAGCTTAATAAGAGCTAATTCATTGCTGGAGCAAGGTTCAATTAAGAAAGAAGGAAAGAAAGAAAGAAAGAAAGAAAGAAAGAAAGAAAGAAAGAAAGAAAGAAAGAAAGAAAGAAAGAAAGAAAGAGGGAGAGAGAGAGGAGAGAGAGAGAGAAACATAAGGTCCTATGGCTCGTGGTTGGAGAAAGCAACTTGCCAGAAGTCATTTTCGTTGACAGGCAAATCCTGCATGCAGAGGAAAATCAACACAGGCTGCCTTCTCCATAATTGGACTGGATGTGCCCTTTTGATGTAACTGGAGAGGGGCTGGAATAGGTCTTTTTCCCTGAGTATCACTCATATCAGTTTGTCTCTGACAGGGATTCCCCTATTAGAGATGCGGGACTTTGCAGTCTTAGGAGCCTTTTGGACAAGCATTGTCAACAGTTCTGTGTGTGATTGGCATGACACTATTAAGATACACTCATCTCTGTGATTGGGGTTGTGTGAAGATAGCATCATTATACTAATCAAATTAAAGAAAGTCTGTACAGGATGAGAGTCACATGCTTCTCATTTTCTGAAACTGAAGGCACTTTGCTAACTCAGGTCCCCACCCCACCCCACCTCACCATATTACCCTCTACATCAGCATACGGCTCAAAAGCACTTTCCACTGTTTAGGGCTCCAGCAGGGGAAAGTCAAACCCATGGCTTCTGAGACCAAAGCCAAGGAAAGGAAGGGAAGGTGTTTGAAGAAAAAATGGTGAAAACAGAAAGAGTAGGAGACAGAGGAAACAAACAAAGAGTAGGAAATAATAGGTAAAGAAAGAGGTGCTGGAGGTAGAGACAGGAAAGAGAATCATGGTGCCCACTTCCTAGAGTGAGGCAATGCTTCCTCCCTCCTTGATTCAGGCTCTGAAATATTTCCTCTGGACTCACCTTTCTCGGGGTCTGGAATCCCACTTTTAGGGATGCGCTCTCTTGTACACTAAACCTGTTAGCCAACTTCACAGCTTAGCCTGGGGCTGGTTCCCTGTGGCTCCCAGTCTGCAGGCCTCTTCTGCTACTCAAATTGAAGATCATAGTGCAGCAGCCCTGTGTAGACCAGGCCACTTATGTACATATTCTGTTCACATCTTCACAACCATAATGAAGTTTTAGGAAGAATTAAATGTGTGACTTGCGTCCAATCACACTGCTCAGTGAGACTGGCCATCCCATATATAGGGAAGCTGGTGTTAAAGTCCAGGAATTTGTTCAGTAGTGAAGACGCAATGTAGTTCCTCATGTATAGCATCCAGCTCACAGGCCTTCATCCTTCAGCATTTAGAGACCAGGGATAAACTGAGTGAGCCACTCTGGAGAACCAGGATGATGAGCAGTTGGTGCTTTGGCCATGTTCTTTTTTAGAATCAAATCCATACATAGATATTGGGTGTTTGGAGAACAGCCCAGACCCAGTGTCCGCCAATGTTAGGGGATGCAGCGTCCACCCAGATAGTGTTTCCTGAAGTGTTGACTCTCCAGGGCAAATGAGGATCTCAGTCAACATAGCCATAGGCTCTCAGTCTCCATAGCTGCTTCCCTAATATACCATTTGCAAAGTGTGCTTCACACGAACTGCCAGGGATTTGGGCCGCAGGAGTGGGGAAAGATTAAAAGTGATGCTTCTGGCTGGCCTGTAGCTCAGTGGCAGGGCACTTGCCTAGCATAAGCAAGGGGCCCTGTGTTCAATTCCCAGTACCGCTCTCCTCCCCAAAGCTACTTGACACATTTTCAGTACATTCTTTGTGGTTCCAAGAAGCTCTCTCCTTTCAGCGCTCTCCAAAAGAATCTTATTTCACCTGATGTGGATCTTTGAAAATGCTAACAAAAACTCAACAAAATGACTTACACCTTTAGCTTTCAACCTTCTTTCTTGCCGAGTTCCAACACATTTCAGCAGTAGCTCTTAAACTGTTTGGTCCAGAGTTCCTTTTCATATCCTAGCACTATTGGAGATTCCAAAAAGCTTTGGTTTCTATGAACTATACCTAGGAACAACTTCCATATTAGCAATTAAAACTGAGAAAATTTAAAATATTTATTACATCATTAAAATAACACTTCTAGGAACATAACTACATATTACAAAACAATGAGAAACCTGGCATTGTTTTCCGATATTTCCAATATTTTGAAAATATTTTCAATGTCTGATGGATTAGAAGTCAGTTTGATTTCCATATAGCCTTCTCTATCAAGTCTGTTGTAATGTTACATGCTAAAAATTCTAAAGCTCATAAGAGAATGGGAATGAAAAAAAGCAATAAATGTGTTATATATTTTTAGTGAAATAATTTTGGCTGTTAACCACTTTGTGAACCACTGCTTTATACAATTAGAGCTATTAGGCTTCCCAATACCATTTGCCTTCTCTTACACCTGTGAATGAGCACACACACACACACACACACACACACGTGCACTCTTGAATGTGCTTGTCTATTCATTTTGTTTTGGTAACATGATGTTGTTGGGATAACTGGAGACTGTGTGTGGAGAATCAGCACCATGCATCAATAGCTAGTAACAGAATAGAAGTCATGGCTCCCATTTTAGAGTCACATAGTTCCAAGCTTGGATGCTGGCTCTGACAGTGACAAACTCTGGGGTCTGGGAAAATTATATAATCTCTTTAAAGTGTTGATTTCTTCTTCTGTAAAGTGGGAACAATAATAACTTCTCTCTACATGTTTGTTGGGAAGATGAAAGAACACAATGTATGTAAAATAAACATTGCACAATTTATAAACTGTAAATAATTATGATATCTGGTAGAAAAAGAATAGATGCTCAATTCATAATAGATACTGTTGTTATTATTAAAATACCTTTGTTATTCCTATTACTTGTAAGCTCCATTTTAGGGGCTCCAAGTCCAGGGGATTTTGTTCACTGCTATAACTTCAGACCTCTAGTTAGTGCTCTGGAAATGTGACTGCATGAATTTTATACAAATTTCACTTCCTTCAGAATCCATTAGCCTAACTCAAAGTTTAGTTCGGCATAGGAGAGAACAGGTAAGCCCCAACCCTGAGGGAAGAAAGACTCGAACATGAAAAACAGCAGTGACCAAAGGTGTGTGTAAAGAGTCAAGCAAGCAGAGCTGCCAGTTGCTCACAGATGGGAAATTCTACCTCCTGGCAGGGGGACTGGTGTTGCTTCCAAAGTCTATTTGCCTGCTGTTGGTATTTTAATCCCTCGGCAAATTACGTCCACAACGATGAAACAATGAGGAAATGGAGTAGATCATCCTCAAAAATAGTGACCATCAGAATCCTCTTTTGTGCATCCTCCTGTTCCCAGTAAGAGATCTATTTTATCTGGGCCAGCTCTGTGACTTGCTTTGATCAACAGAATGCTGTGGAAGTGATATTCTGGAGCTCTCAAACTCAGACCTTCTTAAGGAAGTTTCAGTTTCCTTCTTTTTGGATGCCAGAAGCCATGAGAGAAGTTCGACCACCCTAAACCCATCCACTGGGGAGAAAGCACACCAGGAGGAAAGGCCACATGGAGAAGCACATGGCACCAAACACAGCATGAAGCCTTTCTTGGCCTTCCAGCACAGCCCACCTAGCTGCCAAATGCCACTACACACAGACTCTGTGGACACTATGTGGAACAGAACAGAAACAAATAAATTGGTGACTTTTGACTTATTTTGTTTGTTTGAGACAGGGTCTCACTATGTAGTTCAGACTAGGCTTGAATTTACTATATAGGCCAAGCTGGCCTCAAACTCGCAGTGATCCTCCTGCCTCAGCCTCCTGAGTGCTGGGATTACAGGTGTGCACTACCACACTCAGCTTATTTTGTTTTGTCATTAAATGTTGTTATAGAGCAATAGAAAACTCAAACAAGAGGGCAGGGGCTGGGTAAGAAGAGAGAAAGAAGTCACTATACTCAAAAACCTTAATGTCTGGTAGGTGGAATCCTTCCCCTCCAGCTTCTAGCAGGAAGGAGATAGTCAGCATCCCTCTGTTAACTTATATCATCAAAGAAATCTCATAAACAATCATCAAGTAGGAAAAATATTTAAGTAACAGATACCAGAGCTGCCAGAACAGAGATGCTTCAAGTTGTCTTTAGTAAATTCATATACCCCCTGGTGGTAATCTCCACTACTCTGGTTTCTCCTGAATATTTGTACTTTGCATCACTATTTCACTCCCACTGGGACCCATATATCCCTGCTGCTGGGGCTTTACTCATGTTTTCCTCTCTCTCTCAAGACTGCCCCTTCTCTCTTTCTCTTCCAATCTAATCATCCTTCAAGATCCCATTTAACCATAGACTCTACTGCAGGATTTCGCTAACTCCAGTTCATGTCAGTCCCCCTCTCTCCTGAAGGCCCACAACACTGGTGTTCTGTAATATATGCTTTTCCACTTACAATCCAACCATCAAAGGTGGTGGGAGGTGACTGGATTTTGGGGGCACATTCTAGGGTAAGGAAGCTCAGGGAAAGCGACTTGTCCAATGTTCTTGTCATTAGTGGAGCATAGAATATCAATTCTGCAACTGTATAGTTTTGGTAATCCAAATTCACTAAATGTCTGAGGCCAGAGCTCATTGAGAAGCAGCAATTGCAAAATAAGCTTATACCTGCTGTTATATGAAAGGCAGATGCTAAGAGGAGGCAGTTCAGAGTTGACTTCTGTCAGACTGTACTGTCAATAAAGTAAGATATGCAGAACAAGCACCATTTGAGAAAAAAGATTAAGATAAAAACCAAATGGTATATGTGGTCAGAGCTTATAACCTGGACAGTTCTGCTGTAATGAACAGTATCCACATGTCTAAATCCCTAGTAGGCAATACAGGGCCCTTGAGTAGCACAAGCTTGGAAAATATTCTTCAGTGGCTTGTCCTTGTCCCAAATGACAGCCGCCCACCTGTATTTGCCAGCTTAGCTATCTGAGAAAGGAACTCTGACTCATTAGGGCAGATGAGTGAAAAATCATACCCCACACAAAGAACTGAGAAATGCATTATTAGTATTAAAACAAAGAAAAAGAAGAATCACATTTAAGCATGTGATATTGGCTTTTTCGAAACCAAACTTAGTGTAAGTGAACTGATGAGTTTTATAATCCTCAAATTATTGTCAATTTATTTGTTAAGGCACTGAAAGCAATTAGGAGAATTTGTTATATTGGAATTGCGAAGATTTTAATTGCTCAAGTGTACAACAAATGTTTACTTGTTGGAGGGGAATCCAATTAGTTGACATTTTTCAGTTATTAGTTATTCAGTAGTATGTGAAGATTTTCTAAAGGTTAATTTGCTAAATGTTAATTGGATATCAATCCGAGTAGAAATCATTATGATCCCTCTCTCCATCTCCTGGAGCCCCTCAGACGTGACAAGCCTTGACTTCTCCCAGGGGAGGGTGCTCTCAAAGTCTGGTCACCCTCCAGCCCCTCCACTTCTTCCACCTCACAGATCTTACGTAACTATCTGTATTTATTTTCCATCACGGGAGCAGAGAGGCTATATCAATGATAGGGAAGCTTTCAGAGCTTTCAATGATATAAACAGCCCACTGTAGCACATGTGCCATAGGTTCACCACCCCTGGGCTTGTTCTTTCACTCTTCAGGGCAACCTCAAATTGCCTTATATTTTGTATTAATTGCATTTAACAAAATTGAATGGGACTTGTATTAGTCAACTTTCCATTCTATGAGACACAATACCTGATACCAACAACTTAAAGGAGGAAATGTTTAATTTAGCTCATGATTTGGGGGATTCAGTCCATAGTCAGCTGGCTCCAAGGCAGGAACACCATGCGGACGATCATGGCAGAGCAAAGCACCCAGTTCATGATGGCTGGGAGCAGAGCGAGGGAACCATGCCAGAGAGGAACAGGTGAGAAGCCATATACAGTAGCAAAGTCACACCTCCATGGCTCATCCAGACACGCCCAGGATCGTATTCTACTAATCTGCTAGGCATTTCTTAATCCAATGAAGTTGACATATCAAGACTAATGGTCCCAGGACTTTTAATTTAATGATAGCCATAGGCCAGGTTCTGTAAAGAACTGAATCAGGCACAGCCCTTGTCAAGAAACATCCCTGAGCGTAGGACACAGAAGGAAGTAGAGGGGAAATAGCACATAGCAGGAGAGGGAAAAGTGTGACAGGCCCATGTGGAATGAATGTTTCATGCCTTTGGATGGTGCTTGATAGGCGGGTTTTCCAGAAATGACTTTTCTTCACTTATAATTTACCATTTTCTCACTTACAATTTGGGCAGTTCTGATAGGTTCTGGCAGGCTCCTGAACTATCTTTTTTTTTTTTTTTTTGTACTGGGGATCGAACTCGGAACCTTGCATTTGTGAGGCAGGTAGCAGAACCACTGAACTAAATCCCTGGCCTCCTGAACTATCTTAAGGAGGAAGTTGTGATGAACCAATGTGGCAGGAATCATGGCTCTCACCTCTCCTTCCCCACCCCCAGCAGCCACTCACCCTTCAAGTAGGGACACGTGAGCCTTAGAGGGGAGGAAAGCCCAAGAAGAGAGGCAGAGCAAAGGTCAAGCAGACAGTAAGCTTGATGTGGGCAATAAGGCAAGGGGAGAGATGTGGGGAAGGCTGGCTGTGAAGGACGCGCTTTCAGGATTGCTAATGCTTACCAACTATGCTTCTAAACCCAGCTGGCAGGAACGCTCATGGTAAGGAAGGAAGAAAGAAAAAGGAAGAAAAAAGGAGTAGGGTGGGCCATAGGAAGAAAGCTGTCGCGTCCACGGAGAAATGAAGGTTCTGTGTCCTGAAGCGCAACAGGGGATCCAGAGTGGTGGACAGAAAAGAACAGAGCTCTGGAATGAAAAGTGGAAAATTGCTGGAGGAAGAAGGAGAAGGGGTCCTTTGGCCAGGGGACGACTCAGATGCAGCCTAGGAGACTGCCTGGCCTGGGGACTTGCCTAAGGTGAGAAAAATCATTTGAGTCATTTGCATGGCACCATGAAAACTGCAAGGTCGTGTTTTCCAGGATGGTGACATTTGGGACCAAACATTGTGAAGTCTTGCAAACCCAAGAAGGGTTTCTACAACCACTGCGAGACCTTTAAAAGTTAGTCCTTCTCTAGCGGATAAAGCCATCCCTTTATTTAAACAATCTGTTATTTTACTCTTTGGGGAAAACACAGCAATATGAGTCATTCTGTGAATCAGGTTGCCCTGGGAGAGCCAGTAGACACAACAGCAGCAAGCGTTTACAAAGCAGCTTACTGCAGTATTTCCAAACAAAGTCATTTCATCCAGGGAATCCACAGATAGCAACCCCAGAAGGACTAACTGATGTGCGAGGGCGAGCTGACTGCACAGAGAGAGTGCATACCATGGCCTTCAGCACTTCCCATGCACCATGTCATTTAATCCTCCTGACAAGGTCTTGGGAGATACTGCTATTTTATTCACAAGGAAGGAGCCTCAGCTCAGACCCAGCAGTGCTGAGGGAATAATGCAGCTTTTCAGATGCCAGCACTGAAGGGGACAAGTGACAGATCAGTAAGATTGTCAGGTAGGTGAGACCCGCGGGAGGACCACAGTGCCAAGGTTGGGCCTGAAACCATGGTGTGCACCTTGATTACTTAAGGAAAGGAAGAGCAATGTGCATGTTAGCAGCTAAGCCACTTACTGACTACTCGGGGTGTCCTGTTTTTCTCTGTTATTTACATTTTCGGGTATTTATTCAATAAGACCCACAGCTTCCAAAGATAGGCACTGTCTTGTGGGTCACTGACTCCTGCTTCGTACCTATAACCTGGGAAGCCCTTCAGTGAAGACAGCTGATTATCTCAATCCTCCTTGTGAATGAAGGACAATCAGACCCCCAATATTTAAAAAATATGATTAAAAATTATGTAAACAAGAGCCAGAGATTTAGCTCAGTGGTGCCGCCGCCTACCTTGCAAGCGCAAGGTCCCGAGTTTGATCCCCAGTACCAAAAAACAAACATGCAAACAATTCATTGGGGATTTTCTAAATGCTCTATCAGTATGAATTTAAAGATGTCTCAGGTTTTAATGGAACTTCTTTTATGCTGTTTTAAGGTCTATGTTTGATTTAAGTTTACATCATAGTTGGGCGTGGTGGCACATGCCTGTAATCCCAGCACTCTGGGAGGTTGAGGTAAGAATACGCCAAATTCAAGCCCAGCCTGAGCAACTGAATGACTTTGCAACACCTTGTCTCAAAATAAAAAATCAGAAGGGCTGTAGATATAGTTCAGTGGGAAGGTCCTGTGTTCATTCCCCAGTACTGGAGGAAATAAATGTTTCACCACACTTCTTATCAAATTTTCTTTTATATTTCAGTTGTTCTTTTATTGAGGTGATTAAAATATACATTCCAACTATCAAAATACCTTCTTGGTGCCATGCTACTATTCTAAAAGTTATGTTTTGATTCAAAGAAAAAGGTGTCTGTCCTTTAGGTTTTCTAATGGAAAAACTGTTGATATAATGTGGAAAGTATAGTCAGAGAGAAAGAGAAGAAAAAACCTTCACGTGCAGGATGCCACTCCTCCCGACACACACCTGGGAGCAGAGAGCTGACCTACCAGAGTTTGGAGTAGTTGAAGTACTGACATGTTCATGACTTTTTTTGATAAGATTCCATTTGTTACATTTTCTTAGCATCAAAATGGATAAAAGAAAATAAATCGTACTAGCTTCAGCAATAATTAGAATGACATTTTTCCTGTTGATGGAAAATTCTCCCTTCCGTGTGATGCCACGTGGGAAATTATGAAACTGCCTTGGGCTCATCAGAGAAGGAGTTAGTCTGGGCATTGTGTAGTCTCAGGAGAAAAAATAAAAATGTTTTCCTGAGGGAGAATTGAGCAGTGGTGAATCAACTATTGTCGTAGCTGACTGCAGGGAAGTCCAGCCTTAGGAAGGCCCCCATTTTGTGCAAACTGATCAAATACAGATGTTCCCAGGGGGTGACCTTATCGACTGAGACTTCACTGGGGATTGCATAGCAGACAGTCGCCAGTAGTGGTTTGAAGGCGTGTTTTGGTTGGAAAGTGTAAATGTATATACGAGGACAGGATGTGGATGGCACTTGACAAACATCTGTTTTACTGATAAATACATGTTTACTTCCACAAAGTTTTCTACCAGGAAGATATAGTGAAAAATAAATGTAGTTTGAGGCTTTGATAGGTGTTTCATGTGCACATCAAACTCTGAAAGAAATGAAGGGCAAAAAAATTATTAAAAATGTGTCCAACCTTCAGTCTTCCTGAAATATCAGATTTCATATAAAACTCATCAGCTGAGCTAAGTATTAGGTTTGATCAATGGCAGGAAACTAGGGGATCAAATGCTAATAAATCAGAAACAGATATCCCTTCTCGAGCAGAAACTGTATCACAAAACTGAAAACAAGGAAATCACCTGATGATTTTTTAATGCATGTTGCACGAAGAAAACTAGTTTTGGGGGTGCTAGATCTTATACAAGGACAAAGATTAAGACTCATACACACCCTAATCAGTCTTCAAGTTTAACAATACAACAAGCAAAAAAACAAAAAAGACCTATTTGGTGAATGGATACTGAAGTGTGATCTATAAGTGTTTGTGGGTGTGCAGTATTAAATGGCAAAGTGGACAGATTCAAACCTTGTTTTGTATTTTGCTAGATGATTCCTGCATTTTCTCTCTTTCAGAATTATGCCCTCAGCCCCAACCCTTCTGTCTTTTAAAAATGTACTGAATCAAAATTCTACTTTTTGGCTTCTTAGTACTTTTTCTCTTATTCATTTTCATTTTGAAAAGTAAATATTTAATTGAAATTAAAACTTATATCCAGAAAATGTACAAATCTTAAGTTCACAAATTCATAAATGCAATCAAGTTGCATTACCTGTGAAACCAGTGCCCAGCTCAACAAACAGACCACTTACAGCATCCAGAAATCCTCCCCCAGTGCGCCTCTGAGGGCAACCACTGTCCTGTCAGGTAACACTATAGATTAGTCTTTCTTGAGCTTTCTCCAAATGGAGCCATAAAGTATGTATTGCTGCCTCTGGTTTCTTTTGCTCAATATTACAATTGTGCAATTCATCCATGGTGGTTACTTGTATACTTGTTAAAATTTAAAATTGTATTATTTTGAATAGAATCGAATGTATTCATGTCATCATTGCCGTCTTATATGTACAAAATGTCTTTTTATTTTAGCAGGGTGATCATTCTCGGCACTCAGAGGAGAGTTCAAAAAAGCAACCACCAGCAAGAATCACAAAGAATCCACCGAGCTGAGTGATAAAGTTCTCCAACTGGCATGTGTATAAGTAAAAGCACATTCTTGAAAACACCTTTAAAACTTATTTGGTTCCCATTCATTTTTCTTTAAAAATGCAATGCTATTATTATTTTCTTTCTTTTATCCACCTTAAATAAGAACCCCGGGAGTGTAGTGCTGCTTTCTGAACGGAAACTGTGTGCTTCTGTGAAAACAAAGAGCTAAATTAAATTAGAAAATCCTGGTATTCAGTAGGACAGAATTTCCCTTCCTTCTTATTTTCCCATTCCACAATCTATCACCTAGAGTAATTAAGACCAGCGAGGTATCATCTTCATTGGATTAACCTTAACTAAATTGTGCTCATTCAACATGTGCCCTTTTGATTAGTCCGAGCAGGGCCTGCTGTCTCGGATACACCCACCTTGTAATTCTACACACTTAATTAATTTCAGATGAATAGAGAGGGGGATAAGCTAAATTCTCCAATTAATAAACTCTTAAGTCCTTCTGTGTATCAGAGTGGCTCCAGATTTTTATCCTCTTTTTATTTCTTTTCCTTGTGAAAGCTAAATGGAGATTGGAAGAAAAAAAAAAAGCAACACACAACACATACACACAGCTGCAATCATAGGAGATGGTTAAGAGGGGTCACAGAAACTTCATCATCATAAAGGACAGACTTTAAGAATTGTTGGAAAAATAGATTATTTTTCTGCCAAACATAATTTTTAATGTCTTTTTCCACCTGGACCTTGGTATTTAATTTTTACTGGCATCTATTTTCTGTTCTATGTACAGATTTTTGGTTATTAAAGTTCAATATTAATGTCACTAATTCTGTTTTTTTAAATGCATTTCTCAGAAGTAAAATATTATGAGTGGTCTGAGAACTAATGGTTTGAAATTACTTGTTTAGTCATCAAATTTAACACCTCTCAAAAATATAATAAAAATGTGCCCTGACAGCAAATAATTATTTCCTTATAATAAAACAGATCCCAAGAATGTTTATATGTTATATTTTATCTCACATTAAAAACGGGCTAGAAAATCATGGAAGATAGATTTATAGTCTCTCCTTCAACACACAAAATTTATATATGTACTTATTACTGACTTAAAAACTACTACTGATCTATATACTTGCATAAAAAGAGTTTCTCCAGTAGCTTTTATATCCTATGATTCAACTTCATAAGGTCAATTATATTTGGGAAATTTAAATTACTGATATTTAGGGGGAGACCAACATGGCTTTTAGTTTCTTATGTTGGTTTGCAAGGAATTCTAGTTACATAAGACAAACTATCTTTCTTAATACAGTCCTTTTTACATGTTTTAGCATGGTTTTTTTAAACATCCACTGAGTTTTTATGCAGAGAATCATTTAAGAACCAGCTCACCATTATCTTCAGATACATTGGTTAGGTTAAGCTATTGGTTAGGACTGTTCTGATTTTGTTTCCTAAATTTCGTCCTTTGTTTCAAAATGATCCTTTTAAAAAAATATTTTTTGAGTAATTCTGCTAGTATTTCCTACTAGTTTAGAAAAAATTAACTGTGAAATTCTTGCATGTCATTTTTAGCCACACTACAAATTCCCTAGCTATTATGTTTCTACAAATACTATATTCCTATAAATACTGAATAAATTCAATAAGGATAATGCTGCTTGATAATTTACCATTAAATGAGGAAGAGACTGCAGAAGATTTTACTGATTATCTCACTAATTGCTTACTTGTGAAAATTCTCAAGATGGTGTAGTCATTCAACTAACCGAATGAAAATATGAAAAAATTTTTGATTGATGACAGGCATGTGATAGGCACATCATTTTCCAGGTTTCTTCCTGGTCAGGTTTGCATTATCTCCTCGGCTGAGGCTGTACACACAAGAATTTTTCACTCCGGAAATCTTATTCTCTCTGCCCACCCTAAAATCAGATCCTACATCTGACCCTTAAAACACACACACACACACACACACACACACACACACACACACACCCCAAGTAATTCAAATCAGCCCACACTTGCAGTCTTTTAAAATACTCTCATACATATGCTTAGCACATCCCACTCCTGAGCATTTCAGGTGCCTCAAAAGGACAGTTTATTCCCCTTAATGCACAAAATACTGACTTTGCGGTTTGTCTTTTTGGCGGGGTGGGATGGAGGGTCTGAGGAAAGCTGAGATAGTCTTCATGAAAGAGCAGCTATGCATGGCCCTGTATGATTTAGATTACTATGCAAACCAACAACTATTTTTGGACGATGGAATTAATTATTTACACAGGGGGAATTTGCCATTCTTTAGCTTGGTTCTGTCCTGCTGTTTATGTTACACAATCACAAACCGTGTGAATACTGTTTTAGGCATACATCACCAAGAATTCTTACATCAGGAAAGTAATCATATTATCTAGGATTGTTGGCTCCAGGGAAACTTGTTTAGCCAAATTCTCGCACTTTAAAAAATAACTGAAAAACTCATGGGAACGGCTCCCCATTGTCCATTCCAGTCTTCTCATTACCCTGCATTTAATCGCCATGGGTCTCCTACATCTGCGTTGGTCTCTTAACAGGGCTAATAGTAATAAATTCAAGTTTTGGTTTTTTGCTTACAACTGCCATTTCCAAGTCCTGCCGTGTCTGCAGAAAGAAATTAAGGGGTTGGATAGTTTTCCGATATTATTCAAAGCTGTTCATAATTCTGTCGTTGAGAATCGCTCCCTTCAGCACACCCATTGCTGCCGCCTCTCGGCTGGGTAAAAGAGTCTCCGGGCCAAGCCAGGTTGCTCAGGGCCAGTTCGCGCTCTTGTGCCTTGGCGCTCGGATTGTCCTAGCCCTCTCGTCGGTTTCCAGTAGGTCTCCGAAAATTTTTGATTGCGTGAAGCCGGTGGCATTTCCGCGCGCCGATGGAAAGGCAAGTGGAAGAGGTGGGCGCAGGTGCGGGTTGGGTGTGCGGCGCCTGCCGGGCTCACGTGGTCCTCAGCCCGCGGCCGGCGACAGCGCAGGGCTCAGAGGACCTCCATGCCGCCCGCGGCTCCCGCCTGGAGCGCTTCGCGCAGCGCGGCCCGGAGGAGAGGAGGGACGCCCGGGCCGGCGGCGGCTCAGAGTAGCGCTCGCAGCCCTGCGGCCCCGGTGCGGACCCTGCGGAGCTCTGTGCCCCCTCGGGCGAGGGGTGTCCGGCGGCTCGGGTGCGGTGGGTGCAGGGTGAGCGCCAAGGCGAGCGTCTGCAGCTCACCCGAAGGCGACCTACAGACCTTGCACCGGCCCTTCCCGGCTCTCGCGTCCCGGAGGGAGGCTGCTCCGGGAGCGGCGAGGGCCAGAACCAGGCGCGAAGGGAACGCCCCGGGCCGGGAGTGGCTCGGGGCCAGGCGTCAGGTCGGGCGGCGACCTTGGCCACTTCCAAGCGGTCCCCAGCTCCGAGCTCCGCGCAGCACCCACGGAGACCGGCAGCGGGATGGGCACGAGGGAAGGGTTCCCCGCGCCCGAAGGCCCGGGTCGGAGGCCGGCCGCGGGCCTGGGATTCCGAGCCGAGTGGGGCCGCCCTGGGAGAGGGGAGCGAGGATGGGCGTGAATGTAGCGGGAACCAGGCTCCGGCTCGACCCGACGCGGCGAGGACGCCAGTCTCCTTCCTTCTGTCTCCGCTTCCCCCCTCCCCCCGACCTTCAGCCGCGGGCCCGAGTCTGGCGGTTCCGCGGGCGCTCATCTGCCCCGAGCGCACGGTGCGGCCCGAAGGTCTCCACGCCGCGCTCGGGAGGGGCGGGGAAGGTGCGCGTCTACGTGGAGTGCGGGGACTCGCGGTCACAGGACCTTCCTTCGCTACTGTAGGAAGGCGAGGACGCCCAGGCCAGCCGGGTTCCCGACTTCATCGAGGCCCGACGGTCGGCGAGGGTGGCCCTCTCCCGGCCTCTTTAGAGAAGCAGCAGCGAGGGCGAAGGGGTTCACATCATTCCCGCGCTGCCCTTAAACTCAGGGCCTCCCTGACCTTCACTGTCACTTGGTGCGCACCTAGTCCTCGGAGACATTTCAGCCGGCGAGCGCACCCGCCCGGGCAGAGGGAGGTGAGGGGTGCAGAGGCCGCCCTCCTCGGGTGTCCCCCGCCTGGCCTGTCACATCTGTACTTATTTAAAGCTCGGCTGGTGGTCCTCGCTCTCTGGAATGCCAGTTGCGGGCCTGGCCTCCTACGACATTTGCATTGATCAGGGAGCCAGTCCTGGGGACGGTGGGAGCAGTGAGGGAGGCCGGAGGTTCACGGTACTCTGCCTGCCGCCTTCCCTCCAGCCTAGCCAGGAGCCCAGCGCATCGCACCGCCACCAGACTGCTGAGTGCATCAGGGAACGCAGACCTAACCCTAGAGAACGTTGGCTGTGTATGGGAACCGGCCATTGTTGTCAGTAGATTGTGATCCGGTGCACTCACAAGCCTAAGTCCCTGCAGTTCCCAAGTTCCCGCGTCTCTGTATCATGCCGAGAAGTAACATGCTATTACCCCAGTTCTAAAAGTGTGCGCAGTGTTGAATTTGCAGCTTCCTCAGTGTGAAACTCTTAAAAACTGTTTTCTGGTGCAAGTCCATAAAAAATGAAATTGACTTGCCTTGCTTAAAATACTGCACGCAAAGCACAGAAAAGGCACCAGCTACCTGCATCAGAGACGCCACCACAAGCAAAGAAGCTGGGTGCAAATTATTGTATTGGTGAAAAACAAGCTTCTGTAATCCTCTTGGGCACAGGGCAGGGTCCTTGGGAGCAGAAGAGAAGGGGAACTTTTTAAAAAGTTGCGTAAGCCTCAAAGAGTTTGGTCAGATTTTTGGATTTGCCTTTGGATTTGCCATAATTAAGGGTGAAAATAAGGCCCCTCTGTATTTCTATGTGCCTTTCCTCCTCTGCAAAGCTTTTACCCCGGAGGAAAGTTGTTTCAGTAATATGGGAAAGAGAAACCGTGTGCTGAGTCAGCAAAAGTGCAGCACCAGGCCAGTTCAGTTCAATAATACTGCTGTGTGTAATGTACACACTCTATATGCCTTTGTGGAAATAATGAAAAATATATTGGGATTTTCATGGCATAAGAAATACCCACAAAGCCTGTTGGCAGTGGAGAGGCCTGACTGAATAGGTGCTGTGTCTTCTAATACAAGAAAACAGGCTTTGAACATGTCTTCAAATGAGTGTTAGATACCATGTCACTTACTGTGGAGCAGACAAGAAAATACATTTCTCAAAACAACATAAAATATTATTTTAAAGCAGTTGTGTTGCAGAATATTTAAATGTTTCTCTCTGTGTTCTTGTGACAAGTGTTCAAGGTGTCTCTAGTGAACGGAATTCCTTTTTTCATTTTGCATCAATAAAAACGTTTCTCAAAAAATGTATTTTTAAATAGTCTGAAAATTCTTGCAAATCCCATTAGACCCTTGTTAGCCTATTGATCACACATTCACATTTATGTGGAAGGAGTAAATGTATTCAGAGTCATTTAGAATAAAACTCCTAAGCTGTTGAGCAATTGCTGATCAGAAAGATCGCTTTCCACCGTCCTAGTATTGACTTCAATTTGCAAAATCTGAGCATTTCAACTGTTGAACAACACAGTCCAAACTGTATTTTCAGTGACAGACACTCAGTATTAGGAAATTTCTTCCTGGTTCTTTTAATTCTTATAGTTTAGGCGCAAAAAGACACGTGTAGCTTTTTTCTTTCTAACTAGCACAATGCATAGAGAAACAAGCAAAAGCTTACTTCTGTTTCGTTTGTCAATTATGCCTCAAAATTTAAATAAAATTAGTAGACCTTTTATGCTTCTACTATTTAAATTCTTTAAAATATAGCTGACTTCTTTAGGTTGTTTCAACATAATGCAAAAACATCTGGATGTGAAGTGAAAAATTCAATCTGTCACACAGATTCCAGATGTTTGGTACTACATAGACAAAACATCAGAATGAATGACTGAATTTTTTTTTCTCTACAACCCAGATGGTGTAGTGTCTGGTGCATCTATAAGGAAGCATATTTTCCTTTCTCCAAACATCACATCCTACTGTATCCCATGTAAGGCATGATTTACACTGTTTCAGTTGCAAAATGTTAGGCCATTTGGAGTGCGGTAATGCAATCAGTACTCTAAGTATATGTTTTGGTTAATGTAGTCCAAGTGTTAGAGTGTGCTTAGGAGGGGAGTCTGGAAGAAAATGGGATGGTAAGAGAGATCCTTGTTCAATGGCAGAACAGCATGGCTGAAAAGACACAGCCTCCAAAACTCCATCTATGGCATCTCATAATCTTAATAGGTGAAATGTAGCAGCAGCTTGGACAGGTCTGCTTTTTGCCTGAGATGCAACTGGACTACGGAATGTCATTATGCACTGTGATGCCCTGTTTTCCTGCTGTTCCTTCTTGGAGCATTATCAAACCAAACAGATGAATGTAATACAGCATTACAACATGGTTAGGACTCAAGCTTTGTATGGGGAGGGGGATTCTATGCCTGAAAGTAAGAGGGCAATATGGTAGATATTTTAATCACTCAAAAAGTACAGTGATGACTAATAGATTTCTCTTCGTGTGAAGTCTTACCGCATTTTACAGTTGTTAGACTGTGAAGACATTGAACAACATTTTTTCCTTCCCTCGAATCACAGTGATTCAAGGTCATAGCAGAGTCAGAGCTTTCTCAAGTCTTTTTGCTTTACCCATATTTTTGGGAAAGGAGGAACAGACAGGAGAGGCCCTTCCACTAGAATCAGTAGATGAAATCAAACCCAGAATGAATTCCAGTCTACTTATTAACCTCACATTCACTGGATTATAGGAGACTGTTTAGATAATGAATACAATGAATATTAAAACATCACAAAACCTACCACTTAACAATTGCTGCAGGAAAAACATGCCATTTTAAACAGGTCTTCTTACAACTCAGAATCTGAGCTTCGAATAATAAGACACAGGATTGTATACTAGCCCAAAATCAATTTTAAAAAATAGTTTATGGGAATCTGGTAGAATTTCAGGGAAACACATATTGAATAGGTAAGAAGCTCATAGGTCAAGTGGGACGCTTTAATACCATGTAAAGCAGAATCACAGTTATTTTTCAGGATTGCTATAATTGAATATTTTCATGACTTCTTGTGATACATTTACTAGAATAATAAAATGATAGAGCTGAAAGGGACTTTGAGCTCATCCATGGCTCCTCTGCCCTTTATAGATGAGTAAACTGGGGACCAAAAATATGAAAGAACCAATCCAAGGCCACACATGAGTTAGAGGAAGGGTCAGAAGTCGAATCACTGAGTTCCACTTGTGAATCACAGAATCCATCCCTCTATCCAGCACAGCTTGGCTTTGAATTATTGGAACAACACTCAGAGTTACAGATTTCCTGGTAGAATCCAAGGAACTGACACCCCTTACTACAAGTTGGAAATAGCTCCAAACCATTCATTTGTGTTACACATCTAAGAACCATAAAACAAAGCTAGTGTGAAGGAAGAGTTTTCCCATTTGTCTGCAGAGGAAGTCAGACTATTGCAAAAACAGAACTAATAAAACTCCATCATCACCAACAATTTGGCTAGAGATCTTGTTAATAGCAAATGACAGTTTAGCTTTTTATAGAGAACTTACTGCACCTCAAAAGAATGTCTTCAACAGAATCTGCTATGGCCTCTTTACTCCGAAGATGACACATCTGGGCATTCAAAGTAAGTAACTTTGGTGGAAAGAAGGGAGAGATGGCTGTAGTAACCCCTACTCCACTCTTTCTTTTCTTTTTCTTTTTTTTGCTGTACCAGGGATCAAACTCAGGACCTTGTGCTTGCCAGGTAGGCATGGTGCCACTGAGCTACATCCCCAGCCCACCCCTACTCCACTCTTTACAAATGACGTGAGTGCCAGTGGTCCTTCACCCAACTCAGAACCATTTCCACCTACTACCCCACTTGGTTTCAGGATGTATGGGGAACCCAGGTCAGAGAGAAACACCTGTTTAAGGACCTTTAGATAATAATTTGAAATGTGCATTCCTGATTTTAAGGACTAGGGCATCTCACTAGTCCCTCATGGCATGAGCCAAGGAAATGGACACACGCACAATGTCACCAAGTCTCTTCCATTTAATATTTTATTCAATACTAAATGAGAACTTTAGAAGCATTACAGTATTTCTAGGAAGGGAGGACAACTGCTTCTTCATGCGTGTTCTGGTTCAAGAGACACAAGGAAGGTTAACAATTAGGAGAGATGGGGGTGGGAGGAGTGGGTGAAATCAAGACCCAATATTAGCAACTGTGAGAAAAGAATACTTATGTTTTGATTGGCCTGAGGAGAGAGGAGATCCTAGTAAGGCCTTCTCTTCAAGATAATTCCTCAGAGAGGCAGGATCTGCCCAGAATTTGGGAATGGGGGGGGGGGGAGTCTGACAAACTATATTCTTTTGAGATGCTTAGTGGAGCAGCTAAACCAGCAGACATTAAACCAAATAAAGTCCGTGTGCCCACTTACCTCTTTAATTTACTCTCCCAAATAGATCATCATTTGGGCTATTCCCCTCAAGTCAAGCATGAAATCTAGTTAGCTGGATAGCTACCCATTTCCTCTGACCTGCAAAATAGATGCTCTATTCTTTGAGAATCCCCAGGATGCCAGAATCCAGTGAAAACTTGAGCCACATGAGTAGGTGTACTGAGATTTTCCTACCCCTGTCCCGATGCCAGAAGAGCACATTAACAAAGATGGAGCAGACATATAGTACCACTCGCCCAGAACAGTAGCCACAGATCCATCAGCATGAGTCACTGAATGATTTTAAATTGCTATGGGTTTAAGAGGATCCTTTAGTTGACTGCAAGTTTTTAACCTTTGTTTTGCATAGGACCTTTTGGCAATTTTGCAAACCTATGAACTGCTTCTTAGAATAAAGTGTTTTAAAGCATAAATTATATTAAAATAGTTGCCAAGATATTTTTAAGAAAAAAGTTTGTAATATAGTGCCTGTATTATGTTTGCTTCCTTATTAGCACATCAGATGTAAGATCTAGAGACGATTGTAACTTCTGGATTACTGAAGTAATGATAAATGTGAATAATAATTCAAAATAACATCAACAACAATGTGATATGAAGATATCAGTGATTTCTATTAATGACAAAGTCACAGGTATTGCTATGCAACTGTATTTTGCTGTTTGTCTCCATAATTAAAAGAAATGCTAATTTTTAATTGGAGGTGTGTAGAAATGAAGATGTAAAATTTTCACAACCAGGCTTATGGACTTTTGTGATTACTTGATTGTACTTCCAAATGAATGATTCCACTTCCACATGAAGGACCTATTTGGAGGATGAACAGAGGATGAAAGTTCTGGTAATACTTTAAAGATATGCAATGAGATGGTCATAGCCATTTGACTGGGTTACACTGGACCCAAATTTTGAGTGTAAATGTTGAGCCTGCAATATAAGACCTTGTTTCTGGGGTGAGCTGTAACTTTATATTGTAATCCTGGAGAGCTGAGATCTTGAGAACCATTCCCTAGCTGAGAGGACACTGAAGGAGGTGTCAGGATCACCTGTCACAGCAGGTAACTGGAGCCAGGAAGGACTTGATAAGGATAAGTGAACTCCTCTGGTTGGTGAACATGTTCTTTGGTGGGAATCTGAATTGTAGAGGGAACTAGGGTAGTAGTACTGGCTGCCGACCACAGGCAGGGGACCCCCAGAAGGTTGTTATAGTTCCAGGCTTCCCATCCTGTGGTCTCAAGGAAAGGTCCAGGCATGAGCCAGGTAAAAAGAACTCCGTTTCTCCAAAGAGAAGTAGCAGCCTCAGTTTCCCTCTGGAATCTAGAGCAAGTGAATTGAGCAGGTATCCACAGCAGAAGAGCCCCGCAAGAAGGGTGGAGGAGGCATCTGGGACCAAAGACCCTGGGGCCAACAGACAGCAGAGAAAGAGCCCAAGGAAAGAGTGTCTTCCTGAAGAGCAACCAAAGAAATACTTGGTAATTGGAATTTCATTCCAACTGAGAACTTTCATTCCTCAACAGATAATCATTAAGTAAATGAAAAGGCAAACCACAGACTGGGGAGAGAAATATTCACAACACATACATCTGACAGGGGATGAGTATCCATAATATATAAATAATTCTTATAAATCAAAAAGAAAAATATGAACAACCTGAAGTTTATACATGTACAAAAGAGTCAATAAGTGCTTCATAAAAGAAGGTATCCAAATGGCTGATAAGCACATAAAAAAGGTGCTCAATGTACTTTCCTATCAGTAAAATGCAACTTAAAACTTCACTAAAAAAAAAAAAAACCAACAACACTGAGATGCACACATTGCAGGAAGCTAAATTTTTAAAAAACGGGAAATATCAAGTGTTGGAGAAAACATGGAGCAACTGAAACGCACACATGCGTGCACGCACACACACACACAAAGTGGATGGGAGTATATACTAGTACCACCATTTTGGAAAGCTTTCAGTATCTGCTAAAACAAAACACAAATTCATACCCCAAGACCCAGCAACTCCATTCCTAGGTAGAGGGCCCAGATTACATTCATCTATCAAAAGACATGGACAAGAATAAAGCTTAAATTTTTAGAAATATAAATAGTATATTCATTTAAACATTTATCATCCATATCCATTACATCACCAACTCAGACACAACCCAAGTTGCAACATATTTATAAAGTGGAACATCATATAGCAATTAAAAATAATAAACTACTGCTACACACAAAGTTGATGAATCTCATGGACATAATGCAGAGCAAATGGAGCCAGACACAAGAGTATATGTGTGCTTCCACTTGTATGAAGGATGGGAGCATGCAGGACAAATGTGTGGTGACAGAGGTCAGGAAAGAATTTAATTTTGTAGGGGGTATATTGACTGGGAGGGGACACAAGGGCACCTTCTGTGGTGCTGAATTATAAATATTATTGACTGTGTGAAAAGTGATTTTGGAAATGCAATCAAGTAAAAGCAGCCTGCCATACTGTGGACCCCTCCTCCTAACTCTGTGGTTTGATGTGACCAAAAGATTTCACTGGGGCCATATGAGCATGAAGAGAGTGCAAGGGAAAGCTGCAAAGCAGGAGAAGATTCTTAGAGAAGATATATCAGGATACCAACTGTAGCCAGTTAAAAATGTGCAAAGGATTCTAAATGCACTTTACAAGAGGATAACCAAAGGAAAGCTGCTTATTATCACTATTACTTTTTAGGAAAATGCAAATTAAAATTATCAAGTGATACCAGTATATACCCAACGAGAATGGCTGAAATCAAAAAGACAGGCAGTACCAAAGGGCAGCAAAGGAACTCTGAGTGGTGGAACCCCCTACACTGCTGATGGATGAGAGCTGCTTCAGCCACACTGGACCCCACCAGTGTCCACTACAGCAAAACTTGTGCCTCCCAGGTTAGGGCTCTGCAGGAAACATGTTAAATAAGAAGAAGGAGAGGGTCTGCCAGGCTTAGGAAACCCTGTTCCAAATGTTTGGGTTTTCCCTTAGGTTTCTAGTAACGTTCCTTATGCAAAACCCTAGCATTATCTAGCTTTAATTAAAGAGGGAAGGAAGAATTTATTGTTCATTATGGTAATGATAGTTAATAACAATATATTGTATACTTGAAAATTGCTGAGAGTAGATTTTAAGAGTTCTCATCACCAAAAGAGAGAGAGAAATACAAGGCAACGCACATGTTAAATAGCTTGATTTAGACATTCTACAGTGTATACATTTATCAAAACAGCATGTTGTACCAAACAAAAAATACAATTATACTTGTCAATTAAAACATTTTCAACGGGAGGTGGGAAGGAAGGGGGCGTCCCCATGCTTAGTTTGGAATATTGAGGAGGAAGAGAGGAAGGTGCACTGGTGGAAGTGGCTGAGCCTGTCAGTAGCACTGGGGAGGACCCTGGAATGAGTGGGCAAGTCTGGATGGCAAAGGTTCCCTACTAGGGGCTCCAAAGGAGAAGATGGAGAAAGCCACTCACCTCCTTCCACTGCTGTCCCCTGGGAGAACTCAGCTACTCATGGGTGGCAGAAAGCACGTGGATGCCCAGAGCAGAAGTGCTCTGCAGCCTCTGTCCCCTGCATGTGACCAGCCAGTGTTGCAGGAAAGGACATGGGAGCCCAGCAAGAGAGTTGAGAATCCAGCTCGAAAAAGGAGGATGAAAGTGGTTCAGGAGAGCTGTGGGGGGAGGGAACAAAGTGACTGAAGAAGCAAAGAAGGCAGGGGCCAGCGCAAGCCTGAGGCCCAGCCTCCCAGCTCTCCTCTGGTGAGCCCATCCATCAGCACGTACTTCTGGCCACTCATCGAAGCTTCCCATGAAAATCAGTGCCCGGATGGACGAGCTCCAGGGTGACTCATAACAAACAGCAAATAGCAGAAGTATGGCTGGGGATTTGATATCTGTTCTGCAGCCCATAATTAAAACCTCTTTCCCCTAACTATGGAGGATGGTGATTGTAAGTGCCAGCCTTTGTGTATCACTGTTACAGTATTTCTTTTCCTGGTTTGAGAATTTTCTCAGGAGAAGCAACTTCCAGGTCACGTGTCAGAGTCCCGAGTTTTCATTATCTTATGGCACCTCGGTTCTTGAACAAAATATGAAGTGCAAGACACTAGCCCTCTCTCAAATGAAAGCTCTTTGTAAAAAGACACTATTCAACTTAGACCTGTTTACATGCCTTGTTTTGCTCATTTGGCTTTGAAATTTGGGGGCCTGATTTTTCAACCTCATCCTCATTGTTGTCATCATCAAGTGACATGTATTAGGCCTACTATGTAAAATGCAGAGTTTATTATCATAAAAAGGATGTGTATAAACTCATAAAAGGTATCAGTGGAATGATACAGGTCTTGTTACCAATCCCAAGATACCATAATGCTTTCAGAGGATGTTTAGTCAGCCTCCACCAGGTGCCTGGCACTATGTAGTTGTTGGTGACACCACAGAGAGCAGTGGAACAGAAACACTCTCTGCCCTAAGAACCCAAGAGGCCAGAGAGGGAGGAAGATTTTATTTTTCAAAAATCACTCCTCTCTACACAATTCACCTCTTCCCAACCCTAAACTACCTAAAGAACATCCCTGCCTAGCTTAAAACATCAGAGAAATCAGCTGAGTGGGCTGCGCCTCATAGGTTCATCCTGCATTGAAAGGAGTTTGGAGGTGTTTGAAAGGCGGGAGCTGTGGCATCCTCCAAACTAAGGGACAGAGTCCTGGAGGAGGGACTGCAGGGTGTCCTTGGCTGTGACAGGCAGTGCCCCCACATGGTTGGGAATTCCCAGAGCTGGCTCCAAAGAGGAAGTGGAATCTAGGATGAGGAGTGGGCAGTGGCTGCTCAGGGCAGGCAGAGACCCTGAGTGAAAGAAGGAGAACTTGGTTTAGTTTATCTCCACCTTGACCCCCCATCCCCAACCACATCTCCACAAGGAACAAAGGACAGAATTCAGCTAGCGTTGCTTCCCACCCAGGAAGGAAGAATAGACAATGTATTTGCAGCTATGGTTCAGCTCACAAACACCTTCACATGTTTGATCACATTTGGTTCTCTTAATAGTCTTCAAGGTAGGCAACACACAGGGTACTGAGGCTTCTGTCTAAAATAATTTTCACAATAACACACAAGCTATTAAGTGGCAGAGAGGAGATTAGAAGCCATGTTCTTTCCAGGGCATAAATTTTGTTTACATTTGCAGAGCCTAGATCATGGATGAGCCCCCCCACCAGGGAGCCCAGAATCTCCCAAGGTGAAAGTTTACATCTAATGTGACAAGTAACATTGAAGATGCTGCCGGGAAAGAATCTTGCCTTTGTGGGAACACGTCCCAGGGAGGCTTGTCTCAGTGTGCTGAAGACAGAACCGATGTTATGGACAGGCTCTCAGTCTCCACATCCAGTCCACTTTATGATTCTTTTCCACAGGCAGAATGAGAAAGTGGGATTCGTTCTTGTCAGACTGGGCCAGCTTATGCACATGGAAAATCAATGTCTGTCTCTGCCACTTGATTCTAGAGCTGAGATCAGCAAACTTTCTATAAAGGGACAGGCAGTAAATGTAGTAAGCTTTGGGGGCCACATGGAATATGTTACAGCTACTTAAATCTGCCACTGAGGTGTGATAGCAGCCATGGACAATGTGTAAATGTATGGGTGTGGCCGTGTTCCAATAAAGCTTTACGAACACTGAAATGAGTAGCTCATATAATTTTCGCATATCACAAAATAATCTTTCACTGATTTGTTTCAACCTCTAAAAAACATGTGCACAGCAGCAAGCTGTGGTGGCACTCACCTGTAATCACAGCAATCTGGGAGGCTGAGGCAGGAGAATGGCAAGCTTGGGCCCAGTCTGGGCAATGTGGTGACCCTGTCTCAAAATAAATAAATAAATAAATAAATAAATAAATAAATGACTGGGCATGTAGCTCAGTGCAAAGGCCCTAGGTTCAATCCCGCAGTACTGCAAAAAAAAAGAAAGAAAGAAAAGAAAAAGAAGAAAGAAAGAAAGAAAGAAGGAAGGAAAGAAAGAAAGAAGGAAAGAAAGAAAAAGAAAGAAAGGAAGGAAGGTGTACAGCATTCTTAGCTTATAGAACATACAAAACAGGCCTTGCTGACCCACTGTTGTAGAAGAGCTAAGAGGTCTCTCAGTCCCAAATATTGCCCTCACAGACATCAGGAATAGCATTACAGAGCTGGGAAGAGGAGCATATTAAATTCCTAACCCCTTCATTTTAAAGGTTGATGAATTTAGAAGGTAAGTCCTGTGAGTACCGGGCTTGGGCTTTTGTTTGTTTGTTTTGTTCACTGTCAAATTCACTGCTCTGTGCCTAGAACAAGAAATGGAGCTGTATAACTATGAACTGAATGGATGCACGTGCTTTCCATTCTAACCTGAAAGATTGGAGCCACCAGCAGGGATGGCCGGCACCCAGGATGACGCTGAAGCAACCACTGACTCATCTGCTGTGGGCCCTCGGCCTGTGTGGCACTGAAGTCTGCTGCTTCAGAAAGCCAGTGTGGATGCCCTACCGAGGTCCGGAGTTGCGCGGAAGATACCAAATCACCCCGCTGCAGACAGGCAGGGCTGCCCATACCTTACCGAGGTCCCGAGTCGCACGGAACACGCCGAATCAGCCTGCTGCAGACAGGGAGGTCTGTGCACGCCCTACCAAGGTCCCGAGTCACATGGAAGATGCTGAATCATCCCGCTGCAGACCGGCAGGTCTGCCCACACTCTACCGAGGTCCCGAGTGGCACGGAACGCGATGAATCAGCCCGCTGCAGACAGGCAGGTCTGTGCACGCCTTACCGAGGTCCTGAATCACACAGAACACGCCCAATCAGCCTGCTGCAGACAGGCAGATCTGTGCATGCCCTACCGAGGTCCCGAATCCCAAGGAAGACACTGAATCACCCGGCTGCAGACAGGCAGCCACCTGGTTCCACACTACAAAGACGCAGAGGACACCAGACCACCAGACCAAGGTACTGAGTCCCGCTGCTCCCAGCCCAGAGGTAGGGGCTTTTGAGCCACCGTCCCACTGTTCCTGGTCCAAAGGAAGGAGCTTCCCAGTCACCATCCCTCCTGCTGCTCCCAGCCCAGGGGAAAGGGCTTTTGGGCCACCTTCTGTCGCATTGCTCCTGGTCCAGAGGAAGGGGCTTCCCAGCCACCATCCCTCCCACTGCTCCCAGCCCACAACAAAGGGCTTTTGGGTCACCATCCCTACCGCTACTCCCGGCCCCTGTCCCACCTCTCCCAGCTCAGAGGAGGTAATCCGTGCAGGCGCTAACAGCTCCCCGCCCCAGTCAAAATGAGAAAACATG
>NW_004624738.1:26610966-26623799 GCF_000247695.1 Heterocephalus glaber
GACAGAAGGCCAACCAGAGTCCTTGGAGCCTGGGAAGGGACCCAGTGCCTTTGTACTGTGCCCAGAGAAGCAGCACCCAGGTCCAATCAACTCACCAGATCCATTTCAGTGGAAAGGCAAGATCTCTGCCAAGGAAAGCATTTGGACTTGACGAGATTTGGCAAGACCTTGAGACATGAGTCTGTGCAGTGTAAAGTTAGAAGGGCTTCTGGGAGATGAGACCAATCCGAACAGACGGTGGAGAAGTGTGCATAGGGTGCTCAAACCCACACCCTCTTCAGGGAAGTGCTGATGAAAGGCAAGAGAGGGCAGGAAAGGAGGAACCTCTCTTTCCTCCAGTCCCCAAGACTGGTCACAATTTTCCTGGGTCATACATGTCATAAAATGCTGTAGGGTTGAATGAATGCAATGAATGTGACCTATATTCTTATTTAAAAAAATGAGGATTTGGCACTGCAACAATGATGAAAAATATCAACTAGTTGCTTCCCAGATGGAAAAGTTCTTGTAGATAAACTGGCCCAGCAAGGGGGCTCTAGACTTAATTTCTCAGCCTGAGTTTTCCTTGTGTAGATCAAAATTAACAGCACTTGCTTATGGAAATTTGGAGCTGACTTGGTGATTCCCAAACTTGAACAGGGATGGAGACCAGATCAGCCATTTTATCACTGATTAGGTAAGTCCCACTAGGCCCTGTGAAACCTTTCAGATGTTGGGATGGGGTGAAGTTTCCACATACCTGTGCTACGAGCCCCAGGATGGGGAGATGTCACTGGGACATGCTGAGCTCTCCATTTGAGCTAGAGTCTGTACCTGCAGTTGTGGAGGACAATATTTGCACCAACCCAAGAATCACTTTTAGGAAGAGCCTGGATAGGCACATCTGCTACATGTCTCTTCCTTAAGATGCCCTCGGCGTCGTGCCACAGTAGCTAATAGTCTCCCAGACCTGGGATTGGATCTCAGACCTTGACCTTACTCACTTTGGACTTGAGGAAGTTATTTTACCTCACCTGGATTGATTGCACCAGCTGTAACAGGGGAGCGATATTTACTTAGTTGACTTATTATGAGGGTTGATTGAAATGAAATGTGTAATCTTATTATTAATGCCTGACTTGTAGGAAATAGGTGATAAATAGTATTCACCATTGTTATTTTGAACTCCAGTTTAATTAAAACAATTTCCATTTGCTCCTAGTTCTCAAGGCTTCCACTCCCCCATTCCCAGCATCTATGAGGAAAGGAGCCCTCCTGCCCCTCCTGCTGTCTTATCACCTGCTTCTCTAACTCATCTACCCAAGTTCCCCAGCATAGGAGAGCAAGAGGTAACCAGCTGGTTACGACTCAAAGTGGCTCTCCATTTTCATGAAATGTCCCTGAAGCTTCAGCATTAATTTAAACATCCCTACCAATTTTGTACTTTACTCCATAAAATGTTGTAATGTATTAAGCCTTATACATTTGTTCTCACAGAAGCTTTGAGTAATTCAAGGCTCTGAAAGACCAGTGTTCATCCTAAGCACATATCTCTGTTGCATGAGATAACATCCTTTTGCTTAGGGTAAGTCAGAGGTCAGAGTGGGGACACCCAAGGTAGACATCAGGTAGACTTCATGACCATGGCAAGACCCACGCTGGCCTGGTGGGCTTTGGATACATAGGGAGAAGGAAGAAATGTCATAAGCAAAGGTCTGGAGGTGGGGAACACAGCTGAAACTCTCAAGGAACCATATAAAGAAACTTTATGCCAGAAACCAGGAATGAGGGCTTTTTCTCACCTGAAAGTTACTAATCTTTGTGTCTCCTTCCAGTAAAACCTGACCCCACAGGAGCCAGAGTTGCTGTCCCAAGGCCATCAGTCACCTTCAGCAGTCCAAAGTCTCTTCCCACCCTCCTACCTCACTTCTTGGACAGAAGCCCTGTACAAGCTAGGCCAGCGCCAGGCGGTGCTCATATCCCTCCCTCAGGACTTAGGCTCATTGAGAAAGTCTCACAACTAGCTCTTTGGCCCTGAAGCACCCAGCCTCCCCGCCCCTCTCAGGGGGCAGCCCTCCCTGAGGCAGGCACCTTCTCACACCCACCTGGGAACGGTCCTGGCTCCCCTCCCTTTGCCCTTCCTTCCTCCATGAGGATTCCTCTGTGGTGCTTCCTTCTGGGCCATCTTAACAAGGACTGGAGGCCAAAGGATGCATGGATTACAATCCTCCATCAGCTTCTGCTACATAAAATGTGCACTGCCACAAAACGCTGAGCTCCTATCATCAGACCAGCCTAATTTTTTTCTTCCAATTTTAGCCATCTTCCTTCAGGTCCAAGGGCAGATTTCCAGGAAACCAAGCGAGGCGATAATGTATCAGTTGGGAGATCTAACAATACCTTCTTCCCTCTGGATATTCACCTACCACCACTGAGGAAGCCTCGAGAGGACTCATTGGTGCAGGCTGCTGCTGCAGTAAGGGGCCCCTCTGTGCTCACTGGGTCCTTAGAGTTATTTCTTGGTGTTGGTTCTGTGTCTTAAAGTGACAGCCTGAACCTCTGGGGCTTGGCTGCAAGGAGGACAAGGCAAGTGGACATGTTCTCCCATATATTCCATAGCCAGTAGCTGCAGAGGGATCTCTCTCTTTCTACTTGCTCTCTACAGTGCTGGGTTATAATAACACTTGTTGATTTACAGCTAAGATGTTTAGAAATGTAGTCCTCTTCCACACGGACACCAACACCGAGCATCAAAACAGGAGCACCAACCCTTTAACTTGGAGAGACCGAATAGGGCAGCATGTGTTGGTATTTTAGACTGGAAAGTTGATGAAAAACAGAGAAGAGGCTTAGACTTGAATCCAGATCTTATAGCCTAACTCTCCATCTTCCAAATGAGGATAAATTACCTAAATGACAAGTATGCTGTGAAACAATTTCACAAAGTGAATATTTACCAAAGGGTTTATAGTAGGTTCCCCACCCTAATCATTTACTTCTCCCTGTCTTTGGTTAGTCATTAAATTCAACTGAGGAAATTCCAAATGGCTCTTTTGGAAGCTTAGGAAACAAGGAAGTGTCCATTGAAGACAGTGGAAAGCTGAGCTATGAAATTCATTCTTCGTAGAGGTGGCCCTGACAGAAATGCAAAGAGCACACAGGAGCATCCAGGTGTATGGTGATAGGTCTCTTGCTGGGTACATGGAGGCAGCTGTTCCTTGGATGCCCAGTCCATGCTCTGCCTTCTGAGGCTGTGCAGGGTGCTCCCTATTGCCACTTCTCCAAACTGTGCCTGGTGTCTGAGCAGTCCTGAGAGTCTATGCCAGATAGACCCTGGGGCTGCTGACACCACACAGGCCTTTCTTGGACTCTGATCTTCTTGTCCTCACTCTGACCAGCTAATTGCACAGGACTGGGCTTACAGGTAATAGGGCATAAAGAATGACTCCAGAGTCTCCATAGGGCTTTGGGGAGGATTGTAGAGATGCTTGAAGAGACAGAAGAGAACAGAGCCCACGGAATCCCATCTCTCCATGGTAAGGTGGGTCACAGTGGATAGTGACGATGGTACCACTGTTTCCCCACTATCAGGAAACTCAGGTGTTCCCTCTCACAAAATATTAAGTGCTGGAGGCAATTTTAGCCGATGCCAGGATTCTCCATCCGAGTGCACAGCATTCACCTGACCGCAGCTCTGACCGTGTTTAAGTTTCAGAGCTACACTGGCTAGAACTTTTCAGTATCTATTTAGCTTTGACAATCCCATTGAACATCAAGAGCAAGTCAAAAAGCAAGGAAATTGCAACTAGACTAGTTTTGTTTGGTTTTACTGCTGCAAGGAGAAGGCAAGAAACTACAGAATTTTGTAATCAATCCCATGTTTTGCTGAGGTTACCTTCATTTAAACAGCACCTTCTTTGCAGGAAGCTGGACTAGAATGTTCCCTGAGAAAGATGGACAGGAGGACCAGGGTGAAAAGTCTGGGTTTTCTGCCCAGATCACAGCAAAGGAAAGTACTAGGCAATGGAGAATCTGCCAGGGTGGGGGGCGGGATTTTCTGACTCCTACTTCCCCGTTCTCTCTGGCAGAAGTTATGTATTTCTTATTGAAACTTTTTCAAATTCAGCCTCAAATTTCAGCCCAAGACAAGTCTTGAAGACAAAGTCCACAATGTCAAAGCCCCCAGCTGCAAATTTCTCCCCAGTTTGTCCTTCTTGTCCTTTGCCTCTAGCTTCCCACAGCAGCCTCGGTGCTATCTGTGCCAGAGAAATTCCAGCACCACATTCTCTGCTTCTGTCTCTGCTTCCAGACAAACTTGAAAGGTTCAAGCAGTGTCATGACCAGGAAGACAGGACTGTTGCCAGGCCAAGCATCCGTCTTCTGCAGGTTTCTCAGGGCAGCTGAGCATGCTGAACATTGCATCCCTTTCCCTGCCTGCCTCACATCTCCCATCCCACTGCTTTCCATTATCTTCATCCCTACCCCTCACTGGTGCTCAGCACAGGAGCTCATTGTTCTTCCCTGAGAGGCAGCCAACACTCTCACCTCCCCTTACCACTACCTCAGGGGTTCTCAGCCATCATGCTTTCTTCCAGCTGTGTCCCAAGGCCAAGCCCTTTCTGCCTTTCCCAGGGCCTTGCTCCATCAGAGTCCCTCTATGGCACCTTTTCCGTGCCCCTTTACTGATTCCTACTTGATTATCGTTCAAGAGCCCATCTCCCAAGAAAGCTTTCCTTCCACCCATCACTGTGACACCTCGTGAAAGCCATGTCCAGCATTCCTCCTGCTGCCTCTGTCTCCCACATCCCTCCCAACCTCTCTTTCACTAGGAATCTTCCCCAGGAATAGCCACTGCCCTTCCCTTCATTGTCTAAGCTAATCACCTCGAGACCACTGTTCTTGGGTCTTCTCAAAGCACAGAAATATGTTCTGGCCTTTCTTTTCAGATCTCTCCTTCCTTCTCTCAGCTCATCTCCTGAGCCTGCAGATCCCTCTTGTCTGATGCAGTGGCTCCTCTTCATGTTCTGTCTTCCTCCTCCTTTGGTTGATTTCTGTGCCCTGCATAGTCCCTCATGAAAGTCACTGGGAACTCTAAGTCATGTACCGTATTGGAACTGTTGATTTTCTCCCTCCCCCAAACCCACTCCCCACCTTGGAGTTCCCGATCTCTGCCATGACCACAGTCATCTTCTGAGATACCCTGAGGTAAACCACTGGCTGGCAGCCCTCTTCCTCCTACCACATCAGACTGGTTGCCCAGCATCCATCCATCCTCGGCCTTGCAGCCTGCTTGCTCCCTTACCCAGGCCACTGAAGTAGCCTCTTGTCTACTGCCTGCAATGTCTTCTCTCCTTAGCTTGCCCTTGTTACGGCTCATATTAATGATCAGAGTGGGGAGGGGGAGAGCACAGAATCACCCCTTGTCCCTCAGCCCCATCCTCAAGGCCCCTACACCTTCACAATGTACCTGTTGTTTACAAAACAAAGCATGGCCTCTGGCCTGCTGATCAAGGCCCTCAGTGTAGCCCTACCTGAACCCTTTAATTCCATTCTCACCACCTTTCTCACCCTTGCCAACGCCCATACACACACACATCCCCTACCCAGATATACCCCACGGGCCAGGCTCTTACCTTACCCACTCATCATTCTATGGAGACAACTTTTACTTTCATACTTCCCTGTGATGCTGGCCCCTTACCTTGGAATGTCTCCCCTTTTGAAATTCTACTCCTCTTTCCGGGCTCAGCTCTTCCCTGAAACTTCCTCCTGCTCCTCCTGGCATAGCTCACTCTGTGCTGTGAAGTCACACAGCACATA
This sequence comes from Heterocephalus glaber, assembly GCF_000247695.1. The sequence goes on from NW_004624738.1 coordinate 26,616,766, forward strand.
TTTCATCCTGGAGAGGGCAGCCCTTGCCTTTGTTATCCCTGAACCCAGAAAGAGTTCTGGCCCACAGTGGGACTCACTGATGACAGTTTCTACTGTCATACAGGGAAGTAGCTAGCAGAACCTTAGTGGGAGGCAGAATGCTGCTGTTGGGACTTGCACCTTGGTATCTCGCTTTCCTCAGGATCCCAGTGGAGACTCAGTGGAGGCCCTGACTCATGGCCTCTTTATTCTTCCTTCTGGGACATGAGTCTCTCTGCCCCCTTGCCCTGGGTGAAATTCTGCATTTCTTCTATAAATCTACTAGCTGTTATTTAGTCAAGAGCCTTCCTACATCTTCATAGGGTTGCAGCAAAGGTCCCTGTTGGCTCTAACACTAGTCTCCCACTTCTTCCCCCCACCCCAAGATTTCTCTCCTGACATTCAGACCCTAGTTAACTCCACTTCTTTCTTTATCACTCTCATGAAAAACTTGACCTTGCCCTTCATTGACACATGGGTGGAGATCCCAACCCTGGGTCTTCTTCCCGGAGACTTTTTCATCCAAGCCCCTTCCCTAGTGAAGAAATGAAAGATTTTGTCTTCTGTTACAGGCAATTGAGATTTAGGAAATGGGTGGGGGATTTCTGAGGGGCTGGGATCCTTCCTTAGGCTCCTGGAGTCCCACATGCAGTCATCTCCAGTCTCCCACTGCCCTAAATTCATGGAGGCCTAGAGCACACAGAGCCTTTCCCCTCCACCCTGTCCTGGGCCAAAGCAAGAGAGAGCCAGGCCAGACAGGACAGCTTGTAATCCTGGCTGCCCTGGTGGGTGAGTCAGCATTTACTCCGTCAGCCCCCTGGCGCCTCTCCACCAGCCTGGGAGAAAGTGCTGAGTCATGTACCTTGTGGGCAGCCATGGAACCAGAGGCTCCGAGTTGTTCTCCATCTCTCCAGGCCCAGTCAGCTTGTGAGCCTGGTATCCATGTCTTGCCTTTGGGGGCCCTGCAGGCTCCAGAGCAGCTGCCCACTTGGAAGGCCTCCATCCCTCTAGTGCTCAGGCCTTTGGGAAGAACCAAGCCATGGCTCTTGAGGCCAGGTCCTATAACTGTTCCCTTCCCAGGCAAAGCAGTGCCAGCAAGGACCATGTTCTCCAATTCAGGTTTCCATCCATGAACCTTCTAGAAATGTGAGGCTCAAAGGTCGGTAGCCTCCTTCATTAGGGCTTGAAGTAGTTTGTACACAGCAAGGCCAGATATATAATAGCAGCTCTCTATTTTCTATGAGAAGATTTATTTAAAAATGGATTACCTAAAGGGAAAAAGTTTAAAATAAGAAAAAAGAAAATGGAGGGACAGCTTTTCTTGTTGACTGGCTGCCAGAGATTGAAACATTAAGGCGGTCAGTCCCTTCGGAGGAGAGAGAGACAGCTGCACCATTTCAGGTGGAAAGTCAGCGAATTTCCACAGGCCTGCCTGCCAGAGACCACAAAATGGTTTCAAACAACGGCTCACTTCATGGTATTTGTGTGCGCATGCATGCATCTCTCCCTCTCCCTCTCCCTCTCTCTCTCTCTCTCTGTCTCTCTCTCTGTCTGTGTTTCTTAGAAAAAGACTAAGGGTGGGGGGTGGCACAGGGAAAGCTAAAAAGTGTCCTCATGCGGCCAGCAGAGTGGGCAGGGGCACACTGAGCAGATTAATGAAAATGTTTCCCTGGCACGAGGGGTTTGATTGCCCCACTGCAAAATTGCTTGCAGATTCGAAAACAGCATGTTTCATTTCAAACTCATTCTCTTGCCATACATTAGCACTTGTCAATGTAACCATTAAGCAAGGCAGTGCAGAAATTTAATTACAAAACCATTTATTTTATTGAAAGAAAAATAAACCCAAGCTACCTCAAATGCATTAGGTAGGTTCAAAACATGTTCAGCTGATAACACCCAAGGGTAAGAAGGCTGCTACAAGAATAAATGCGTCTTTCATGTGTGGTGGGGACTTGATATTAGAAACAGCTGCCTATAGGTTGCTCTTTACTTAAGTTCAATTATGAATTTAAAAACAACTGATTTAATGAAGGAACTTTTCATATCTGAAGTTACTGGGCTGCGCCAGCCATTCTTCTCTTTCCATTTTCACCTCCCCTTTTGAACAGTTGAATTTAAAAATGCTAACAAGGCAAACAGAACTTTTTATTGAATGGATCTCCCTCCCCATCCACTCCCTCCCATCCTATGCTTGTCTTTTGTTCTCATAATGGTGGAAGAATGCAAGGGCTGTGGTATTAAAGGAAGTCACAAAAATGTGCTAAACACATCAAAAAGTCTCCAATCTGTATCTTATTTATGCCTTCTTTCCTCTCTCCCCCATGTATGTCTTCTGCACTGTTGGAAAGCAGGCAGCACAAGGCTTTGGTGAAATACTAGATTTGGGTCAAGCGGTGGACTGATGTCATGCTGGAGACGGCCTCTCCTTAGCACTAATGGGCTGCCAATAACGAGTCTGTTTTACTATTCTACTGGAAAGGAAAGAGGAAAAAAAAGAGTTATAACCTTAGTGGTTTGGACTGATGGGTCAATTTAAAGCGCATTTTTTTTCCTGTCTGAGATATTTACCCACAATTTCTTACAGACATCTCCTCATGCAGTCCACTCAAAGGAGGGATCTGGAAAGGGAAGGTCTTATTTTTTATTTTTAATTTCTCCAGTGACAACATGATCTCCGAAATTTCAGGGAGGCATCATTTGATCATTTTCCTGGATGGAGTAAGGAACAAGAAGGGTAGGGGGATCTTCTACTGAAAGTTCATTTTTAGCTCTTGTAATTAAACTCATTCACTGTAGCAGACCTTTATGTCACTGACCCAATGATAACTTTGCCCTTGTCCTTACTTCCCAGGGTAAGACCCAAGAGAGGCTTCCTGGGCTGTTTCAGAGGGTCTTCAGACCCCTGCTGCCCTTGGCATTACCATTGCTGATGTCCCTGGGGGCACTCACAACCCTAACTGGGCTGAGACCCCTGTGGGAGCAAAACCTGAGCAGCCATACTGTCCCCATGGCTTGGAAATGGTGCTGCTCCCTACCTGGCTAGATGGCTGCCTCTGACCTGGACATCTGTTCCAAGACCCAGGGAGCCCGAGGCAGGAAAAACACATTCAGAAACAGAGGAACTGGCCTTTCCAGGTGGCAGATTCTTTGCCAATGGACTTTTAGATAATCAGTTGCTTGGAGAAGAGGAAAAAGAATGGAAGGAAACAGGATGGGAGAGTTGGGGAGAGATGTATGGGTAATAATTAAATATTCGAAAGGAATTGCCATTTAAATTGAGCTCTACAAACTGAGAAAGCCCCAGAGTACAGTGGGCCCCCATTTTGTTATCACAAGTGTTCCAGCAGAGAAAATAGCAAAGCATGACAAACATTCACTCAGGGGACTAAGAAGGTGACTCCCTCATCCTGACCCCACCATGAGAGATGCTCTTCCTCTATGACTATGTGTAATAAAGAGCAAGAGTGAGAAAGAAGACTGTGGGAAGAGAGGGTAGGATTGGTTAATGCCCTGTTACTGAAAGAATTTCTATTGGGGAATGTTCTGTAGACTTTCTGGTCCATAAAACCCCAGGCCAATGCCATGTGCTTCTACTGAACAGTCTTTCTATCCAGTATTTGGGATAGGAAGGCACTCCCCTAGGCTTCCAACTCCAGGTAAGTGAACATTTTCTAATTATGCTATGTTTCCCAGTCTGAGGTCCAGGCAGAAGCACACCAAAAATATATTCCAATTTTAGAAACAGGATTTTTTTTTTAATAAGGCAACTTGACAAAGTATTCAGGAATGACTTTTCTCTTACTCTCATTTTCAGGAGTAAGAAGTGAATTCACAGGAAACAAAATAAGTTCCTTTGGGATGGCAGAGTGGATGGAGTAAGCTCTTCAAAATCAACTTGGGACAAGGAAGCAAGAGGAGAGAAGGGTGGAATGATCTTGCATATGCACTGGTCTGCAGGGAAACGTGGAAGTCCCAGCCCTGAAGTGCACACAGCAGAGCATGTCTAAGGAAAGAGGGAGCTGGATGTGTTGGCCAAAGCCTCATTCTCACAGACAAAGCTGCTCCTCCCTAAGGAGCCACAGAAGCCATGGGAAGATGACGAGGGGCTCTCCTTTCAGATGGGCTAATGGCAACTGGAATGCCCTTTCCAATAGGGTTTTCTCTCCCCTCCTATGACCCTTCATCCCTCCTCACCTCCCTAAAGTTGATAAGTTTTAGCATTTAGTTATACTATTTGTTGGCATGTATTCATCCAATATCTATCATATATTGGGCACTATACTTGCAAGAACAATCAAGAAAAGGTTAGGTTTGTATCATGTTATGTTTGAAATCATGGTACAATATGGTTAATATCAATAAATCTTATCATCATGGATGTCTATTGTTCTTTAAATCCTGAGCTGTGGCCTCAAGTTTAAATAGAAAACAGTCCTGGTAGAATATGAACACATTATCCTAATGAATAACTGAGTAAACTGAAAGACTGACCAGCAGAAATTATCCAATCTGAAGACAAGAAAGGGAAAACATTGAAAAAATAAACAAGCTCCAGGTACATACGGTACAACAACCAAACATACACCGTTAATTAGAATTCCAGATAGAGAGGATAGAAATAACAGGACAGAAAGTATATTTGAAAAAATACTGGCTGAAGATTTCCCAAATTTGTTGAATGACATAAGTTATAGATCCAAAAGTACAGTGAATCCCAGACAGAGCCATTATGAATAAAACTACATCATAATTAAACTAGTGAAAATTATAGATAAAGATAAAATCTTGCAAGTAGTCAAAGAAGAATGAAATATTACATACCAGATGATAAGGCTTCAAACAGCTGTGGACTTAACAGTGGGGATGGGAGAGTGGTAAAATGGGCCAATGCTGTTTCTAAGTTTCTACATTTTATGTAATAAAACACACTCATGCCTTGGTATTTGAATGCTTTGAAACTCATTGAATTTGGTACTTGATGCATTTTGACATGGAAATTTTGTCTTAGTACTTGACATGTGTGTGATACTCAACTCAAAAGCTAGAACTTATTGGTGGTAATTGCCTTGTGGCTTGCTACCCCTTCCCCTCAAAACAATTTGTTTGACACTTGTTGTTTTTGGGGGTTTTTTTTGCCTCTGGAACCAATTAATAATGAGTACTAAAGTACTACTGTACAATATTAACTCTAACCACACTGTGAAACACCTAAGGATGTTTATTGTAATCACCAGTTCAACAATTTAAAAATGAAATAAAAAATGATGTAGCTAAAAATCTACTAAGTTAAAACAAAATCATCAAATATATTCAAGCAATCCAAATGAAGGCAAGAAAGGATGAGTAGAGGAATTAGAAAATAGTATACGACAGAAAAATACAATCATAATATAGTTACATCAATAATTATATTAAATGTTAATGAAGAAAATACTCCAATTAAAGAGCAGAGATCACCAGAAATGGTATTTTTAAATGCAAGGCCCAAATACATACTCACCAGAAGATATTAACTTTAAATATAGCCAATTAACAAGGCAAACATAATAATAACCAATGCATACATGCCTAACAATAGAGCTTCAAGTTAAATGAAACAATAGTTTATGGAATAAAACAGGAAGCAGAAAACATTACAGTTGTAACAGGATATTTGAATATCTTCTCAGCAATTGATAGAACACAAGACAAGAAATTCAGTAAAACCATACAGGATCTCAGCAACTATATCAGCATCTTAATCAAATTGGCATTTACAGTTTTATTAGTAAATAAAACATCCATTTGTAAACAACCCATAGTGAAAAAGAAATCTTGTGGACATTATAAAATATTTAAAATTTAATCATAGTGAAAATACAATGAAAATTGTAGGATGTAACTAAAACTACTTATAAGGAATTTTATGGCCTTGAATTCTTACTTTAGAAAAGAAGAAATGTCTAACTAAAGTCAATGACTTAAGATTTCACCTGAAATTCAGAGTAATCAAATGGAACAAATAATCAAGATAAGAAAAAAAATCATTGTAACAAGAAACAGATAAGCAATAAAGAAAACTAACAAAGAACCCCCTCAAAATGACAAATTTTTTTATTAGATTGCTCAAGTGTGGCACAGCATAGGGTCCAAAGCAGGGGAGAGTGGTGGGAGATGAAGAAAGATGACGAAGAGACCAAGATCACTCTAGAAGTTTGGGACCAGGTGGAATCATAGCCTGATGAGCTAATGGCTGCCTGGCATCCAGTGCACTTTTTATTTATAGTGTAGGAAGGCGGGGTTACTAGTGCCATGTGGTCCATGTGGCCTAGGCTGAAGTGATTGTCTCATGATAGGGGCATGCACAGAAAAGAAACAAGGATACATAATGTAACTGTCTCCTGGGGCTGTGCCATCCAGGATCTACAATCTTAGACTATGTCTGTCTATCTTATCTAGGAGGAGAAAGGGAGTAGGGATTAGGCAAAAGACCATCTTCAGGCTTGGCCAGCAGCACTCAAGAAAAATGGAAAACACAAATTTGCATTATTAAGAATGAAGAGGAGATATCACTACACATTTTACCAACCTTAAAATGATGAGGGAATTTTAAAATGTTATAAAACACTTTGTTAATTATTTTTGCAAATTGATGATATGGAATATATATGCATTATATATATGTATATGTATACATAATGACTAATATTTACCGAAGATGAAAAAGGAAAACCTAAATTCGAGACTGCAAGTAATTTCACTGGCAAGTTTTATCAAACATCCAAAGAACAAATATAAAGTCTTCTTTAAAAATTAGGGGAACAGGAGAACAAGATACATTTTCTGCTTTGGTTTATATCATTAAAACCCTAATACTAAAACATGACAAACACATTATGATGAAAGAACACTATAGGTTAATATCCCTTATAAACACAAATACAAAAATCTTTAATAAAATATTATCAGATTAAATCTAACATTATATAAAAATATATATATCATGACCAAAGAGAGTTTATCCCCAGAATGCA
>NW_004624738.1:26637671-26654823 GCF_000247695.1 Heterocephalus glaber
AGGTGATTTGTTTCTTTTCTCTAAGTGCTTGTAGGATTTTGTTCTTCTGTTGGGTTTCTGGGATCTTGACTATTATATGTCTATGTGTAGATTTTTTTTAATCGTGGCTAGTTGGAGTTCTATTTGCCTCACTTATCTGTATGTCCAATTCTCTATGTCTATCCGGGAAGTTTTCTACTATTACTTCTGTGAACAGTTTTTTTTTTATGTCAATTGTGCTTTGTCCTGTTTTTTCATGGACTGCTATCAGTCTTACGTTATTCTTCTTTGCATCATCTAGCAGCTGCTGGATTGATTTCTGGTGGTCCCTTACTATTTTTAAGAAATTTCTGTTTTCATGGTCTAACCGCAATCCTGTCTTCTATATCTGATATTCTATCTTCAGATTCCCTTAATCTGCTGTGGATACTTTCAACAGAGTTTTTAATCTCCTGAATATCTGTTTGAATCTGTTTCATAAATTCCATTTCTTTCTTATGTTGGGTGATCATGGTTTCCATTTCTTTCTTATGCTGGGTATTCATGGCTTCCAGCATATTTCTGAGCTCATCTATTTTTTTATCTGTTTCTGTTCTAGAGCTTCCAATCATGTCTTTCACTCTGCTCACCATCTCTGCAGATATCTGGAAGATTATTTCTGCTTTAAATTTTTCTATAGCCTCATTCATCTGTTTTATTTCCTGTGCTATCAGTTCAGAGTGTCCAGGTGGTTGGTTATCAGACTTCTCCACTTCATTTCCCCTGGGGTTTACCCTTGGTGGGGTGGAAGTCTGAGTTTGTGCCTTGCTTAAATGTCTTTTCATTTTTGTTTTTGATACTGTCCTTGGTTTAACTCCTGGGTTGATACTTTGAAATTGCTTATTGTAAGTATCTTTGTTGCTTGTAATTGGAACCCTTATGGAATGATTGCTTCTCAGAGGTGACTTCCAGATATAGCTGGTCTTTAAGTTTTGAGTCTCTAATGACTCTGAGGCTATCTCATTTTCATTATAGTAGGAAGGATCACTGACTAGATCAATAACAACACCTTAGCCCAAGTGATACAATCAGCAACACCATAGCATCAAGTACATCTTAGAAAATGACATTTTGTGGTAGTTATTAAACTATCACCTTTAACTGTGTGAATTAAATCAAAATCGAGGACCAAGCCAACATATGTTTATAGTGAATAAACTCTTCAATATAACAAATTTACCCTTCAGGATGGGGAGTTAGAAGGAGTTGAGGAGGGAGGTACAGATAGGTAGAAGGATAGGGGGAGGTTAGCAGTGAGGCCAGAGGACACAGGCAAGAAGGAAAAAGAGAATAATAGAAAAATAAAGAACTCCAAATGAGGGCCAGAACAGGGACAAAAAGGGAGATGAACAATATTTGACAGCAAGAGAGTGAGTGTAAGAGAGAGAGTAGGGAAAGAGAAAAGAAAGGAGAAAAAAAGGAGAGAAAAACAAAAATTTGCAAAGAGTAGGAAAAAAATTAAAGATAAGAGGGAAAAAAGAAAAGAGGAAAAAACCCAAACCAATAATACTAATTTTGGAAATAAAAAATATATATAAAAATGAAGGGTCTCTTTCAGGGTATGTCTCTGTTGTCACAATGGACAACGTGGGTAGCAGTGTGCAGATATAAGTCAATGAGTCTCATCAAGCCAGTCACAGACCTGTGAGATTCAGGCAAATTTCTAGCTGCAAGGCCCAAGTTGAGCTCCCTGCCCTCCTGTAGGTTTGAACTCTGCAGGATTGTACTGCAGGTTCCAGCTGCCCTTCCCCTGAAGATAGTCCCAATTCTGATGGGAGGTGATGATCGCTCCAACTTACCCAGTACAGTGGTCTGGTGGTCCAGTGTCCTCTGTGTCTTTGTAGTGTGGAATCAGATGTCAGTACAGCCAAGAGGCCAGAGGAGTGGGGGGTGGGGGGGATGATCCAGTGGATTGCTGCTGGGGCATAGGCTGGATCAGCGTGTTCCGCATGGGCAGGGACCCTCCAACTGGGTCTGCAGAGGTGGGAGAGACTATGTTTTTAATAAGCTTCCCAGTAACGCTGAGGCTGGCCATGGACTGCACTGTGACTGGCAAGGATGGAGAACATAAACTCCCAGATGCAGTTTCTCTCTTCCCTTTCAACCAAGAGAGGGTTCAAGAAGAATAATACCTCTCCATCATTTTCTTCCTGGGAAGAAAAGCTTCAGTTCATCTCAATTCTCCTTGTGCATTCATTTATTTTAAAAATATCAATTAAGAATATTCTCTATTTATGGGAGTTTCCAGGCCAGCTGAAGGATTACAAGGGCCAGCTCAAGCTCATTGTTTGGTACCTGGCACCATATGACTGTTTTCATCTCCTTAAAATTCACTTGCTGAAATCTCCAAGGTGATGGTTTTAAGAGATGGGACATTTGACAGGTGGGTGGGACATGATGGGGACAAAGCTCTGAGCATTATTTCTTAATAGAAGAGGCCTGAGAAAGACCCCTTGTCCCCTCTGCCGTTTGAGGACACACCAAGAAGGCACTATTCTGACAAAAAGACAGCCCACACCACACACCAAAGATGCTAACGCCTTGATCTAGGACTTCCAAGCCTCTAGGACTGTGAGAAGTCAGTTACTGTTCTTTATAAGTAACCCAGTTTATGGTATTTTTTTTACAAAAACCCGAATATACTACCAAGTGTACTTCAAAAAAATTTGGGCACATGTATTTAAAGGTCATACCAAATTTTGTCTAGTGAAGGTAGGCAAGTAGCCCACCTCTTCTGTCTTCCTGGCCAGTTTGACTCTGGGCTAAAATTGCAAACCCTTAAAAAAGAACATGAAACAACTATCTGTTAAATGTCCTCCAGGGTCTCTCCTGATCATATTCACATGATCTGAGAGGAACCCAGAAAACACAAGGTTTTCATTTTGACATTGATACTAGATCAGCATTTTGGGGAAAGGCCATGTCCACCCCATCTTTTCATCAGTGTGATTGTATTCCATTTGCCCATACTGTCTACTAAGCTCAGTACTGAGAAGATATCCTGCCTCCAGCAGGTTTTCAATCAACACAAGGATAGAAGGCTTGCAGCTAAGCAATGGCAGTGCCTGGCTAAACCCTGGGTTGTGCTGCTCATAGCCTGACCACTGTGTGAGCAGAGACCAGGCACTGGCAGAACTTCGTGGAAAGGGGTGGGCCAGGCCTCAGGAACAGCAACATAATGTGAAACCAGACAGCATGAACCAAAGCCAGGGAGGAAAAGCTGCAGTCTGGAGAAAGGCACACAGGATCAATCCTGCAGGTGATCAGGAGCCAGCTCCTCCAGGTTTTCAGGGCCTCTCTAGCCTGAAGTTCCACAGACCTTTCCATCTTGCAGGCAGCCAGGTTGGGATATGTCATTCCACCAAAGAGAGGACCCAGAGTCTTTGATCTGAGTGCAAAAGACAGTGGAAAAACAATGTCTGAAATATTTCTAGAGAAAAAGAATGCAACCACCAATAATCTAGAAATTCTTAACAGGGCAGCCATTTAGGACACAGCTGAAATGACTTTACAGGGAGATAAACACCTTCCCGGAACTGTGATTATGGCCCCGTTGCTCTTCAGACAAAGAGAGCAGAGAACACTGCCCTGCAATCTTAAGTCTTTAAGGGACCAATTCTGCCTGCACCATCTGATGCTAAGTAAGTGGGGGCTTCTTCCCCATGGCAGCACAGCAACGCCAATTCCGTGTGTTCCTGCCATTTTTCTGCCTTGCCAAGCTTCAGGTCAGAGTAGTTGCAAGATTGTGTTCGTTTGTGATGTGTTTATGGAATAAAATACCTTCAGTTTGTCAGAGGATTGGGGAAAGATGAAACTAGGATGGCTGGAGCCCTGCTACTTGTAGGAATGCTCTTTGCAAGAGCAGAAGAAAGCAACTGCAGTGAGGCAGGGGGAAGCGTAGACCTCTCAGGGTCAGTTCCCAACTTGAGGCAGTTGCCCAGAGCCCCCTAGCTGCTAGGCGAAACCCTTTGGCAGGCAGGTGGGCCATGGTGTTTACAACTGTAGACTGAGTCACAACATGGGCAGGCTGCAAGTTCAGATGGCCAAGCGTTCCTGCCCCCACTGCTTGGGGCTCCTGCTCAAGAGGGCTTTGAGCCCCTTGGCTGCCTGGACATTCAGATTTGGGTGAGGAGAGACAATGGCAGGGACAATATTGCAGTCACTTCCCATAGATCCTATCAACCCTTAATGAACAGAAATTCACAGCCTTTACAATATGGGCCTAAGCCATGTGACCAACCCTGCTGTTCCCTTGCACATCACAACCTGAACTTCAGCAAGGCAGTGTTCTTAGTCCCTCACTGTTCCTTGATCTGGGTGTACCCTACCCCTTCCCTACCCTTTCTTAATCCTTCTGTCTTCAAGACCTGTGAAGCCTTCTGACTCTACAGACCCTCAGTAAGCTCTCCTTTCTCGAGGGCTCAGTTACCCAAATCCAGACTATGTGAGCGGGGCATGGGTAACTAAAAGCATTGTTTGAAAAGAATTTGTTTTCAGAAATTTTTCTTTTTAAAAACATCAAAACAATCATAATAGTTAAAATATGAACTTTCTTATACCTCTCTTATCTTATTGTTTATAGCATTGCATATATCTTAATTTTTGAGGATGTCATGGCTTATATCCAGATGTTCCCCCAAAGCCTCATGCACTCATAGGTGGGTTTTTTCAGAGGTGGCTGGATCTAAGGTGTGTAAACATGGATTAAGGGTATGTGATAACTAAATTAGTCCACTGATTGGTTCAGCATAGTTCTGGGTGTGGATAGTGGGAAGACCCACACTGGGTGTGGGTAGCCTGAATGGAATGAAGAGGGAAAGGGAGGCTCACTGCTGCTGCTTCATTGCCTCTGGCCTGCCACACCATGGACTATTTCTCCTCTGCCATGCTTCTCTACCATGCTGCCCTGCCTTGGAGCCAGCTGACTATGGACTGAAACCTCTACAAACTGTGTGATAAAATAACCATTTTCTCCTTTAAATTGTGGGTATCAGGCATTTTGTCCCAGCAGTAAGAAAAGTAACTAAGACAGAGGGAGACCCTACAATTTTTTCAAGGTTTAAATTCTTTGTACCTAAACTTAGCCTAAACCTCTCTATTTGCTCAGTGACTGCTGTCCCTCACATCAGGGACTTTAATCATATGTATCTTATCTATAGTTATGCAACTATTTGCTGTTTCACTTCTGAGGCAGGCACTTTTTCCCCTCTGCATGATTAAAGAACATGATGCTGTCAGAAACAGAGCCAGTCACACAGTATAAGCTTAATGCATGTCAGATATTGCTGGTATTATTATATGATTTTACTTCTTTGCATCACTCCAGAGAAAAGACTTTTATTTCCTTAAAATATGAAATATAAGCAACTGATTAAAAGCCTAATAAATAACTGCTAATTTTTGTTCCAATGATATAGTAAAAACTAAATTAAATGGTGGGTTGGAGACCATCATAGCTTAATGGTTAGAAGTAAAGTATCTGTCAGCATGGTATTTGGGTCCCAAATTCTGGCATTACTGTAAGAGCAGATTGCTAGATCAGGGATCTCTGTTTTCTTGACTGTTGTACCTATTTTATATGTTTATGATGAAAATTAAATGGATCGATATTTCCACAGTGCTTCCAACCATGCCTGGAGCAGAGAAGATCTTATGTAGGTGTCTTAAATAAAAACATTACTAAGGAGAGCTGGATAGAGCTTTACTTTAGAGAAAACATTTTCTAAGCAGTATCAAGAAAATTGGTGCTGTTTTATGGATCTGAGATGCTGAATTGCTCTTTTTGGCAGTATCATTTGCATATAAGCATCCAGTATGTTAATTTCATTGATTTCCAGTTCTCCTTCCAAACAAATGCAATAGCATCTGTGGCAGAAATTGACTAAGGACTGATTTTAAGGTCCGTATCTTCATAGATCCTTTGTATTCAAGCTCCCCTACCCCTGAGCATAGCAGCCACTGTGATATGCCAACATGTCCCCCATCAGGAGTGTTAGGCATGCTGCCAGCTTCCAGTGCTCCTCAGAAATCTGCCCCTAGTTGGAGAGAGCTCTCAGGGACAGTTACATTCAATGGCTGTAGATATGGAGAATCAAAGCCTGTCCCACTCACCCCAACTTGGGACACCTCTGAAGGTCATTCCAGCCCCAGATTCCCCTGTATAATCAGCTGAGGCCCTGGTGAGGTAGTGTGCAGTCCAGCTACACCCTCTGCCTGACCCTGCTCTCCTTGCTTCCCTCCCTAGGTGTGGATCCCAAGAACGCTCCCTAGTAAATGTGCTGCCCACTCACCTCCATCCCCAAATCCACTTTCAAGGCACACAGCATGGGACACTGGACAGGGCAAACTCTTTTGTTTTTTTGTTCGTTTGGTTGTTTTTTGATACCAGGGATCGAACTCGGGACCTTGCAGTTGCGAGGCAGGCGCCGGAACCATTGAGCTAAATCCCCAGCCCTGTTTTTTTATTAATTCTGATTTGACCTTTAATTTTAACTTCCTGGACTCCATCTGTAACTAAGGTGACTGTATGGCCTGGTTTGCCAGGGACAATGCATTTAGGACTTTAATTCCTAAAAAGTTTAATTGCTCATAGCAATGCCTTTTCCTTTCAAAATGTTCCCAGTTTGAACAATAAATTATACAGCCACCCTATCAGACTGATGTAGTCAGAATTGCCCAACTGTGAAGCTCAGCCTTTCTGCAGGGCTCTGTCTCCTGGCCCCACCTGCTTCCTCCCCAGGATACCTGAGGGACCATCGCAAATCCACACACACTGAATGGCTCAGCCCCACTCTCAACCCCTTTCTGAGTGAGCTGCTGCTCATGCCCCAGTGTTAATGGCTTCCTCCCTGCCCTCGGGGACCATGTCTCCCACCAGCCCTGTAGCTCTTGGCCATCAGATGGCCTCTGGCTGCTTTACCATTGGAATAGGCCCAGATGGCCCAGGAGACCCATGGATGCTCAGCCTAGACCAAGGCTTGAATCTCCATCCTGGTTGTTATTTATATGTTGCTGTCCTGTGAAGTAAGAAAAGAATCATGTTTCCTTTGCTAGTACACATTCTTGTAGCCAGATCCCTCCGCATAAGGGTGACCTTACGTGGCTGCAGTGGGTCTCACTTTTCCCACAAAACTCTTTCCCACTCAGGGAGACACGCAAGTGATCAAGTGGCCAGATCAGGTTAGGGTTCAATAACAGCATCCAAACTATACCTGGAACCCTTACTCCTACCTAATCTTAATGGTTCAGGGGTTTTTTTTCCCCAAAGATTTCCTCATAGTCTGTGTGAATTGGCACAAACAGATGTGAGGAAATTGTAATCTAACACCACATAAACCAGGTATGCATGCAGGCAGTCCTTACCTAGTGCCATAGTGCAGGGCCATAAAAATGATGGGTAAGTTGAAACCATGCTAAGTGATCTTAATAATCAAGAGGGGATTACAATCACTCTGTGACCTTTAAACATCTTTATTAAAATGCTAAAAGCTTTTACTGTTTGTTATAATTGCATAGGAAGATGAAAAATTAGTAAAAATAATATTTATTAAACCATAATTTAAAACATTAGAATTGATATGGTAGTGTTTTATTTCTGTGCAGAAAACTATCAAAAGTAATTACAGTAGTCCTTGCCCTCTTTCTCTTCTTGTATAACCTGCGATGTAGCCCAAACATCTTTTCCATTTAAAGTATGGTGGATGGCCGTACTTTAAATCTGGATCAGCTTTTGATAGTTTGTTCTTTGCTCTTGTGATGTCATCAAGTATCTGTAAGAGATTCTTGAAATTGAAGTTTTCTGCAGGCATCGCTTGGGATCTGGGTGCAAATTTCACAGCAGCATTCTTATCTGGACCAGTAGCTTGACCAATATCTTGATATCAGTTCAATTCTGAAAATATGAGAACAGCCTTCACAAGGTTCTTCTTCAGTCTTCTTATGACCACCATTTTCTTTCAATGTGATAACTAATTTCAGTGCTTTGACCTGAGTGCTAGCCAAACTAGTTAAGATTTTAAAGTACTAGTCTTTGATTCAAACTAGAAGAAAGGACTCCATTTCAACCACAAGCAGCCTTCTGTTTCTAGTGATTTCAACTAAAAAGACATTGATGTGACTTTATCTTGTTTTCTGTACTCATTGGACTTTTCCAATATGCTTGATATTGTAGCTTCCTGTAGGTCTATCTGTCTTTGCTCTGATACTACCATTTTCAAGTCTTCTAATCATGCCCACTTTCATTTGCAGTGCTACTGCTTTGTTGCACTTTTATTTTTGTTATCTTAATCTCTGTGGATTACCCATTTCTGTAAAACCTCACATAGGTTTATCCCTGGGAGACAACGCAGCAACAAAACTCCCCACTTTTCTGCCTGAGCATGAGCAGAATAATGATGTTTAGTGACGAACCACAGACAGACACTGAAAGAAGTGACCTGATCAGTCATGTCCTGACGTGTATCTGACACTCATGTAGTACAATAATACAGTGCCTCAGTTTACGAACACTTTTGCTCTCAAATAATTCGGTTTGCAAACAGAAGCATTTGGCAAAAATTTGCTTCTGTTCACAAACCCATATCAGGTGACAAGCACAACCACATCCATCTTCCCTGCATGAACATGAACGCAGCCATCTCCCCCAGAATTGTGGAATGAATTAAGTTCCTGAACTGAGGATTAAGTTCATAATTTGTGGATGACAGTGAAGTATGTGATATGCAGCATTAATAAAGCAGTCTTTGCTTTGCATGTCACTGACATGCATAAGTTTCCATTTAGTTAAATACTACAGGTCCCCAACAACCTGGTTCCAATCCCAATGAAGTTGGTATTTTGTTGCAATTATAGTTAATATACTTTGGTGATTAAAATTTGAAGCAGGTTATTGGAGAGTGGTAGTATTTATCTAACCAAAAACTGTGCACATCAGTGCTATGCCATGCAGAATCACCTTTATTAATGTTGTTTACCAAACAGTTGTGAGCACATTCACAGTGTTGCCAGCATCCTCCTTCTGGATAGGTAGATTCCATGTGACCAGCCTGGCCAGTGGATCCTGAACAGTTCAATTCCGAATGAGGATATCTATGGCATTTCTGGGTCCCTAAGCTATGAGTAGAGGCCCCTGCAGAGGTATAATAACATGTAGCTTAAGCAAGAAGTAACCCTTTGTTTTAAGCCCATAAGATCTTGGGCTGTTTGTTTCTGCAGCATGAGAGCCCATTTTGATTATTCAAAATGTACCTAGGGAGGAGTCTAGGAAGAGGAAATGAGGGAGTTGACAGAATTCAGAACACAGAAATTGGCAGCTTGTAGTCAAAAGGGCTCCAAATCAGAGGTTGTGGGGCTTAGCAAAAGAATCAGGGGCAATGTACTGAAAACGAACACAAAATCTTTGTATGGTTAAAAATAAAAGCCTGAATAGAGAAAATAGATGTATAATGCAATAAATTATTAAAGGGGAAACTCTTGCAAACTCTACCTAAATCAAGAAACAGAGCCCAGTTAGTACCCAGAAGCCCCCAGCATGCCCTATCCCACTAGATCCCACCTCTCTGCCTGCAATCCTTTAGGAGAATATTCTTCTTCCTTTCTTAGGCACATTGTCAATTCACAGGCACATCCCTCAGCATTGTGGTTTAGTTTACTTTTAAAATATTTTTGTCTCTCTTATTGTACAAACTCCACACACACACACTTTACACACCCTTTGTTTTATTTATTTATTTATTTATTTATTTATTTATTTATTTATTGAGTCATTTGTAGAGTTTCCCACGATGTAGATTTTGTATTTGCATTCTCGTGTGTTGTGTGTTCCTTTGACCAACGCTTATATCTCATAAATTGCTAATTGGATCTATACGTTTGATCCTATTGGGATTTGCTCATTTTTGGCAAGACAAATTCACAGATGGTGGTGGATTTGTTTACCCAAAGGTATTTAACCATCTACAAAATATATAGTATTATGAATAATCACCAATGTTCAATTCCAAGATTCTGCCTAGACCCATTCATTTCCTTGAAGTTTCAGAATGATGACATTCTAATTCAAAATATCTCCTGTTCTATTATTTGATTACCAGTAGTATAATTCAGACTGGAAAACTAGGATAAATTGATGGGCAAATTCTTGATATCCACTATCACCCTACCCCATCCTCCAGCCAGGGCTCAAAACTCTGTTACATCCAGGTAAGTTGCTAAGGTTTGAATTTGGCAAAACTGTTGTCAAGGCTAACATGGCCTCCATCATCCCAGCCTTCTCTTGCTCGGTCCTCTGACTCCCTGAGAGGTCACCCCAGGCTCTATGCATCCTCAGGGTCTTTCCCTACCTCACTATCTCATCAGAGTCCACCCTCACTTCCTCCCACCTTTTAAGATGTGAATGCTATAGCCCCCACACACACACAGTCTCTCGCTCCATCCTCTTAGAGTTGAATGCAAGTTTCCTCAAGCCCAAACCCACCCTGCAGATGTGTTTAGTTTTGCTTTTGCTTGTTATTTTGTCTTGTTTCTAAGCTGAAGGAGACCACACTAGGCAGGGGGCATACTATCTCCAGTTCACTCAGAGCCCACACCCCCTTATGTATTATATCCATCCTACACTCTGAGTTCCCTTTGCACTTGCCACCTCTGTGTTACAGCAGAGGTAGGTAGGGGTCATTGGCCACTGTAAAGAGACATGAACAGGAACTGGAGGATGCTGTGAAGGGTCTTTGGAAGGCACCAATAGGTAGGGGACAGACATCAAATGCTGGCAAGGACACCACAAGGCCAAAGCGGAGTCCCCAGTGGGAAGAACCTGTCCCAGGGCCTCTCCAGTCAGCCTGGCACAAGCTAAAACCCATATGCCTTTTTCTTCCCGTGCACAGAGACAGCTCAAGGAAGCATGACAAAATGAGGCCTAAGATAATATTTGGGGAGAAAGTTTATTTTTTTATGGTCTGTTTGCATTATACTGTCGGGCAAAGAGAGGCGGAGAAAGACTTGTCCCAAAAGGCAGGGTGGGAGAAGCACAAGTCCAATGTCAATAGTTAGAAATACAAGTGTTTGGTTTCAATAACTTCTTAAAAAACATTTCTTCTTTCCTTTTCCTGAGGCAATCCAAGAAAAGGAGCATGGGAGTGGAAGGAGACAGGGAGGGAGGTGAAAGCCAGCGTGGCCGGCAAGGGGACTTGTCTGGAGGAACTTGTGTCTTCAGTCAGGCCAGGAGGTTGGCAGGCCTACCTGCGAGCTGTGACAGCTGGCTGAAGTCACCTGGTTCCAGTGACTATGCTAATCACAGGCGGGAGAGGCAGTTTCAGCATTTATCCATGAACAAACTCGGTGACAAACTGAGTGAAAATGGACGAATAGTCAAATGAGGGCCAGCCTAGGGAAAATGATTTGTCTTCTGTGTTCTCCTTTGACCCCATTTGGTGACAGCTGTCCCCTTTCCCTCCCCTGCCACCATGCTGGTCTACCCCCAGGCAGAGGCCATATTGCAGAGGTAGAAGAGAGTGGGTTTATGTTGTTTGTTTTGTGTTTTGTTTTGTTGCAATACTAGGGATTAAACTCAGGGCCTTCACACTGAGATACATGCCCAGGCCTTTTTGTTATTTTTATTTTGAGACAGGGTCTCACTAAATTACCTGGGCTCAGCTTGAACTTGCCATCTTCCTGCCTCAGCCTCCCAAAGTGCTGGTACCATAGACATGGCACCATCACACCTGGCTGAGGGTAGGTCAGGAATCCTGGCTGCAGTTATGCAGCCTGGGTTTTCAGGTTCAAATCCCAGCTCTGGCATTTATTAACTGAGTCACCTTGGGCAAATTCTTTGTCCCTTAGTTTCTTATCTGGAAGTGGAGAAATGGTATCTTATGGGCTGTTCAGAAGATTCAATGGGAAAAACGCTTACAGTACCCAGCATGTAGTAAGTGTTCAGAACTCTATGATTTTTAGAGCTCTCTTTTTGCCACCCTTGTCCTTTCATTACACACCACTCCTCAGCAATCCCACTGGATTTGTCCAAACAGGTACATTACACAAAGAAATGAAATTGTGGGCTGGGGATTTAGCTCAGTGGTTCCGCTGCCTGCCTTGCAAGCACAAGGACCTGAGTTCGATCCCCGGTACAAAAAGAAAATGAAAATGCATTTTTTTTTGCAGGGCATTTTGCGCACTGTGCCTGCAGACCTTCTTACCCACTCAGTTTCTGCACTGCTTCATGGATACCATTTCCTCATCCTCATCAACACAGCTTACTTCATCTGGTACCGATACTCAAACTGCACTATTAATTCACCACCCAATCTGTTGCCCACCTTGCAACAGGATGCTTTCTGTTCCTAGAGAATGAATCCAAGTTAACATAAGAAAAAAGGAAATGCATTGGCTGCACAGTTGAAAAAGCTCAGAGGTAGGTCTGTCTTCAGTGATGGCTCAATGTAGGGTCTCACACAAAGTCATTGGGACCTGGTTTGTGTCTTGATCTTGCTTCCTGCTTATTGTCTCTACTCTTAGAGTCTATACTCCTGGTGGCAAGAGGTTTGTGTGCAGAATGGACCCCTGGTCCAAGCCCAATGAGAAAGAGAATTGCTTCTTTCCTAAGCCCTAGCAGATGTTGCATTTGTTACTTGTTTGTAATTGAGTCACAAGCCTATCCTTGGAGCAATCTTGTCATTTGGGTGTTGCAGGGACAAATGCGATACTTGCACCTGTAACTCTGTATGCTATTCATGGGCCAATGAGAGAAAAAGGGATGCTTCCTATAAGGAAATCGATGTAGTTTCCAAAATAAGGGAGAATGGATGCAGGGTATCTAAACTCCAGAAAATACAGAATACATGTTACTACCCATTCTATTCTCTTCCTGCGACTCCTGACCTAATTCTTTATTAAGCCACTAATTCTGATAAGGCCTTTCTCTTTTGTATCCTTGTGTTGGAAGGAAGTCTTGCCATGTCACCTATTCTGTGAGCCACTTTCACATGAAAACTATTCCTGTGTCCTTCACTTGGCAGTGAATCATGTACTGCCTTCCCGGGTGGCACTGCTATATATCTCTTATGGATACTGTATGATCGCTTACTGATATTCTTACTGATCCTATATCTGTATGCCTTCCTTTCATACAGATTGCAAACTTTTCCAGGAAAAGAGACAAGGATACATCTTGCCTAGCACCTTGCATATAAATGCTCATTACATGCTCTTGCTTAATCAAGAATTGAATACTACTTTTCTTATGTTCCACTGGTTGAATGTCTAGCAGATGGGCAAGTAGGCCTCATCCAATCCAAACCGAGCTCTGGGCAAGGCCAAAGTGAACCTTGTCCCAACTGGTTTCCAGGCCAATATTGGTCGGTTCTCAGCCCAGAAGGGCTTGGACTGCACAGTCTTTTCAGCTCTCCTCAGTCCTCTTTACTAGATGGAGAGGTTCCTGGGAGTCAGACCCAAGGCAGAAGCTCTGGTAATGAAGTCAACACAGCCCATTCCTCACAATAAACCCCCAACAGACATGTGCCACCTCCCACCTGTGCCTTCCAGGGGCCTTGGGCTGGGTTAGGGGTGGGGAGAAATATGGCTGTCTTTTTTTCTTAGGAAAATATAGAACACTTGAAAAGCTCCTGTCAAGAGACCTTGGGTCACATTCTCATCTTGCTGTGTTCCAGGTGCGTGATTCCACATGACTTCTCCAGGCCCAGCTGCATTTACCTAGGAGGGTATCAAATTAGAAATCTCCCTCCCAGCTCAAAGTTAGGGGATGATCAGTTCTGTTGATATGCTGTCAGTTGGGCCAATGAACAGCCATGGGGCACATCTCTAGGATATTTGAGTCCCTCAGGAGACAATTCTAACCAAACTCCAACTTTGGCTCATGCTATGGAGTAAAATGACAGTGTTGCCCAGCAGTGAAGGGCACCACCCTGGGGTCAAACTGCTGTTAGTGTTATAGTTTAAATCTAAAATGGTCCCCAGGTCTCAAGAAAACCAGTGGACTATAGGGAAGTCATAGCTGACTTTCTATGGGGGGGGGGGTTGTCCAGTCAGAAGAGATAGGTCAGTGGTGGCATGACCTAAAAGGGCATATCTCCCTCCCTGAGTCCTTCTTTGACACCCTGCTTCTTGATTGCCATGATGTGACCAGCTTTCCCCTACTAAATCCCTCCTACCACGCCATCCTGCCTTGGAGCCAGCCAACTATGAACTGAAAACATTAATCAAAATAAACTCCTCCTCCTTTTGTCATATATTTTGTCCCAGTGATGAGGAAAGTGACCTACACACATTTTGGTACCCAAGAAGTAGAGTCATCACTGTGACTAAACTTGGCCATGTGGTTTAGACACCTATGGAATGGTTTGCAGGAGGAATTTGGAAAGGTTTGGAGATGCCAGCTGGAGAAGCAGCCCTAGAATGCTTTAAGCTGAGCTTGATGGAAGATTCTGGTTGGAGCTCAGATGACCATAATGGTGATTAAAAAGCAGATGGAGGGCCGGGGATTTAGCTCAGTGGTTCCACCACCAGCCTCAAAAGCTCATGGTCCAAAGTTTGATCCATGGTACAAAAAAAAAAAAAAATCAGGTGGAAAAGATCAGGCTCAGGAGGTTTCAGTTGGGAACAAGGACTTCATTGGCTGTTGGATTCCAGGCCATATGTGTTATACTCTGGCAGAAAATTTGTCTACATTTTATTCACATCCTGAGACTGCAGGAGACATATTAAGCTTGGTGGATTAATTCATCTGGTGGAGGAAATTTCAAGGCAGCCCAATGTTGAGGCTGTTACATGAGTCTATTAGGGGCTTTTAGCCAGTTCTACATTAAGAATCAAGTATGAACAGCATAGCTAAGTGATTTTAAAAGTTTTGAGTTTCGGGCCAGGGATTTAGCTTAGTGGTTCCAGTGCCTGCCTCCCAAGTGCAAGGTCCTGAGTTCAATCCCCGGTACCAGAAAAAAAAAATAGTGGTACCCACTGAGGTTGTTAGGAGGACTAAATGAGTTAGTTTTTGGCTGGGGATTTAGCTCAGTGGCACTGTGCCTGCCTTGCAAGCACAAGGTCCTGAGTTCAATCCCTGGTACCACCAAAAAAACAAAAACAAAAACTGAGGGCCGAGGATTTAGCTCAGTGGTTCCGCCACCTGCCTTGCAAGCGCAAGGTCCCAAGTTCAATCCCAGGTACAAAAAAAAAAAAAAAAAGTTTTGAGTTTCACCAGAAAGGAAGTTCTTACAAAGTTGGAGCCTGTAAAGTTTTGGCCAAGGGGAGTTCAGTTACTGAAAAGATTAAAAAGAAGGCAAGTACTTTGAGTTAAAATAGCAGGAAGGATGCCTTGTATGACACAGCAAGACCCAACCCTTCACCCCCCACAAACGTGAAAGACATTGCTTTGAGAACAGAGCTCCAGGGCAACTTGGAGGAGAACAGCAACCCAGGGAATTGGTTCCCTGGGATTTAGTTCACAGTACTCAGCCACCTAGGCACTCAGAGACCTCTGCAGGCATAATTCAAGGAAACATGACTTCTGCTTGAGCTGGCAGCAGACCTTGGCATCATCCACATGGTGATAGTTTTACAGGCATGCAGAATACAAGGGTTGTGGAGTGGCACACCCTACCGAGGCCCCGAGCCATGTGGAACATGCCAAATCAGCCCACTGCAGACAGGCAGGTCTGTGCATGCCCTACCGAGGTCCCGAGTCATGCAGAAGATGCCGAATCAGCCCGCTGCAGACAGACAGGTCTGTGCATGCCCTACCCAGGTCCAGAGCCACACAGAAGACACCGAATCAGCCCGCTGCAGACAAGCAGGTCTGTGCACACCCTACCGAGGTCCCGAGCCACGTGGAAGACGCCAAATCAGCCCACTTCAGACAGGCAGGTCTGTGCATGCCCTACCCAGGTCCCGAGCCACGTGGAACATGCCAAATCAGCCCACTGCAGACAGGCAGGTCTGTGCATGCCCTACCAAGGTCCTAGGCCACACAGAACACGCCAAATCAGACCACTTCAGACAGGCAGGTCTATGCATGCCCTACCGAGATCCTGAGCCACCTGGAACATGCCGAATCAGCCCGCTGCAGACAGACAGGTCTGTGCCTGCCCTACCGAGGTCCCAGGCCATACAGAACACGCCGAATCAGCCTGCTTCAGACAGGCAGGTCTGTGCACGCCCTACCGAGGTCCCAAGTTGTGTGGAAGATGCCGAATCAGCCTGCTGCAGACAGGCAGGTCTGTGCATGCCCTACCGAGGTTCTGAGCTGCCTGGAACGTGCCAAATCAGCCTGCTGCAGACAGGCAGGTCTGCGCACGCCCTACCGAGGTCCTGAGTCATGCAGAAGATGCCGAATCAGCCTGCTGCAGACAGGCAGGTCTGTGCATGCCCTACCCAGGTCCCAAGCCGCCTGGAACATGCTGAATCAGCCCGCTGCAGACAGGCAGGTCTGTGCATGCCCTACCGAGGTCCCGGGCCACACAGAACATGCTGAATCAGGCTGCTTCAGACAGGCAGGTCTGTGCATGACCTACCAAGGTTCCGAGTCATGTGGAAGATGCCAAATCAGCCTGCTGCAGACAGGCAGGTCTGTGCATGCCCTACCGAGGTCCTGGGCCACACAGAACATACCAAATCAGCCCACGCCACGGCAACAATCCACTGGTCCCCCCCCTCGCCCGCTCATCTGTACAGCCACCTGGTTCCACACTACAAAGGCACAGAGGACATCAGACCACCAGACCATGGTACTGAGTCCCGCTGCTCCTGGACCAGAGGTAGGGGCTTCCGACCAACATCCCTCCTACCGCTCCTGACCCAGAGGTAGGAGCTGCTGAGCTGCAATCCCACTGCTCCTCGACCAGAGGAAGGGGCTTCCCAGCCACCATCCCTCCCACTGCTCCCAGCCCACAGGAAAGGGCTTTTGGGTCACCATCCGTACCGCTGCTCCTGGCCACTATCGCACCTCTCCCAGCTCAGAGGAGGTAATCCGTGCAAGTGCTACCAGCCCCCCCACCCCAGTCGAAATGAGAAAACACGTAAATAAGTCTCAAAACCAGACTTCCAGATCACCTACAGCAACCCCAAAGGGAAATGAGATGGAACACTCTGATACTCAACCACCTGGACCCACTCAACTGGCAACAAAGGGGAT
>NW_004624738.1:26681195-26707220 GCF_000247695.1 Heterocephalus glaber
TATTCATGAAGTTCCTAAGGTGCTCTTTGTCATGAAAATATCTTATTTCTCCCTCAATTTTGAAAGATAGTTTTGCAGGGTACATCAGTCTGGGTTGGAGGCTGTTTTCCTTTACGCTTGGAATATGACACTCCAAGCTCTTCTTGCCTTAAGGGTTTGCATTGAGAAGTCTGCTGTGATTGTGATAAGCTTTCCTTTGTATGTGATTTGTTTCTCTTCTCTAACTGCTTGTAGAATTTTGTTCTTCTGTTGGGTTTTTGTAATCTTAACTATTATATGCCTATGTGTAGATTTTTTTTGATCAAGGCTAACTGCCTCACTTATCTGTATGTCAAGTTCTTTTCCCCTGCTTGGGAAGTTTTCTGTTATCACTTCTGTGAACAGTTATTTTATGTCATCTGCACTCTCTCCTGTTTCTTCTTTGACTCTGATCAGTCTTACGTTATTCTACTTTGCATCGTCTAGCAGCTGCTGGATTGATTTCTCATGGTCCCTTACAATTTTAAAGAAATTTTTCTTTTCCTAGTCACTAATTGCAATATTATCTTCTATATTTGAAATTCTGTCCTCACATTGGCTTATTCTGCTGTGAAAACTTTCAATGGAGTTTTTAATCTCCTGGAAATCTGCTTGCGTCTGTTTTATGGATTCCATTTGTTTCATGTGTTGGGATTCCATCATGTTCATCAGCTCCTCTATTTTTTTATCTGTGTCTTCTCTAGATTTATTAATCATGTCTTGCACTATGGGCACAATCTCTGCTGTTATCTGAAAAATTATTTCTGATTTCATTTTTTCCAGATCCTCTTTTGTTGACAGTTCAGGGAGTCCAGGTGGTTGAGTATCAGATTGTTCCATCTTGTTTCCCTTTAGGGTTGCTTTAGGTGATCCGGAAGTCTAGTTTTGAGACTTGTTTACATGTCTTCTCATTTCAACGGGGTGGGGGGAAATGTGTGCTGCTGGCACCCGAGTGGCTCACCTCCTTGGTGCTGGGGCAGTGGTATGGCAGCCTGGAAGGTTCACCTCCTCTGTGCTGGGGGCACCTCTGCTCCTTGGCACTGGGGGTGGTATTATGGTGGCCGGAAGGTTCACCTCCTCTGTGCCAGGGGCAACTCTGCTTCTCAGCACTGGAGGCAGTGGTACGGTGACCCAGAAGATTCAGCTCCCCTGTGCCAGGGGTAGCTCTGCTCCTCAACACTGGGGGCTGTCTGCCCATCATATTTTTGTAAATATATCTCTACCAGAACCATCTCTACCAGAAAAGAAAATAAGGGATAGAATTGAAGATGAACACTGAGCCAGTCTAATAATAAGTAATATTCATCCATGGATAGATAGAACAAACTGAGAAAAAGAAACTTTTCCCATGTTATTGAGATACATTTCCTATAATGCTGTATTTTGTCATTTATTAAATTCTGCACTATACTTATAGTATCTTCATCAACTATATAATAAAATTATTTTAATGGATAATCTAGAAAAATTTTAATATTTAGAACTATTGATCAAAAGTGGTTTGCAAAGTTAATTTTGCATTTTTATTACAAGGGATATAATAAACACAAATATACATTAGGATAAAATTTTATAGGGAAGTGGAATGAAAATGTAGACTCGAGGAGAAATACAATGTGAAATTTCTAAAGACTTAATAACAGCTTGTTCATATGATTTTAAACAGGTGATGGTAGCTATCAAATTGCTGTGGTATTTATATTCCATTGGGTATATTAAGAGAGTAATGTTACAGCTTTATTCCTGCTGAATTTTCAACATGGCAGAAATTGCACCCTTTGCAATTACTACATCAGTTTGTTATGACAGTATGTAGCTGGCTTAGCCCTACCCCTTATGGATACTACTCATCTCTCCTGGCCAGGGCAGCAAATACAGAAGGGCACAGGACTGGTGTGGCCCAACAAGACTAGCACTCAGAAGGACATGTGTAATGCGTGTGGTGGGGTGGGAGTGAAGTGATGAGAGTTCACTGTTTGCCAGTGCAGCACCTGCCTACCCTCCAAGAGCCAAGCAGAGAGGAGTCTGAGCTGAGTCCTCTGAGCTGAGAACAGCAACAGGTAGTATCTGCAGGTCACAAACTCCTGCAGGTCCCTGCCTTAGTCAGTGATGCTCAGATTCCTTCTGGCAAGTGGGCGGAGGCAGGGGCACATGTGTGCCCTTGTGAACTCTGTCCACCCACCTACCACTCAACCCACCCTTCCCTCTAGTAAGGTTGGATAAGCGCTCTGGAGAGAAAAGGAGGGAGGATGGATCCACCCAGGTTGCTAGAGGAGACAGTTCTCATACAGAAGCTACAGGGTACAGCAGAATCTTACGCCATTCCCCATACACACATGGGTAAAGGAGAAAAATATTCACAATGTTTCTTTAGGGCCAGCTACAACACAAGAGAACCACCATATAATTGCAAAGCCATAATAAAAGAAGCAAAATCTTAGTGACAGGAAACACAAAAACACAGGAAGGAGAGAGAGTTAAACTAGTTTTTAAAGGTGATTTGAATCTCACAGAGGCTACCAATGTTTATTGTCCTCCCCCCACCCCACCCCAAATGTTCTCTCTGTGGTTAGGAGGTGTAACCTTGAAAATGTCAGAGATCAGCTGGAGACAGATAAGTCAAAAATTTGAGGGAAAGGAAGTGAGAAGAGTTGAGTGGAAAGAGGGGGAAAAATTCTATCTCAAATCCAGTAACACTGCCCTAATTCATTTCATTACCAGGGATAGACAGGGCTTATAAATGATGACATTATGAGCTGAAAGGCAATCCCCTGGGAAAAACTTATGAGCTGCCTCAGTAATTACAGATCGGCTTCCTTCTGCCCCTGATGCTGATGTGTGCAAGCACCTGGAACAACAAGCAGTGCCTTCCACCAAGACTGGTGACACTGTGACTGTAAACAGCACAACACCCACAGCACTTGCCTTTTTGCATAGCACTGGAATGGAGACTTGGCCCAGAGAGTCAGAAGACCTGGGTCCAGACACAGCTCCATGGCATGGCTGAGGTTCAGCTAGGCCCATGGTTCAGCTGTCCTTTCAGTGGGCATAGAGCTGTGGCATCCACCCACCTTCCAGCCCTCTTCTAGGCACTTGGGCCCCAGCCTAATTAAGCTGCTTGCTCCAGTCCCACACCTCCCTCCTCTGGGTTCTCCTACCCAGGCCACTTCTCTCCCGATACCCCCAGTCTACCTTCTACCATTCCTTCAAGTTCTGCCTCTCAAAGGCCTCTCTGATTTCCCATCACACTACCTTGTCCTTGGGCTGCAGATCATCTGCCCTCTTCTGAGCTGCAACACCTGAGCCTTTGACCTGTGATTTGCTCATGGTTATTTATATGGGCTGATCCCCCTGCCCAGGCTGGAGCAAGGATTACCAGCCCCTCTTTACTTCAATTCCACACACATGAACTTAGCACCCCCAGGGTACCACATACTGTGTAGATTGAAGTAATGAGGGAGAAGACACTACCCTACACCCAAAAGCTCCCATCCCAATAGGAGATCCAAGAGTTGAATGGCCAAGCCAAGGTGGCCAAGAATGTGACTTCCATGGCCAAGCTCAGTGTTCTTTCTACAACTTCAGCCCCTGGAGTGTGACTTAGTACCAGATGGTGGGAATAATTTCTTTAGTTGAATGCAGGCCAACCTGTGACTAGGTGACAGTTCACGGAGCAGTGGTTAGAAGGAGGTCTAGCAAATGCCTTTCTGGGCACTGAGTCACTGGGTGTGGGCTTCCAAGGAAAGGTGAACACACCCTCTGTCCTGGTATTTTATCTATCTGGAGGCCTGGAAGGGACCCTGAGAACAAGGATTCCTGCTGGCGCCCACACAGTTCAAAGAGAACATTCAGTTCACAAGCAGCAGGTGGTTTCTAATGTTCTGAGAAGCTAATGAAAGTTCAGAGTGTTCTGCCCAGAAGTACCCAAAGATACATGTGATGTGAGTCTGCTTCACACACAGTTTCAGGGATCACCTACTCACAGAAGCTGTCCATGGAGCCTTGCATCAGCAGTGTCTTGGTCTAAAGAGTAGGTTCTAAAATGTGGTTGCTGTGGAACACTAGAGAGAAAAGTACTCACTACAAGTGAATTGAATTAATAGATGACCTTGAACTTAATCAGGCCAATATCCCTAATTATGTTGCCTGATACCTCTCTCTGGTACTCTGGTTGAGCCAGCTCAAGACCTTAAGCCAGAATTCACCCATTGTGAAGGTAGGATAGGCAACCCCTGCATAGTGGCATTTGTGGGGTTGGGGGAACACCCTACTTCTCAAAACATCTTCCCCCAATAGTCTTCCTTTGGTTCCCCTGAGTTCTACCCTAACACAACCAGTAATATAACATCCCTTTGAGGCAAGAGTTCAGAATGCCTGGATTTAGAGAACCCCTATCCTCTCTCCAGGAGGAACCCAGGGGTTAAGGACAGAAGCTAAATAGAGGTGTAAAAAAGAGGAAGGGGCTTGGCGTAAAGCATGGGCTCTGCCTCCCCGCAAAATGAAATTTATACTATGAAGGACTGTAGGGACCTTACGACTTGACACCCTACAAGCACTAAAATATTCTGGAAATTTTTTGTAAGTTAATAAGAACTCTTTAAAAGCCCTCAGCTCTAGAAAGTTTCAATTTATCCAAACAGAAAAGGGTTCCCTAAAAGGGGTGTAAGGGACAAGTTTGAACATTCATTTGGTTTCTACTATGTGTAGATGGTCTCAGTAAATTATCTCATTTGATGCTCACAGTATCATTGAAAGTATGATTTTCCCCACTTACAAGTGCAGAAACTGAAGCAAACACGCTCAAAGTTACAGAGCTAGTAGGCTGCAGAGTCCAGATTCAAACTCGAGGCTGTTAATTTTCATAAGCCCATGAACTTTCCTACTGTAAAATAAATTGAGGGATTTTTGTTGTTGTTACTGTTGTTTTATCTCTGGACAGAATATAGACCAGGCCTGTGCCCATTTCAGCTCAGAAATCAGGGACAGTTGGAGGAGACAAATATTGTCCTGAATGACATCAACTTAAAAAATTTGGAGATAAGCCCAAACTCCACCATTTCCCATAAAATCAGTGCTGGTTTTAAGTGACACTGATATGATCTAATCACTTTTCTTTTTCAATATACATACACTGAAGACCCTAGGGCCTTGTAAGATCTGACAATTGGGATATGTTTCCTAGTGGCCTGGGCCCAAAGCTTCCAGGGGCCATGCCAATGTTAACACACACAGTTCTTCAGGGATGCCTGGTCTGGCGTCCAGAGAAGCTCGAAAAGGCCAATCCCTATGACTCCAGGTGAATGTGACCAGCAACTACACTATCTACACAATTTCTGGTATAAGAAAATCACCAAGTTGGGAAAATATTCATTTCCAGTACACTCATTATTTCAATAATGTGTTTTTCTTTTTTAAAATTATCTTTATTTATTTTGCCTCCTTGGCATCTCCTTTTATTTACATGAACAAGTGCACCTCTATACATGTGATAGTCGTCATCACAGCTGACATCATCACAGCTGACATCATAACAGCTGACACCCAGGAATTCACATGCAGTCTAAAAGGCGCTTTCCAGTAAATGGCAAAGCATGATTAGAAGCCATCATCAAGGCCTGTAAGACAGTGTTGAGAGGAAGATAATGTTTTTCTTTTGCAATAAGCAACTTTTGGTATGTTTATTAATTTTCACTTCCATATTTTTCCTCCTCCTCATCTCATAAAACTTATTTTTAACTAGATTTTAAAAATAAATCGTCTCATACTGACTCCATTAGACAGAGAAATAAAGACTAGCCAAGGTACCAGTATCTACATGCAAATAATTTTTTGCACACCAATATTTTCAAACTGATGACTTTTGAGGTCTAGTTGGAAAGATTTACCAGCAAAAAAAAAAAAAAAAAACATTCCAATAACTTTTTTTAAAATTCACTAATCAGAAAAAAATTCACTTATTAGAAGGTTCTGAAGAAAACATTTTGGGCACCTAAGTTGTCTTATTGCCAATCAGCTATTATTACAGAGGTTCACACCAGAACCATTTTCCAAAAGCTCTTTATCTAAGTTACATAAGCAGAATGGCATTTCAAAACCTTATTTTTAAAAGGCATTAGTCACCACTATAACAAAACACACGCTCTGAAGCAATAAAATTTAATGTTCAAATAAAAAATGCTTGTTTACATGCATTTTTATTTGCCTCTCTATATAAAAGAAACCATGTTTTCATAAGATACTCTTGTAATTGGTGGACACTCCCTCTCATTTCTCTGCCTGCTATGAAACCAGCCCATCCCACTACCACCAGCCCCAGAGAGAAGGGAGACCCCCAAGAGGGAGGAGCAGACTTGCTAGTTAAGACTTTATGATATGAAATTAACAGTAAGTAGCTCTACCTCCCCACGCTCCTGACTCATCTGGTATAAGAACTACTTCTACAGGCAGGTAGTTGTCTGAGTAAGTTTTTTCACAGATCTTTTCCCAGAATTCACCCACTTTGAGGACTCTGCAAGAGGGTCCTTCCTCTCTATGCCAGCAGTACCAGCAGTAAAGAGAGAACCTGGTACATGTATTATAACAAGAACAATAACGGACAGACTTTCTCTTTCTTTCTTTCTTTCTTTCTTTCTTTCTTTCCTTCCTTCCTTCCTTCTTTCTTTCTTTCTTTCTCTCTCTCTCTTCTAGAGATAGAACCCAGGGCTTCCTACATGCTAAGTACACACTCTGCAACTGAGCTCCATCCCAGCCTGCCTCCTTTTAACACTTTTCTACCCAAGTCCAGAGGAACTTTCCATCCAAACAACTGCTTGTTAAATTTAACTTTTTACTTCATCCAAGGTAACAGAACCCTATGAAGTGGGGCAATTGTTCGCTTTAAGCCATGCAAATTCAATTTGATATTTTCAGACTAAAAGTCCTCTTCCATTTAATCTAAATGTTCTAATTGAAGTTTTATGGACAAGCAGTATCCAATTTTTTGTCTGCTACTATGTTTGACTTATCCCTTCCACAATTCATTATTAACATGGCATACCGTTATAAACATAAATAAGGTCATTCATGGGCTTGTCTATGTGCTTAGCCACCATGGGAAAGGGTATCCAGAGTTAAGGATGGAGTTTCTCCTAGGAAATATTTTTCTTTCTTCACTATAAACCAAAGTAAGAATCGTATCAAGTAATATTTTCTTTTTCTAAGAGGTTAAAATTTTATTCAATAGCAGGTTAAATGATTCATTAAGCCTTTTTTTTTCTTTTGGGACCAGGGATTGAACTCAGGACCTTGTGCTTCTGAGGCAGGCAGCGACACCCCTGAGCTAAATCCCCAGCCCATATTAGGCTTTTTAATTAGGCACTAAAGCCCTAACAAATAAAAAAATTAAGCCTAATAATAACCAGGAGGGACTATAAGGGTAAATAAATATGTCTTGGACACTATTTTGTGTGTGCAAACAAGTACAGCTACCACTAAATCTTCCTTTACCTTGCCTGAAAGCCTTGCAAATTCTAGACAAACTACTTCTCTGTCAGAGTTCAGAAAGAGAATGAGAAAACAAAACTAAGCTGACACCATTTTTTGCCCATGATGTCATTTTCTGTCTTTCAAAGCCCGTGGGTCTGATTTTGATGTCAGGGTGTGTAACTCCACAGTGACAGCCCCAAATGTATTTGAAGAGGGAAATAACCTTTCAGCTCCATGGCACTCATTTTCCCCAAGAAGACAAATATAGCCCAGGCTGAAATCACTTAGTGTCAATCAAGGTAACCGGATCAGCTCAGTGTTAATAATGAATTTGGTCACGTGCCCCCATGGAGAGAAAAGCGTGAGATAGCTGAGCACTTGTTCCACGTGACACCCACTGGCTTCTATGTCAGGCCACAGTTCTCCCAGCTGGGAAGCAACAGAGTAATTTAATCTGTCACCCACTCTAATTGCTAAACTGAGAGAATTATCAAGGTTGCCAGAAAAGGGTTTCCAGAGCACTGGGTCCAGGCTCAGGAGCCAACATGCAAAGCTACACTTGAGGTCTTCATGAGGGGTACACACAGGTTTTGAGGGGTCTAAAGCTTATACAACTTGAGATCTCTCTTTAAGGATAAGAGTACAAAAATTATAAATACACATGCATGAAAGGGGCCCAGGCAAGTAAGAGGCCTAGAAGCTTAAGCTTAATTAGCATAATGGGGAAGCCATCTCTGGGTGTCATGGAAACTGAAAGTTCATTAACTCTTGTCTGTATCCTGGATTCTGGGTTGTCTGACTGCATGGCAATGCATTCTCTCTACCCTTATCATTTGCAATCATTTGTAATTTTCCATATTTTCTTACATAAAGATGAACTGTATAATACGAATCCTTCAGTCTATCTCAAATACATGTAGGAAAGTATTTTTGACAGGCACCGATTGCCAGTTGGTATGCCCTAGTTGTCCTCTATGATGTCAACTCTGAAAATTTTAAGGATATATTCCAAATACCCATAGTTTCCCCTATATAATCTTCAATAAAACCTCTGAAAAGAATGATCATAGCTTCCAGCAAAAGAAGCAAAATAGTAGAACAATAAAATAAGGGAGGCCCATAAAGCAGTCAGTTTTTCACAAGCACTACATGTCCTTATTAGTATTTATAAGCAAACCAGAAGTACTATTACCTTAAATGAGAAAAATTAAATAGAATTTATTCCCTACAATTTCATGTTCATTCAACATTTTAAAACAATGTTACATAGACTAAAAGAAAAAAATTGTACAATCATCTCAACAGGAGCAGAAAAATTATTTCATGACACTTCATACCCATTGTCAACAAATACCTACAGAGTTGGAAATAGAAGAAAACTTTCTTTTCTTAAAGAATTCCAGCTAGAAACTTGAGCAAATATCATACTTAAGGATGAAATAAGAATTATTTCTAATGATTCTAAGAATAAGATAATGATACCATCATGACTAATCCACATTGAACTAGAAGTCTTAGAAAAGTAAATGATGAGGAAAATAAATAAGATATAAAGGTTTAAAGGAAGAAACCAAACTTTCATTTTTTGCATAAAACAGAATTGTGTACCTAAAAATTCTGAAAGAACCTTCTGGAATAAATAACAGAATCATAGAGTTCATTCAATTAGGAGGTCAAGCACAAAATCAACATATGAAAACTATATTTTGGCCTCTATTCTACAGTAACTACCTCAAAATGTCATGAAAAATGATTTATAAAAATCCTAAATCTATAAAATACCTAAAATAAATATATGCAATATATCTTGCATACAAGAAAAATGTGCAAGATCTAATAGAAGAAAAATGATAAATTTTTACTAAAAGACGTAAAGAAAAACCCAGATAAGAGGGGAAAATGTTCACGTATCTTGTTGAAAAAACTTGGCACTGTAAAGATACTCATTCTCCCCAGCTCGATCTATAAATTCAGTGAAATCATACTCAAATTCCCAGTGGGATTTTTCAAAGCACTTATAAACTTATTCTAAAATTCCCCTAGAAGAGAAATGTGAAAGAACATCCAAGGAAATTTTTTAAAAAGAGGCTCTAAAGGAAAGATTATGCTGTTCTGAATTTCTGAAGTAATCCAGCCAAGGCCAACTGGAGGATGAGTGAGAAGGCCCCGCAGATGCAGTGTATGCAAATGGCATGTCACTCCCTGACCTTGAAGGATGTGAGGTTGCATTAAGTAGAGATGAGATAGGCTTCAGTGCTGGCCACTGTCAACCTGCAAGGATAAACCACCAGGTGATGAGAAGTCCTGAACAGCATTTTCTGGAGCATGGAGATCCCCAGCCACAATACCACAAAACTCCAGAATGGTTTGACAAAACCACTTTTGGCAAGCCACATTATCCAGACCTATTATCATGTTCAATTTCTGCCATATTGCTATCATGCCACACTAAACACCAATGAAATGAAAATAGACAGGCATCTCACATGCCTGGCTGCATGAAGACAATACAACAGGCCACATGGGGTGCCTGGTTATCATCATCATTCATCCCTAAGCCCGTCCTCTACTTCAGAAATGAAGAGAGCATGTTCTCTCTTTTAGAACTCCCTTTTCAAAATTTCAGGTAGGCACGTCATTTCCTTACTAGGAGGAATTAAGCAGGACAAGTTGGCCATTGCCTATCACAATATCAAAATATAACACAAAGCAATGGGAAACAAAGCATTGTGATATTGGTGCAAAGACTTTTAAAATAGCTCAATTGAACATAAAAGGGAACTTACATGTATTGCCATGAAGATATGGGAATGTATTATATGATAAATGTGACATTTCAAATCAATGGAAAAGATCAATTGATTACTCAAAAAATGGTATTGAATTCAGCAGTATATTGCTCATTTGGGAAAATTTTTTCCACTACTGGCAATTGAACCCAGGGCCTTCACAATGAGCTACATTCCCATCACTTTTTATTTTTTGAGGTAGGTTCTTGCTAAGTCTCTAAGTTACCCTGACTGGGCTCAAACTTAAAATCCACCTGTTTGTCTCCCAAATGGGACATCATTACTTTCAACTATTTGAAAATATAAGTTTCAGAAGGATTGAAGACTTAAATATAATTCAAAACCATAAACCATTGGAAGAAAATGTAATATAGGAAAAGCCTTTGCAAAAACTATAGAGGAAAAAATGGTTAAGTTTCACTTAACCATTATATAAAATTATAAAACTCTGCCACAAGAAATCACCATAAA
Organism: Heterocephalus glaber; assembly: GCF_000247695.1. The sequence goes on from NW_004624738.1 coordinate 26,691,938, forward strand.
CACATTAAAAGAAATGGAAAAGATCAGAAAATATAGATTTGCATCATTTTTAACAAAGAATTGATATTAAAAACATAGAAGAAACTCCTTTAAGAAAAAGACAACTGGTCCAATAGAAAAATACGTGAAAGACAGGAATTGGTAATTCATAGACAAACTACAAGTTAGTATTATCAACAAAAAAGGTAGCCTCACTGCTCACTAGTAGTAGATTAATTAATACTGAGATATCATTTTTTATCATTTGCGTTCAACAGTACTTTTGTTTCTGAGGAAGTCTTTATTTCTTCCTTCATTTCTGGAAAATATTTCCACAGGGTAAAAAATTCCGACCTGACAGGTATTTCCTCCCAGTGCTTTAAAGATGTCTCCATCATCTTTGGTTACAAGCTTTCTGACAAGAAGTCTGCTGTAACTTTTATCTTTGTTTCTCTGTTTATAATGTCTTTTTCTTCCTACTCCTTTCAAACTTTTATCTTTATCTTCAGTTTTTAACAGTTTAAATATGATGGGCATGTGTTATTTTGGTGGGGTTTTTTTGTATTAATTTTCCTTAGTATTCACTGGACTTCTAAGATCCATGGTATAATGTTTGTAATTAACTTTGGAAAATGCTCAACCATATTTTTTCTTGAAATGTTATACCTCCCCTTTTCTCTCTGTCTTCTTCTGAGATTGTAATTAATATGTATGTTAGGTTATTTGATGTTGTCCCTCAGATTTTGCATCTCTGCTCTGTTTTTCTTTCTTGTGCTTTGTGTATATGTCCTTCAGTTTGGGTAACTTCTATTGCTCTGTCTCCATGTTCATTTATACTTTCATCGGCAGTACCAAGTCTACTAACGAGCCCACTGAAAGCACTCTTTTTCTCTGTTGCCACATCTTTTATTTCCAACATTTCCATTTGTTTTCTATCTTTCCATCGCTCTGCTTTGGTAACTCATCTGCTGTTTTACATTGTCTTTTCCATTAGAGACTTCAATATATAAACCACATTTATTTAAAATTCTCTGATAATTCAAACATTGCGTGTCATATCTGAGTCTAATTGTGTTGATTCTTTTGTCTCCTGATAGTATTTTTTCCCTTGTTTTTTTTGGCATCTTTCATAATTTTCTGATGAAAGCCAGGCATCTTATATATAATGAAAATGGAGGCAAATAGCCTTCATGTCTGGAAATAAATATGCCTTTCTCTCTGCCAGGCCTTTGCTATGGGATTTGAGTTCATTTAGGAGATGCTTTGGGCAGATATTGTTTGTTGTCTCTCCTTTCTTCCTTGCTAAGAAACTCCAATTATTCAAGTATGGAGTATGATGCTTTAGAAGCAAAGACAGCCTTCCTCCAATTTCAGAGCACGAGTCATATTTGGTTTAGGTTAATAATGGAAATCTGATTCTCCTTTCCTAGCGATTGGTTTAAAAGTAGGCATGTGACTAAGTTTACACCAATGATATGTAGAATGAAGAGTACAGGTAGGGACCTAGGAAAGATTCTCTCACACAATTAAAATAGAGGGTCATGGAAGAGACTCCACCCCCTTCCACCCTCTCCACCTTCCTGCCACATGAGGATATGATGTCTGAAGCTGTGATGCCAACTGTGACCATAAAGGGAAAACCAAGGGAGCCCAAGAGAAACCGATCTAAGACCCTGATGTGATGACCTGCTAAATCAATCAACCATTAAATCACCTGTCTTAAGATTTTGTCATTTGATAAAGTGAAAAAGTCTCTATCTCTAGTTTCTTTTCTGATAGGGGACTATAATGCATCCAAGAGAATAGAGTGCTTAAAAGTCATCCATTGACAGAGTAAACACAAGGCTCAGGGTAAGAGCTCTGCTTACCCTCAAAACGTTTCTCATCACTTCCTCCCCTCTGCTCTGTGCCCCAGCCATCCTCACCTCTGACCGATTTCTGTGCTCCTGATTTATACATGCTCTTCTCCCTGCCAGAAACTATCCTCTCCAACACCTTGGCCTTGCTAATTCCTACCTATCCTTTCAGCCTCACTTAGGGAACTGCTTTTTCTAGGAGGATTTTCTGGTCCTCGGGTACAGTTAAATGGCCATCCCCTAAACAGTACTTGTCACACTCGCTAGGCTGGAAGCTCTGTATGGCAGGGACCATGTCTGTTTCATTCACTGCAGTATTCTGGCATGGAATTCATGACCTCATACATGGTTAGTCTACAGTAAATATTTGTTCAATAAATGAATGAAATCTTACCATCTAGAAAGGAAAATAACCATACATATAGAACAGAAATAAAAGTACAAGTCAGGATATGCTAAGTGTCAAGTAATTCCCACTAACACTCAGAGCAACTGGATGGAGTAGCTAGGAGGTAAGAGAAAGCTGGACGTTGTAGGAATCCTATCAGGGGGAGAAGGACATCACGCCCAGCATGAGAGTCAAGTTTCAAGAAATGGGAACAGGAGGGAATAAAGCACTATGAATGGATCTAAGGTTCACGTTGGGTGAGTGCAAGTGACAAAGTTGGAACAGACTATGGAAGGTCTTGAACACCAGGTTACAGGGTTTGAGCTTTCTTCAGTATGCCAAAGGGAAGCCCTTAATGATTTTGAGTGGAACAGTGGCATATGAAGAGCTGAGTTTCTGACTATTAATAAATCATAGGCAGCATGGGATGGGCAGAAGCAGCAGAGATGGAGCCAGGGCGAAGCCACTGTGGTTCTCAGTGTGGGTGCCAGGGGATGGAGCTTGTGTTGAGTAACCCTCTACCAGCTTCAGCCTATCATTATGGAACAAAAACTGTGATTAGCATGAAAAGAAAATACAAGAGATGCTTTTTAGAAGACCAATGATAGAACCATTCTGGCAAAAATTATTCCCCACAACAACCCTGTACACCCAGGAAAAGAAGAAAGGAAGGTCTTATGGCAACTCCCTTGCCAACCAGAATGCGCTCTTTGAAGTCCTCCAGTTCTGCTAAGGCTGTAAGGAGAAACTCAGTTCGTTTTTGCAAAGTCTGGTGTCATTCATGGTGGATAGTATTTTCAATCACAAGACAATATTCCTGTTATCACTAAAAGCTGCAACTTTTCTTCAAACTATACAGTGAAGATCAAAATGATAACCAAAGTAGGTGAATGTGTTTTTCTCCACAAATGCCTTTCATAAAGGAGTGGGAGGAAAGATATTTAAGTAAGATTTTTTTTTCATCCCAGAGTACTCTAATTAAGGTAACTGTTTGAAAATTCCTAACACCTTTCATGTGAGGTGATCAAAAGCAATTTTATCGCACTCATGGTTTTATTTATATGCAGAAAATCTCTTCAGATTTCAGTAAAGAGGTGAGATTTATTATATATTTGCATCAAAGCTACCAACTCATATACCTGACAGCAAGTCATATTTTACCCAAAATGAAGCCTTAAAATTTTACTGTCATAAGGTTCCCAGTTCCCTCGTTGTGTTTTAGCATTCCTGCCAAGCTTGCCAAGAGGGAAGGCGCCTTGAACTCTTCTGACCTTATTGTGTCAAAAACATCTCTCAGGCACTTCCTACCTTGTCTCAGCTCCTTTTGACAGTCAGGTCTTAGGCTTAAGAAATTTTCCACAGGAAACCCCTCAACACACGGAACATACTTTCCATTCACATCTGGAGCCAGACACCAGAAACTGCCCTCCCAGCCTGGCTGCTGGCTTCTCCTGACAGAAAGAAAGGGATGGTAAACCCCTGACTGAGGAGCTGGCTCCCCTGGGTCCCATCCTCTCCTTGTCTCTCACCTGAATCCTTATTTGCCCTTTAGGAACCCCCCTTTCCCTTCTGGTGCTCAGAGTCCTTGGATATCTGCCCCTATTCTCCCAGCAACCCCACAAATATTTCTTCAATGAAACTGGCCTCCCCAGCAGTGCTCAGCTGGCTGTGGCCCATGCCTTCTGGAGTCAGGTGTCTTCACTACTAAGGAAAATGTACAAGAGCTGATCAAAAATTATACTTAGGAGGGCTGGGGATTTAGCTCAGTGGTTCTGCTGCCTGCCTCCCAAGAGCAAGGCCCCGAGTTCTATCCCCCATACCAAAAAAAAAAAAAAATTATAATTAGGAGAAGACACATTTCCATTCACCCCCCTCATTTTGAACACAGTTATTCTACCATTCTTTTCATTTTCTGGAGTAGTTCTTAAAGTCCTCCTTTGTGTCTTTACAAAGAGTGGTCAAAAATACAGTGAATGCTGCTATTGAGGGCTATTCACTGGCAAAGTTAGGCTCATGAAAACATTACAGTGTTTCTTCATCCACCTTATTGACTGAATCTGGCACTATGCAACTTCTGGCCCTTTTCCAAAGTCAAAATGACCATGAAAACAAATGTTTTGAATCAATTCAGGACATCAGGCAGCCATCCAGAACTGCTTCAGAAAACAACAAGAATGATGGGAGAAGTGTGTTTAAGGGAAAGGGAAGGATTTTCAGGGGGGTGGTCCCTCCAGCAAGTTATCTAGGCTTCCTAACTTGGTGGCTCAAGGCTGTAAGAGATTGAAAGTGGAAGCTGTCAGACATCTTAAAGGTCTCTTACAAGTGAAATTCTCTTGGCCAAAGCAAGTCAGGAGGTTGGCCAGGTTCAAGGAGGAGGAGAAATAGATTCCACTTGATAGGAGGCTCAAGAAGCACATCCAAAGTTGGGAAGAATCACTGGATGCCTCCACTGCAGATAATTTCCAGGCAGGCCCATCTGATGGCCCTATATTGTGTGTCTATTGACCTGAAAATCATATTATAAAATAGGTAGAGGGAATATGTTTATACTCCTGATTATCAATTCCTAATTTAAATTATTTAAATATTAACATAACCTCACACATATGCACATGAGTATATTTGTAAATAGATATTGTCGAATGTGATTGTTTTTTAGATATCTACACTAGTGACCATCAGCAAGAGATAAGGTTGTTGAATTTTAACCCTACAATTCCTTGGAGAGATTGTATTTATTGTATTTAAGATATAACTAGAAATAGGAAATAAGTGATACAATAGAAAAATAGCAGTTTTCCTCCATGGTGTCCTCACCCTGAGCCCATGGGCAGTCACCCAGTGCAGAGTGATGCATTTAAGGGCAGGAAGTGAAATGAGGGGTTCGAACCTACTTCGCCCAGGAAATTCCAACCCCAGTCACACTCAGACCTCCCCTTTCTGCTGCCTTGCCTTAGCATATCCGTTCCTTTCTAGGGGCTCTGCTTACTTTCCTAAGTCATTTGTACCCAATCACATCCTATGAGTTCAATGACTAGAGAAAGGGATTATCTTCTGTTTGTAAATTACTCTTCAAATAGAACTCAGGCTGGAATCTTTTTCTTGAAACCATGTCAAGAACAGTGTGACTAGAACCACAACTCCAAGTGGAAAGATTTGTTAACAATGGAGCTTCATTTGTTTTCACATTGTAATTTTACTGGTTAAAATTCCAGGACAACTGTGTGTATTTAAAAACCAGAAGCCAATCCATAAGAAGCCCCGAGAGGTAGTTAACAGACTTCTGGTCCTATAAAGTTTATAGGGGGAAATTGACATGAATGATGTCATAGGCACCACCATGTAGACTATACCCAGTCATTTACCCATCAAACAATTATTGAGCACTTACTACCTCCCTGATATGGTGTCAAACACTGAGAAGACAGACAAATAGGACTGCACTCTGGATCTAGTAGGCTTAGCAGGGGAGGCAGATTTATAATCCATTATATATATTACATTGCATACTATATAGTAAGTACTAATATATAATAATATAAAATATTTATGTAACATTTATGAATCAGACATTGTTCTAAATGCTGTCACTTATATTAACTCACTCCTCAGAATAACCCTATGTTATAGATTCTTTTATGATCACCATTTTATCAATGAGCAAACTAGGGCACAGACAGGCCAAACCATCTGCCCTATACAGGGTATAGGGCGAGAGCTGGGATTTATTCTCACATGGTCTGGCTGTAGTTGCCGCCACACAGAGGGAACAGTAACTGTGTACCTGAGGGCAGGCATTCTGGAAGATTGATGAGAAAGGCCAGTGAGGCCGTGTAGCCGGGGGTGTGGTGAAAAGCCCTTTGTCCCCTGACCTCACCCAGGGTGCCTCAGTAGATCCATTTAGGGACACCCAGCTCCCCCTTATACCCTGTTCAGAGGCCTCACCCCTAATTCAGAACCAGGTACTCACAATGACATGCTGGAATCTGGGAAAGAGAGATGGAAAATAATGCTCATAAAATCTGCATCCCTAGTTTCAAGTATGTCCTTCCACACACTTTCTCTTACCTATCCTTCGTGTTTTGAACTTGGGAAAACAGAAGAATAAATATCACTTGGTAAACAAGTACAGAGCCAGTCCTCAGATCCAGGTCTTGGAATTCCTTATCCAGTGTTCTTTCCACTGTGACTTACACCATCTAGCTCCATCACTGGACCCAAAAACCCCCAAGGGTCCACTCTGCTAGTCCTGTGTCTAGAGGGCCACTGTCACACGCACAAAAAGAATAGCAAGGACATTTACTGAGCCTCCAAAGGAGGCAAATGTATTCCAGGTGTAGTGAGATCCAGGAAACTTAGGTCTCATCAATGTCACAAAGTCGCAGTGTGGCCTGCAGGCCTTTATGTTCTCACCTGTAAAATAAGGCAAGATGATTTCCAAAGGCCCTGTCCAGCTCTATCTTTCTGCACTTTCATCACTGTCTTCATATAACTTCATTATTTTAGTCAACTGCTGGTTTTGGCCACCAGTGAGAGCCCAGTTCCATTCAAAACAGAGCTTAATTGAGAGACTGTATCATGAGAGCCAGGAGTTGGGTGGCTGGTACACAGCTGGGGCATGTCAGCATTCAAGCTGTGTTCCTCTCTTTGGTTAAAGCTAACCTAGAAGCAAGTAGCATTTCCATGGGCCACTGTGGGATCTGCTTTGTAGCCTGAAATGAGACATTTGTCTCCCTATTAATATCCTCACACCATTTGAATGAATTTTAAAAGCTCACAATGCTGGGCAACCCATGGGCCTGTTTTTGTTATTACTGGTTGGAGTCTTCCATACTTGCCTTAAAAATTAGCACCAAATCCAGGTTTATCTGATTGGGAAAGCACGAAATAGAGGGAATAGACAAATTTCCTTTGCAAAAACAGACACCCCTGGATGTGTTTTTCATGCTGGAGATTGGCAGCTACTTGAATGAATGGTAGCACTGGTTCTCATCAGGCAAGGTGAGTGCCAACGAGGTCACAGGGAGAGCAATGACTGAGGTCACCACCCATGGAAAGTGGTACAAGACAATGACCATGTTAACTGAATTTCCTAATCCATTCCCATCTATGCAGTGCTCTTTGGTTTTCAAAGAGTCTTTATATCCCTTGTTTCATTCAATCACCATGGCACGGAGAAGGTAAGCAGGGCATAGATCCAGTGAACAGAAGTGTAGAGACTAGCCAAGATAAAATGGAAAAGCAGGACTAGAACTCAGGATTCCTGAACCCTAGCCCAGTGCTCCCTCCTCTGCACACGCTGCCACAAACACTTGGATTCAAATGTGAACTTCACGAGGGCAGAGACTGCCTTGCTCATTGATGTGTCCCCAAGCCTTAGCATACAAATTCAAGAAATATTTGTTGAATTTCTTGAATTCTAGCTTGACTAATGAAGAAGACTCAAATGGGGACAGAAAAATGTCAAAGTCCTACATAATCTGTTCCTTGCGATGTCTTTGGCTTCACTTCCTTCTATATCGCTCAGTGGCTCATTTCACCCTGGTCTCTCTGTTCTTGCTGTTCCTTAAACGTGCCAGACACACTAAAGCCACAGGGCCTGCGTCCTGGTTGTTCCTCTTCCGGGAACACCTTTTCCCTAAAAGGCTAACTTCCTCTTCTCCTTCAAGTCTATGTTCAGATTCTACCTTCTCCATAAGCTCTGCCCCAAGTGTCTTATTTGCACTCATAACCCATTGCCTACTCCACTGTTTCCAATCACTCTCACCTTCTCTCTTCTATTCAATAACATTTTTTTGCCTTCTGTAGATATTTTTGTTTTACGATTCTTATTCAATGTTTTCCTATACCTATTAAAATGTAAAGTCTATAAAGGCAGGGATTTTTAATTCATTGATGTACCCCAAGGACCTAAACAGTGACACATAGTACACGCCCCATGAATGTTGTCAAATAAGCGAATGAATGAACGAATGGTTGAATAGGTTTGCAAAGTTACAACATACTTTTATTTCATGAAGAAATTTACTTTCTGGTCTATTGAAGGTATCTAAGGTAAAATGTCATATAACTAACTGGCCACTTGGTTCTATAGGGTTGTCAGGGAGCACCAAGTCTGTTACCTTTACAAGGGAAGAAGGAGTATCTATCTCCTCCCATTAGGCATGGCCCCTCTGCCTCTAGGTGGCATCTCTACAAGCAAGAATAGAGGGGCAGATGGCAAAACTTGGAAGACTCATCCCTCATCGTAGATAATCAGAAGGGCTCTCCCCTCACAGAATCAGGGTGCTACGTAGAGCAATTCTGGATACCGTGGTAGGGTCAGGATGTGGCACCAGACTCCCAAAACGAGCAGCACAGAGGCAGGATGGGGGTTTGGGACCATTCTGATGGGCAGGCATTTAGTCCCTCGGACGTGACTTCTGCCCCAGGCTGAGCAAGCACTGAGCAGGGGCAGGGGCAGAGGAAGGATGTTTCCAGAAGTTGTGTTAAGCCCAGGAACAAGCAAGCTGGAGAGCGGGTTTCGAACACTCTAATGTTGGTTTAGAGCAAGCTGGAGCTTGCTGTTGGAGGTCGAGGTCCTAGCTTGGTCAGTGGACAGGACTCAGCAGGCAAAGGAGCCAGAGCTCAGAACCAGGCTAGCACCATGCTCAGTGATCAGATGGGCAGCTGAGGACTCAGCACATAGCTCCAGAGCACCCAGCATCTCCTACCTTAGTTCATTCCTAGACTGAGAATTGGAGACCAGCTGAGCCAAGGTGGGAGGCAGCATGGACCATCCCCAGCTGTGGAGAGAAAGGGATGAAGGCAGGGCAGCTGGGCAAGGCTGACCCAAGTATTGAAAGGCCTCTTCCCATTTAGGGACAGCTAAGTCCAGTTCCTTTGTATTTGGCAAGGCACTGGAGAAAGAGAGAGAGAGATACTGTCCATGGGCTCTGGAGTGAGGGGCAAAGCCCCAGCTCAAATAGTTGGACAAACCCTTCCTATGGCAGAATTTAATTTGCTCACTCTCCTCTTAGGGCTGCTGGGGAAACCGAAGGAGAGTGTACAGGAGCCTGAAGCACGTGCCTTGGCCTCGTGTACACACTGAGGGATGCTGGGGCAGAGGGGATCCTTCCCAGCCCTCTGCGGAGGGACCGGGTGTCTGACTTCCTCCTCCTTGCCCCAACTGTGGCCCAAGCCTAGGCAGGTTGGAGAGAAGGAGACAGCAGCAAGCTGGGCCCTCCAGCTGACTCCCTCCCTCCCTGTACCCAGCCAGAGCAGTTTATTTGAATTAAAATTTAAATGTAAATATGCAACATCCCTTCCCTTCTTCTTCCACTCAGCAGGAGAGAGCGTGTGTCCACCCAGTTAGCCACAGCAAGAGTGCCTTGAGTGCCAAGATCCTATCTGCATTGAAGAGTGCAGAAATATTAAACGCAGCTAAATAAGAAAACACAGATTATTGCTGGAGACCCCTAAGGCCTACTTTGTCTGTGCAATAGTTTGTTTTACTTTTCACAGAATTTATTTTGGCTGCAGGCAGATTGATGGTGATTATATCTGAAATCCCTCCCACATATCTGTCACATAAACACTTCGTTTAATTCAGGTTTGTAAAAATCTACAGGCCAACAGGGAGCCGGCTTTCAGATTAATTAGCAGACACTAATGGCGGGCATTTTGTCACAGGGTCCAACGTGGCCCCCTTCTCAGGAGTCTGAGCCTTTGAGCTGGACAAGGAAAACCAAGGAAGGATTGGAACGAGGAAGAAGAAAGTGGCTCACTGTCTAGTCTGGTGGGGGGAAACGGATTCCAGGCTGCTGAGTGGGCCAAAGTCGCCCATCCGGGCCGGCCAGAGGGGAGATATTCATAGGCGTTTTGAAGTCGATACAAAATAAACCCCCAGCTTCCTCAGAGTTTCTGTTGATAGCATCACTGGATCCGACACCTCCTGGGAAGGGGAAGGGCCTTAGGGGCCAGGTGGGGAGAAAGGCCCCTGTTCAGGCAGCCAAAGGAGGATACAAGGCTGGAGTCTTGACAGCAGCTGCTCTGATTCCTGAGACCCCCAGATACCTGCTCCCCAGTTTGGGCCCTGGCTGTGCCTGCACTGGGCAGGATTTCCTTCTGTAGGATGGGAGCGAGCCCTGAACAGACTGCACATGCCTGCCAGCTGCTGCTCCCCCACCACAGCAGGCAGAGACAAGAAGAGCAGTATGTCCAGGGTCACAGGCCTGATCTGGGCACCTGCACCAGGGCTTCTCTGGGGCATGTTCCCTTATGCTCACAAAGGTCTTTTCTCTTCTTCCTATCCATTCATTTTCCTTTTGGCATGAGATTCCTCTACTGGGAGGCTGTGCTGAGAGTGTGTGGGGCTTCAATGTGGATATTTGGTTCCTAGGGGCTTTCTTACAACCTTACTCCTTTGGGAGAGGCCTTCCATCTACAGGAATGGTCCCAAACGTAGGAGAATCTCTGCTACGCCTAGAATGCATATTTTTGGAGAGCCAAAACCTCCAATCTTTATAGATTATACTGTCCCATGGAGTACAAAGTTCCAGGCACAGAGCCAGTTTTGAGCCCCATTTTACAGATGAGGAATGTAACAGAGAGGGAGAGTGATTTGCAGGCAGTAACCCAACTAGGAAGCAGGAACAATGTGGGCTCCACCTCTGCTGGAGCCGCATCTACAGCCCACCCCATGCTTTCTAGAAGGGGCAGTGGGCCTGGATGCCAAATTGCCCCTCCCTTGTCTTTGCTGTACATCTAACCAGGATGACCAGAATCGGGTCCCCTCCCCTAGGCTGGAGGCTCAGTTTCCTCTGTGTAAAGGCGAGTAGGCAGCACCTCCCCTGGCCCTGGCTCCCAGAGCTGCCTGCCTCAATTTCACCTCCAAATACCACCACCAGAACTGGGCCATCCCCAACTGCTCAACCTCCAGAGACACCGGAGGCCAAAACCCAGCTCCAGCCATATCCAGTTACTAACCAAACACTTGTCTTTCTTTCCTGCTGAAACTGAACGTGCCTGTCTGTTGCTTGGGGTTCTTGACCAAGAATAGCTCATTTTTAACCCTTTCAAAACAGCTATTTTTTTCTGCAGTGCATAAAACATAAGGCAATGAACTGTCAGACATAATCCACTCAGACCTCAGCTGGGGACGCCCTGTAAAGGAGAGAGACCTGCAGGAGCCCACAAAGGACACACCATTGTTAGCTTAGCCCGTCCTAATTTTTCACTCAGGGCCTTTTGGTAAATGTCACCTTGGAAGTGTGATTATTTCACCCTCCTTTTAAAACAAAGGGTGCCATTGTTCAGAGGATGGAAAAGCAAGGCTGGTTTGGAGAGGAGAAGGAGGGTGGACAGGGTACAGGCCTGTGTGTTCCTCAAGGGGAAGCTAGGAGGACCTGGGCTCCTGGGAAGTCCCCCACTTCGAGTTCCCACTTGAAACACCCCAAGTCGGTGGGGAGCTCCAATCTAAACACTTCACAGGGCCTCAGGACCATTAGTTCCTCATTCCTCTGACACTCTTCTAGCCACTGGCTAAGAGTTTTGTTCTTCTCTGCTGATTTTTATTGGCTTCCAAGACTTTTAAAGCGCTATCTCCAGCACCCAAACCAACCAAACAAAATAAAGCAACCTCAGGGGACAGGACTGTAGAAACAATGAGAATCCAAATTCCCAACCTCTTGGGTTCACCCTGGGATGAAGGACGTGACAGTCAAAGCCAGGAAAGCACGAGCTCGAGCACTGGCCTCCTGGCTCAGAGGCCTGATTGTCAAGCAGTGTTTCCAGATGCAAACTTCCTGCCTTTGCCACAGACTTCTTCTATAACAAACCTACACTGGGGTCATCCATCAATATATAAATGCACACCTGGGAGGTGGGGGACAAGCCCCCATTTTTCTGGCTTTATAAATACGGAACTCACATTTCTCCAATTGCTGTTTGCAGAGGAATGATCAATTAGAGCACCTTCCATCATGAAGCAATTTCAAATAAACGAGAGTGGGCTGATGCAGGATCTGCTCCCCACACTCCCTGCTAAGGGAGTTAGTCTCCCTCCAGCCTCTTGCTTCTCAGAGAACAAAAGCCCAAGCCTGGAGGAGCATTCCAGCTTCCAGTTTTCTACCCAACGAAGTGGGAAGGACAGTTCAAACTAAGTTCCATTTACCCTTCAGTACATGGAGGGACACGGAAGTGAGGGAGACTCATTGCTAGGTGAGTCCCTGGTGTCACTGGCCACAGGGACAAAGGGCAGCCTCTATATGCTGGCTGAGCAGGTAGCTGCCCAAACAGCAAGAAATGTGAAAATCACTGGTATTGTTTCGGTCCCAAAATGTCATCTGCACCTGGCCCCCAACAGGATGCTGTACGAGCCTTGTCCCTGTGAGTTATGTTGGCCTTACTTAGACATCTCTTTCTTTTCTTTTTGGTACGGGAGATCGAACTCAGGACCTTGGGCTTGCGAGGCAGACAGAACCACTGAGCTAAATCCTAGCCTGACATTTCTTTCTTGAGTAAATGCTTCAAGTGGGAAAATCCACGTGGCTCCTCACTCTACAAAGCAAAGAAACCCCTCAGATCCCTTTCCAAACAAGACCAGAAGAGACCTGCGCATTCCCACCTTCATTCTGTGTGCACTGGATAAATCTGAGCTCCTGCATGCCAGGGGCAGTGCTGGCCCCTCTGTGAGACAACCCTGAGCCAAAGCTGACGTGGCTCTTGCCTCTGTGAGCTTACAGTCTATGCAGGAAGACAGTCACACAATTGCCCAAAGACCAGGAAATGATGATGGTGACAGAACAAAGCAGGCACATGGGAGCCCATGACAAGGTGAGGAAGGCAGCGTGCATGGGCAAGGGGCAGCGCTGACGGGTGACAGGAGGCAAGTGTGGCTGCCCACCCCCTCCTGGGGGAGACACACCAGTCTCACATCCAAGGGGCACAAGTGATGACAACCCATGGGCAGTGCTCCTGCAAAGGGCTGAAAGCACGAAAGGACGAAAGTGCTAACCAGTGTTGGGGACCACGAGGCTGAGCCTGGAGCAAAATGAGGTCAGGAGGGCCTGGGGCTCCACAAGCTCCCCAGGGTGGCTGTGCACTGCTAAAGCCCCTGGGGACTAGCTGGCATCCTCACTGGATGAAGGGTCCTGGCTCAGAGCTCTCTTCATTTCATTTGTGGCTCAGAAACCAGCAGAGCAAAGCCCATACCTGGAATTACTGTGCTGATGGCCCCATTCATCCACCCACCATGAATAGTGGGCCAGACACAGCACACTTCCCATCTGACAAGCTGTCATGGCCTCCCACTTAATTATATTGTCACAGAAGCTTTCAGGGATCCAAGAAGACAGCTTTCTTCAGGGAAACTTAATTCTCCTTCCAGACAGTTCACTGGCTCCAATGCCCTCGCTGTAACACCCTAGTCTAAAAGCCCAAGGGAAAGTTCACAAAGTGCCAGAGGCCAGTTTGGTGCTGAAAGAAGCTAGGAAGGAGGAGAAGTCAACCTGCAGCCACCTCCACCTCAGACCTTTCTCTCCCAAGCACTCAGGGCTATGTCAAGGGTAGCGGTGAAGAAGCCACCATTACTAAGAGGATCCAAGAAGCAACAGGGCCAGAAAGATAAAGGCCACCCCATAGCTAGCAGGAGGGGCTCAGGCCTGTCCTGTCCCTGGTGGCAGCACCCCACTACCACCAGCTAATCCTCAGGACCCAAAACCCTTCATCTACATGGATCTCTACTGTTTTGAAGGCACTGCCACATGCCGTATATTGTATATCGTATTTCAGCTGCCAAAATAGTCTATGAGCCTCCCCAAAATTCTTCATGTACTCGCCTCACCTGGCAGTGGTTTTAGCTCTCTCACCATTTCTTGAATCCCAAACTATTGACAAAAGAAGACTCCACACACCGCCTTCACTTCATGACTCACAACCCTCCTCTACAGGGAGAGGAGCTACCTCCCCTAAGGGGACAACGCCTGTCCAGCTTCTAATCCCAAGGCCCTCTCTGGGTTCCCACTGGTTCTGTTCCTCTTGTTCCTGTCACCAGCTTCCAGTTAGCTTCCACCAAATTCCAGTCCACTTCCACCTTCACCTTCTTCCATCCACTTCTACATCCACCCATCCACCTCTACCTTCCCCTATCTACCTCAACCTCTACCTCCTCCTCCAACTTCACCTCCACTTTCACCCCTTCTCCACCTCCTTACATCTACCTCCTCCCAGCCACCTCCACCTCCCTGTTCTCCTCCCCTTCCAATTCTCTGTACTCTTCCCCATCTTCCTGAGCCACCATGACCCCACAGCTGTTTCAAGCTCCAATCGGAACCACACTTTGATGTGAAAAACATTGCTGAATAGCTGCTGTGACCCTTTAAACAAATGTCATTACCACAGACAAAGACACCAACACACATATGTAGAGATAAACATGTGTGTTCTGTCCTCAAATCATTTTAAATAAATATTTCCACAACACAGCTCAGTTATGTAGACTTTTTTTTTTCAATCAATACTGCCTTGGGCTAGCAAATAAGGAAGGAAATCACTGGGAAATGCATTATTCATGAGCTCGCCAGGGCGCTGACTGATGCCTGGCAGTGATAAGAATCCCCGCGTGAGGGAGCGCAGGCTGATGGCTCCCTATCAGGTCAATCTACCCAGCTCGCTTCCTGTTTTTGGGAGCAGGAGATCGGCTCTCATCACTCTTCTCTTCTCCCTCACTGAGGAGAGGGGGCCATGCACCTGTGGGAACTGAACTTGTCTTTTGCTGGGGTCATGACACATGGGGAACAGGATGGAGCAGGGGAAGGAGAGAAGCAGGTTCCCTCGGGGGACAGTGTGATGGGAATTAATTACAGTTCTGGCCTCACAGTTCTTTAGCTCCTGCTTTCTTGGGAGCGGGGAGAATCTCTCTTAGCTTTTCAGAATTGTACCCAGCAAAGAGAAACAACCATCAATACAAAGCCCTTTTCTAATGAAGGTTTGGGAAGGGCTCTCAGAAACCCAAGCACAGAGCAAAGTTAGGAATACCTTGGGTCCTATGCACTGACCCAATTTGTTGCTGGGGGGGGGG
>NW_004624738.1:26707320-26748435 GCF_000247695.1 Heterocephalus glaber
GGGGTGGGGGCGGGGAATCCTAGGGCTACTCAGGATCCTCTACCGGCTCACTGAGCTACCTTGGGCAAGGAGTCTCACTCCCTCCTGGGCTCCTGAGCACACCTGCCCCTGCTAAAGTAAAAAGTCAGTGCAAGGGAAGAGGCCCAGATTGCTGCTCAAATGCTGCATGGCATAGAGGGGAGAGAGAAAGTTTTGGAATAAGAAAAATTCTGGTGTTCAAATTAAATTCCACGAGCAACAGAACCTTGTGTACGATGTATATCCACGTGAGAAATGTGTTATGCAAATGAACACAAAGTTCCAAGAGCATGAGTTCACAAGCACCACCACCACCACCACCACGAATATAGTGGTTGTGAGTTCCAGTACTGTCCATGAGGATCATTAACCTAAATGGGAGTCCTGTCTAGCCCTGGTGAAATAGTCGCAACTGTGTTTCCTGAGCTTCGGGAGGAAACTAAGAGTAGCTATAGAGTTTGTTCTAGGCCTGAACTCCCAGCAGGCCGGGTGGCCCATGTCTACACAGCAGTGTCTACATCAGGAATCACTGGATGCAGATTTGAAGGGAGGGGTGAGCAGAACAAGGTCCTAAGGTCTGATCTTTCAGCTGCTCAGGAAGGATACAGAAGAAAGCCGAAGCAGTCTTTTAGCCCTGGCTGGACAGGGCTCCCAGATGGGCACAGAGCATGGCCATGCTCAGTCTTCATCCAGCTGAGAGCGAATCAGCACAAGCAACGAAACCCCAACCACCCCTGTGAAAAGCCTGAGTTGCAGATTTCTTTCTTTTTCATGCTGTTCTGATATTTTCATATGCATACAGGGCTTGGACTATGGCTAACAAAGATCAAAACATAGAAAGAAATCTCATTGTCCCACTTACCCATTGCTTAGCATTCACACAGTTGATTGTATTCAGGTACATGGCCCTAAAGTATGACATCTGTTTCCTTAACCTAGCTACCTTTCCTCCTGTAGTCCTATCCACATGGCAGTAGTTAACCAAAAGACCTACAGAAATCTCAAGCACTCAGAATTAAATAATATCCAGTGGACAGTGACAAGAATATCTGAGGACAAATAACTTTCTCAAAGCTCAGGCACTGTACTCTTCAAAAGACTCTGCCCTTAGTCTCTTGCCCACATATGGCATTTAATCCAGCGGCTGGCAGCAAAAAGGGCAGCCAGCATAGACCTGTGACTAGCAGAGAGCCCAGGAAGTCTGAGCAAGTGGTTCTGCTGTCTGTGTTCTTTCTGGATCATGAATTAGGTTCATTTCAGGAAGGAATGGAAAACAAAAACAACAAATGCCCTCCCCTCCCCTTAATCATCTCAGGATGCATCCTGTGTTGTAAAGCATCATGAACAACAGAACACGGTACAGTATTAAAAGTCACTCTAAAAATCATCTGGTCCAATACTTCCAAAATTTGGGTTTCCCAGAACATTTTTTCTAAGAAATATTAATAGATGGGCAATATAAAAAGAATTCTATTCTCAAATTAGTTTTGAGATATATTAATAGATCCCTCATATATTCAATGCACATTGAAACATTAAAAGCACTGGGAAGTACTGCAACCGGTGAATTTAATTAATTAATTTAATTTGGCTTATTTAGCACCTAACAAATTTATTTAAGGCTGGAACAATGTTTTCATTAGCACAGCCAAAAGCTGCAGAATGATGTTATTTATCACCAAGATCTTAAAAAGTTCAGGTGGATGCTCAGATAAGGCTCTTAGAACACCTGCTTGAATAAGACAGGTTGTTGTTTATGGCTGATATTTTAATGGCCTCCATTCTTTACTCTGCCCTGTGTCCTCGCCCTTTGCCACATGATTTTGCAGTTCCTTTTCTCATCCCTTGAGTCTGAGCTCAACCATGTGGCTTGGTCTGATCAATAGAAGTACAGAGTGCTAGTGCCCAGGCTGCCAGGGGAGGGGTGTATGATTCCTCTGCTCTCTCCCTCCTGTGCCATTGCCATGAGAATATGCTCAGGTTACCCTGCTACATCACAGAAGGCACATGGAGCAGAACTGAGTCACCCCTGTTACCCTTCCTGAGGCCAGCCTAGATCAGCCGATGGCCAGCTGGCCACAGACATGTGAGTGAACCTGCCAAGAACAGCAGAAGTGGCTGGTGACAGTCACCTGACCCCAAAATGCTGAGCAATAGGCACTTCATGTTTGGTGCCACTGAGGTTTTGTGGTGTGTGTCATGTACCCTGCAGCACTATGGAGACAACAGGTAACTGGTATCAAGTAGTAGAAAAGACATGGGCTTTGGAGTCAGTGTTAGTTGTATTCAGTTCTAGTTCCACTGTCTGTCAGATGTGACCCTGAGCAGTCATGTAACTCCTAGCTTAGCTTCCTTATCCATTGAACAAGGTTAATCCCCAGCATGACTATCAGGATTAATAGACAACACAGAAAAGAGTCTAAATAGAATCTGGCACTTGATAGGTGATCAGGGAAAATGACTTCCTTTGTCTGCAATCTGTTTGTTGCAAGTACACAGAACTTACAATTAAGGCTAAATACTTTGGGCATCTTCGTTCACAGGCTGGAAGACTCTGGAATCAGTACTCACTGATTTCCTATGGATAGGGGCCACTTCGATGTCCACTTGGTGATTTACTTGCATCCCTTAGCAGCAGAGCACAAATTTCCTTTCAGAGTTCTAATTTCTATCTCAATAGTCTCCCACACCATTTCTCAAAGCCACACAGCAGCCTACTTAGTGAACACAGCGTCTTATTTTACCATTTGGAATGTTTCCATCACCTTTTTCTCCACCAAATAAAGAGTAAGTGTACATTAAATACACAGATAGAAAAGGGGATGTAATTGTAAAATAGCATATAATGAAAAAAAGGATATCAAAGAGAAGACGAAGGCTTTAAAACTGAAGCGCAACATAATGGCTCTGCATCAACAAACATTTCATATCTCTGCAACAATTCTGTTGAAGAAGAGGCAGCTTAAAAATTGTCCCTCCTGAATGATTGATTACAATAGAAACTTTGAAGCCAGAAGTGGTGGTACACACTTACAGTATAATCTCAGCACTTTGGGGACTCGGGCAGGAGGATCACAAGGTCAAGCCCAGCCTGAGCAACTTAGCAACTTAGCAAGATCCTGTTGCAAAGTAAAATAAATAAATAAATAGGTCTGGGGATGTAGTTCATTGTGAAGGCCCTGGGTTCAATCCCTAATACTACAAAAAATAAAAATTAAAAATTAAAAATAAATTAAAAATGAAATCTTTGATGTCTAAAGGAAAAAATGCCTCAATATTCTGAAAAATCTCACTTCTGAGACACATGAAAGCCAGATAACTTAAATTTACTTGCACATTCTCATAGGAGAGGATGACAATACAGCCCAACCTTTTCAGATTGCAAGAGTTCAGACTGGTGGGACTGATCACCATGATGCTCACCCTTACAGACCTATTTCTAATCCTGGCCTTTTCAGGATGTTTGATAAACAAAGCAGCTGCCTTGATCCTGGTGAGAGACAGAGAGACAGAGAGAGATATCTGCCTTTCCCACCCACTCTGAGCAACCAGTCCTCTAAGCAAGCCATTTCCCCATTTCTGAACCATCTCATGGAGAGAGAGCTAATTCTGAACCTGCTGCTGCCAACTGGGCAGCAGGGCAGCCACAGGCCCTCCACGTCTCCCTCATTGCTGCAGGAAGTCATGCAGGCCTACAGCGGAAGTCCATTTCCAGTTATTACCGCTAGACAAATGGCTTTTAAATTACATCCTAAAAGGCTAACAGGCCATTTGTCTTTGTAAGTAATGGCACAGAAATACAGTATGACTGCCACTCTAGCCCTTCAGAGGGGGAATGTGGGAGGCTGGGTAAGAAAAAGGAACGGAAGCAAAAACATCCTGGCTAGGCGAGGATTGGACTTACAAAAGTTGGAGGCTCTGCTGGAGCCAGATAGGGACATGCACACTCACTAGACCTCCAAGAAAGCAGGGCTCAGCCACTAGGCTAGAGAATCTGGACTTCATCCTCAGAGATGCAACTTTGTGAGTCATGGACTTCCAATAAAGTGGCCTGCTGCCTGGCTGGCAGAGAGAGCTGCACTGACTCCATGCTCAGCCCTGGGGCTCCAAGCTTCCCTTCTCACCATCCCTGGGAGATCTTAAAAGCCAGGAACTGCTTTCTCTGCTGGGCCAGGCGTTACATCTGTGACATGTTATGAATAGGGAGACATTAAAGAAAGAATGCCAGCATTCCTCCTCTGTTCGCTAAAGCCTTTGTTTGCCTTATTAGTCGAGGCCTGTCAGTCCCCTGTGAGCTGACAGGTCTGGAGGTGAAGGAAGCTGTCACCGCATGGTTTCCACGCTGACAGTCTGTCTCGCCGGCCTCGAGGCACCAAGTCACGCTCCGTCTTTCAGATCTATGGTCTCCCTGGGGCATGGCGGGACCAGACCCCCAGTCTGGAGCCCAAAGAGTCCACAGAGGGGCCTCTGCATCTGCTGAACAAAAAGCTGCCCGCTTTCAGGGATAGAGACATCGTCTCATGTTGCTGGCCTCACCTCCTTCCTAGGGAGGAGGTACTGCTTATGGGGAGCCTTTTCCCTCCTGCTTTATTTCCTATAAGGATCTGAAGTCCATCCTTCATGGGAGCAGTGAGCAGCCTGCTATTTAGGAGGCTCCATATAGTAACTTCCTGTCCTTCAACTGCACTCACAGACTTACAGATACGCACACTGTACAACGCATAAATCCCATGTATATCCAGGAGAGTGGTGTTATAAAGGTAAAAGGTTTCTATACTTGAACAAGCAGAGATACATTAAAAAATAGGATGCAAAATTTTCATGCATTTTCAAAGATAACACAAAAGTCCAAAGTGCTTGACTCTTGTCGAAGAAGCTAAGCCCCTAGATTCCTGTGGTTCATGTTTCTACTCTTGTCTGCTAGGAGGAATGCTTTGGCAAAAGTTTAAGAACCACTTTACTAATAAGACAAGTTACAAAATAGCTTCCAGCAAGTCTACAGAATATGTCTGTGTCTCCAGTTCATTTATAGCAATAATAAATGAATATTTATATGCCCAGCTCCACTCTAAGCACTTTATGTGGATTATCTTCTTTAAACATGGCTGCCACCCAATGAAACAAGAACTATTATTATAACTGCTCAAAGCATTTAAGTGACATGCCCAAGGTCATGCTGCTTCAACTTGGAGACATTAAGATTTAAACCCGTAAATAACTTTCCAGATCCTGCTTTTTCAGCCGTCTATCTACACTGACTATAAAATGAAGGGGCAAGATCAAATGATTTCAAAGGTCTCTTCAGCTATGAACTTCGAAAGACAAAACCAAGGGAATATACTCAAATCAAGAGAATTGGTCATCCTTGGTTTACTCAACTCCAGTTTTGGGTCAGTGAGACTTTTGAGCTAGGTTTCCTATTACAGTCACATTATGCAAAATGGAATCTGGGGAGGTTTCTGGAGGAAGCCTGGAGCAGACTCAGAAGACATGGATCTCATGGGTTTCTAAAGCTTACACAGAGCAACAGAAGGAGCCACTTCTTTAAACTGGAAGTGGCTATTTAGTAGCCATACTTAACTAGAAAGCAAATGGAGAAGATGACTATCAAGTGATGATCAAGCTGGAGATTTAGCTCAGTGGTTCCGCCAGCTGCCTCAAGTGATGATCATGTGATCTGAAAGGAGCCAGCATAGCTAAGGAGTGGACCTAAGAGGAATGCCTGTCTTCCTATGGGCTCCTGTAGGGCTCTGTGCAAAGTGGTTTGGAAGAACAGGAACATCTGGTACCCGAGCTCCACTGCCCTTCCTCTTCCAAACCCTATTTTCTCATCCACGATGCTGACCCCAAGATCTTGTCCTTTAGGGCTTTCCTTATACAAATCACAATATTGGGAAGTTTGATCTATAAACTCAAGGGAAGAAGAAAATGTCCATGTAAGAGGCCCAAGGGAAGAGAAGACGGAGAGGGGTCATTACACCAGACACATGGACTTGGTGAGAAGTTATGTGCAAGGGAGGAGAGACCCCTGGACTTCTGCAGATGGCAGCAGGAACCAGACCTGGAACATCTGAGAACATGGAGATTTTTATTAGCATCAACCTGGAACTTTTCTTCACTCCCTGTTGCCGAACGCCCACCATACCACCAGTAGTTCCTGAGCTTCAGCTGCTTTCTCCCTGTAGTGGCCTAGAGTTTCCCGAGTGCAGGCTTAACACCTCCAAAGTCCACAGCACTACTTGGCCAAAGATGTGACTCAGGGAAGACTTCCAAAATACATAACTATTTATGATTTAGGCACCAACCAATCAGAACAGGATTCTCACTAAAGACAACTTTCTGTATTGACTCCCCTCTGGCCTTTTAGTTTTAGCCTGTAGTGACTTTCTCCCATATGGAGCAGGAAGTCACCCTTGAACTTACCTGCTGAGGATTCCCCCACGGGTAGCACCAAGCCCTCTTCCCTGAGTCTCTCCCCACACTTCACATGTTTCCCAGCTCCTGGCTCTGTCCAGCACAGGCCACCAAGCACATGACATGAACATCACTCATTCCACCTCCAAGGTGTAACTCAACTCAAGCTTGTCCCCTTGAAAGTGTCCTTTCTTCTCCTTCACTAGCAACATCTCCTCATCCTGAGCTCTGCTTCCAACTTCCTGACTATAATCATGATTCCCTCTACTCCACTGTGCTGTCTGTGTCTCTCCCAGGACACTTTAGCCTGGAACTGGGATTTGATGTTGTGAAGCCCAGCTCTGGTCTGGCTGTTGCTCTTTGGTGCTCCTTTAACTTTGTCACCCATTAGCTGTCCCCACACCCACCCTCTGAGACAGGATGCTCCCTTCTTCGGGGAAGGGAGCAGCCTTCAGGTTCTTCTTGTAACCATCACCCCAGGGTAGGACTGATCACTTTGCAAGTATTCAACCAAGTAGAACTATGCCTGGAATTGAGTCCCACCCTGATACTACCAGTCACCTCCATCTTGAGGCCTCAGTTTCCTCATCTATAAAACGAGAGGCTGAGCTATGGTTCCCTTGCAGAGAACCTAGAAAAAGTATCAATAGCCAGGCCCTGCCCCAGGAATGCTGCTGAATGATAGTAGGTGGGAGTCAACAATTCTGGTCCTTTTACAAAAGCATTCCAGGTGATTCTAAGGTGAACCACTGAATTAGATCATCAAAACAATCCCGTGCAACTCTATGATTTCCTAAACAGAACTGAATTGAACAGTATATATTCCAAGTGAGATCATCCCCCAGAGAAGGTCTGGTTTACAGCTCTTGTGATGCTGGCAGGGAAGGGGGCAGCCGGTGGGGGATGCAGCAACAGCTCACTGTCTGAGCTCAGTCCTGGCCATCACCAATGCCCAAGCAGGTCCTCCTCAGACCCATTTTTCAGTGATGTGTGTCTCCAAAGGACTCTTAGTCCTGAATGAAGGAGTTAAGGCTTCCTCCACACCTGACCCTTCCCCCAACATATTACGTGCTCTTTAAAGTGTCAAGAAAAGTTCAGGATTGCTGTTGGCAGTTAGTGCCAAAATTCTTGCCTGAACATATTGGATTCTAAAATATGTGGATATGACAAGCATATCTGACAGATCAAATGCCTTGTACTAAGATGATGTTTAAAAGAAAGGCATGTTTTTACACTGTTGTGGTTTAGGGTTTGGGGTTGTTTTGTGTGTTTCCTGTATGTTTTCATTTTTTTCACTTTCTTAAAATATGGTCCTGACATCAATTAAAAACTAAGCTAATAAAAAGCTAAACCCATGAGAGCACATTAAAGGCCCCTTAGGAAAGTTGGTTCCTGCTCCTTTTCAAAGCCAAATCTTGGACACCAAAATTATGCTCAATTACAGACCTTCACTATTCCTGGGGTATAAAAGTCTTTTTGTAACCCTCTCTCATATTGTGGGGCTGCATCAATGGGGCATATTCATATTCTCTCTTTCTTCCCTTCCCTCCCACCTGTCCCCTCCTCACTTGTTGAAACAAGCACAATAATTGCATTACCAGATTTCCAGGGTTAACTGTGGGCTCAAGGCAAAGAGCTTGGTTTGTGCGTGTATCTGTAATTAGAGGTGGAAGGCTAATTAGCTGTGCACAGCTAGCGGTGTCTACAAGGGGCCTAGAAGACAGGTCTATTTGTTCTGTTCCATCAAACAATTTAATCAAACAGGGAGTGCCTGGCATGCAGGCCTCGCAAAGCAAATATTTGCTGATTGATTGATTCATCAAACAACTGGTCAATTCAGTTAAACCAGCTCTTTGCTGTCCAGTAAGCCAAGGAAAGAAAACTAATTGAGCTAAGTCTTGTGCTTTTCAGATGGCTGCTTTGCTGCCTGACAGGAATGACTGCAGAGGAACACCAGGAAGGTGCTGAAAGCCACTCCTTGTTTCTTCTTCAACCTCTCTGCAAAATAAATGGTACTTAAGGACCAATTGCTCCACGCTGAAGCCCAAGGGCCAAATCTACAAGAGACAGTCATCGCTTGTCTAGTGAAGGCCAGCTTTGCAGCAGCCTGGGGGTCACGTACCTCCCTTCACTGAGAGGCCCCAAGTCAGTGCCCCTGCCTCCGAGCTCCTGACCTGGAGCCATCTCCACCACCCGAAATGCAGGTGCAGAGGCCATGAGAACAACACAGTCACATCGCAGGCTGTAGACAGGATGCCAAGATCCAGCTGCAAAGGCAGCACAGAGACCAGACACTCCTATGGCCCTTGCCCCCAGCAATCCCTTTGCTCTCTTTACCCCTCCTGAGCAGACTATAATTGCCTGCCTGCAACCCCCACTCCGCCCTCTGGCAGAAATTCCCAGTGGGGAGGGAAGTGTTTCAACAGCTCTATTTTCCATTCTGGAGCCACTGACCAGAGGCTGTTTGTCTGTGTTGGGCCCAGAATAAAGAAGTTCACCCCACAGCAGTGCAGGGCTCCGGCTGTGCCCAGAAATGCTGGCCTGCAGGCTCCCTCCCCAGGCTGAGGAACGCAGGGAGGCAGCTTTCCAGGGCAAGCAACTTACAGTGACACAATGTTGAAGGCCAGGAGTCCAGAAAAGGCAGACTGCCCATCACCTGTGAGTGATCCCCTGAGCTTGGGCACATTTAAAAAAATATCCATCCCACAAATTGTCCAGTGTTTAACCTGAAGTCCATTTGCTAATTTGGTAAATGCGGATGTGATATTGACAATGTGCCTCTAAGCCAGGCAGGAAGGAAGTATCAGGTGTCAGGCAGCTTCATGCCCTCTCCAGGCCCCCTCACCTGAAGGCCTGGGGTGCATAGGGGGGTAGGTGCGGGAGGGGAGGGACAGCTCAGACAGCAGGTGGAAGAGCAGTGGGGCCAGAAGGTCCTTAACCCTCCATGTGCCAGGAAATACCCCCTTAGGGTGGGGGAGCAATCTGCAGAGCTTCACTCACTGCCCTTAGCAAGATACAGCGGTTTGCAGTTTACCAAACACTTCTCATATTTCCTAACTAATTAAACCTGCAAGCCTGTCGTACAAGACCAGCTGTGATGGTTAATTTAGCTGGACTATGGTCCCCAGATATTTGGTCAAACAGTATTCTGGATGTCTCTGTGGTGTTTTTCAGATAAGATTAACATTCACAGAAATGGACTTTGAGTAAAACAGATTAACTTCCATGACATGGAATAGTGGACCTCATCCAATCAGTTGAAGGCCTTAATGGAACAAAGACTCAAGCAAGAAAGAATTCCACAGGTTGGCTGCCTTTGGAATTAGCTATCACACTTCCCTGAATCTTCTGCCTGCTGGCCTACCCTGCTGATTGTGAACTTGGACTTTCACAGTTGTATAACCAATTCTTTACATTTTTCTCTATCTCCCATCTCCTCCTATTTCTCACAAACACACACACACACACACACACACACACACACACACTCCCCATTGGTTCTATTTCTCTAGAAAAATTCTTCATACTACCCTGACAATGTTATTAACTCCATTTTATGGATGATGTATTAGTTAGCTTTTTCATTGCTGAGACACAATACCCAACACTCACAACTTAAAGGAGGAGAGGTTTAATTTGACTCACAGCTTTGGGGGATGCAATCCATGGCCAGGCTCCTCAGTTCATGGCAGCTGGGAAGCAGAGCAGGAAAACAGTGCTAGAGAGGAAGGTGCCAGGGATAAGCTATCGATCCCAAGGCCACACCTTATAATCCACCCAGACATACCCAGAAGTGTGCTTTACCAATTCCTAGGACAGATTCCGAAGCTAATCCAATTGACACTGCACCCTAACTGCTACAAATGGGGGAAAAGGCTTAGTGGGAATAGGAGCCAAGAAGATTGGATCACTGTGGTGTAATCCGGTCACTCAGAGGCAGGGTGTTGAAGCACATTTATACTTGATGATATCATCATTTAGAAACACAAAAGGCCAAGGCTGGGAGGTCAGGGCTTTAGTCCTGATGTCATACAAGCAGGTCTTGATCATATCACTTCTGCTCTTGATGACGTGGGGTACAGACCTGAGGTCCCACCCCCTCACCACTACCCCCTACTTCTCATTGCTCCTCCTCTCTCAGTTTTCCTTACTGCTGTCACTCACACTGCAAGAAAAGGTCTCACTGCAAAGCTTCCAGCAGGAGACTTCTGTGAACTAAATTACAATTTAGTGGCACAATCCTCAGAACACAAGAGATTTGCAGAATACACCAAAGAAATGTGCCAGCAGTACCTTTCGAAGGTGACCTGGGTTTTATAAGCCGAAAGCATTCTGCCGAGGTAAGGTGCCATCATCATCGTCACTATTGTTTCTGGGGATGTGGAAAGAACACACCATTTCCCAGATGTAAGAAGCAGAAGGCAAAATCTCCAAGTCCAAGTTTGCAACTGTGCTGTGCTAAAACTTAGTTTAAGTAAGATGTAATGAGATTTAAGACCCTGAATTTAAGAAAATAAATTCCCCTGGTTCAATCACCTTACTTTCCAAACCTTTTCATAGTAAAATAAATAGGTTCCCTTCTTTGTTAAGGAGAACTGTTTAGGCTGCAAGAAACAGAAACCAACTCAAGGCAGCGTACACAGCAGGGGTCTCATCGAATCTGAGGGTGAGAGCAGCTGAGTCTACAGGAACCAATCAGAAAATGGACCTTCTTTCTTCCTCTTGAAATGACTTTATTCTTATTTATTAAGTCAGTCCACCTGGTGAAGAAAAAAACCACCTCCTCATTTGTCCTACTTTTATGTTTCTCCTCTGTTCAAACATCTAACCAAGAATGAGATCACTGAGTACTTATTACAGATTTAAGGTAATTCTGATGGCGCCAGTTGAAGCCTCAGGCCAACTCCTATCCAATCAGCTGTGTCTGGGGCTGGTGTCAATACCACCAACATGGCAGGCAGGGGCCTCCTCCTGTGGCCCACGGCCGCAGGATAGCGATAGGAACACCCCTCACTAATCATAAACTCCACTAGTATTCCTCAGACCCGATTGGGAATCAAAATGACCTGGAAGTTTTGGAAACATACAAATTCCCTAAGCCTACACCAGGTCAGAGACCTTGCACTAATAGCCTCCAGCTGCAAATAACCTGTTTACTTTTCCTAGAATGTTCTGAGATTAGAATAATCAGTACATTTAGCAGTAGCCTCCGCCCTCTCCTCCATCCCTAATTCCTCCACATTAGCACCACCACCAAATGATTCTACACAACTGTTGGAAGAATACTTCTTGGGAAATCACCGTAGAATCATCACCAGATAATGAATAGGAAGATGGGCAATAACAATCTACTGACCCTGTGCAAACCTTTCACTGTCTATCAAGGGTTTTCCCTTTAAGTGCTTCTTAAAAGGTCACTGTGCTCAGCTGTTGGATAACAATCACATCATTCCATCCTCACAACAACCCTGTAAGGTTGTAGATGCTTTTGACTCCTATGGGACAGATGAAGAAAGTGAAGCTCAGAGAGGTTAAGTGACTTATCCATGTCACCCAGTAAGTGACAGACCACTTACTCTCACTTCTGTCTCTTTTACTTCCGTGAGGCCAGGGGGATACAGGCCCGCTTACCCACCAGGGCATCCCCAGCACTGACATGATACCTGACACAGAGCAGTCCTCCAACAGTGTTTGTGGGGTGAATGTCAAGTAACATGGCAGCTGAAGGTCTTCAGGCTAGGCCATTCTGTGTGTTCCCCCCACCGCTTTCCAGCCAGCTGGCCTTCTGCACCTTGCCAAGCCCCTACTGGTTACAAGTAGACCGAGCTATGTACCCCCTTGGCTGCTAGGGCCTCCAACTGTGAGCAATCTTAGCTCCTTCCCTTAGGAGGCCAATTATTATGTGGCTGTGTGTTATCGTTTGAGAAAGTGTGGGAAGTAATAACACAGTCTTATTTAAAGAATAAAGATGTACCCTACTGATTAAAAGTTGGGAGAAAGTGGGCTATACCCCATCGTAACCATCTTTGGTCTTCCAAACACCATTCTGCAATATTTGGAAAATATTCTGTGTCTGTCTTGGGGGAGTTACTGGATAATAATCTTCAAAAACCAATGGCCTCCCCCCTCCTCCCAGAGCACCTCAAGGCCTCTTTCCCCCTACTCCAGATTTAAACACAGATCCCAGCAGTGCGGGATCGGTAGATGTCTGCTTCCTCCAGTGTGGAGGTGCTGACCAAGGAGGAAGCCAAGGCCGACAGCATCTGGCATTCCTCATGTGGAACCCAGAGGCTCCGAGCATGATGCCAGGACTCTGAAATGCCTTTCCTGCCAGGGGATTATGTTCATTTGCACAGGATCTGAGACAGAAATTCCAAAGAGATGATACTGGAAACCAAAGGCCTATATCATATTAATAAGACAGACAGGAAGGCTCCCTCAGCAGCTGGTAGCAAACATATATTAAATAAAGGGACCTGGCCCCAGCCCAAGCCCCAGCAATCCAGCCAGGTCATTTCAGATTACAAATAGAAACAATTAAACCTTGTTAGGTTTATTGTAGACTTTGTCTCTGGTTGGCTATTGGGTTTCTGCACTTACATGCTAATTTCTGAGTCAAGGAATCAAAGATCTCCCCAGATTAGGTATCCACTACAGCTCAGCAGGCTGCAAAACTCAAGCTGGATTTACACTTTGCAGAGGATTCCCTGCCCATCTTGGGTGCTGCAGTGAGAGGAAGCCAGCATCAGCTGTGGGCCAGGTTACAAGTCACAGCAGAGAAAGTCAAGGCTACATTCAGAGGGCTCGGGCTGCTCCACAGCTCCACCACTGACCAGATGGGTGACCACAGGAGAGGTGGGCTGCATACTAGAGCACTTCTAACTTCAGTCTGCCCGGTTGCTCTAGCCCTCACCTTCCCCAAACACCAAATCCGGGGCCTCCTTCCTATACTCACCACTTCTCAGCCAATGAGGACCAAATGATCCCATCTTTAAACAGTACTGGTTCTGATGGAGACAGAACTTTAGCTTTCTCATCTATAAAATAAATGATAAGGACCCCTGCCTGGATTCTGGGCCCACTTGGGTTCCTACTCTTGCTCAGATCACTAGTTGTGTAATTTAACTTCTTGTGGCCTCCATTTCCTTATCCACAAACTAGGGATTAGCTCCTGGAGAGAAGGAATGAGATGAGTGTAATTTCTTTTCTGTACTTCTAACTCTTATCCTTTGCCAATTTATCTTTTGGGACACTTATCTTTTATTGATTTCTAAGAGCTTTTTATATATTATAAACTTTAACTCTCATAAATGCCATACTTTTTCTTAATTTATCATTTGTCTACAGTTACAAAGTGCTTAGAACCATGACTAATACATTGGCAGCACTTTTATTATTGGGAAAAGTCTTCTAAATGGGACTGTTTTAAATTAAGCTATCATTATTTGATTATTATCAACAGCTCCAAGACTGGAGGTGGAACTCCGCCTTCCTGGAGAACTGAAGCAGAGGGTGGTGTGGAGACAGGGTGGGCCTGGCTGCCACTGGAGACCAGGAGTCTTCAGGCGAGACAGACCCGTGGGGTCCAAACTAAGATCTTAAAACTGAAGGGCTGTGCTTGAATGAGACCACACCCCCACCACACCCCACACACTTGGAGAGGATAAGAAGGTTGTCAGTAGAGACCAGGCTGCATCACGCCACTGGAGGAAACAAGAGAGCTGCTCAGCTGAAGAGTCAGCCCTGGCTGGAACAGAAGTGGGTCTGAGAGGGTGGGATGCTTTCATCCAAATGAGGGTCATGGATGGTGCTTAAGGGGCAGGAAGGGGCTCTGAGAATGACAGGAAACTGGTAACATGACTTCCTGTCTGGAGGTAACACACGTTTTCATCCCTCTCTCTTGATTCTCAGAGCAGCCTCCAAAGGCATTCAGGATGGGTTTTTGCCAGGCCATTTCACAGAAGAAGAAACTGAGGCTCAACATTTCCATGCTTTCTTTAAAAACTTATTAACTGACAGCACCAGGGAAAAGATCTGGGTCTCTTGATTCCTATCAAATTATCCACTTGCCAAATCCGTACTCAGACACCTCCTCCACCCCGATGCGAGGCTCTTAAGTGGCAGGTCTGTGCTAGCCCTGGTCCCCAAGCTGTCAGGGTTTGGCACCCTGTCATTCCCAGGACCAGTCTCAGCTGGAAGAGTCCTGCAAAAGCCCCCTGGCCGGATGGCACGCCTCGGGGTCCTGTGAATGTCCTGTACTGTATGCCTAAGTAAACAGAACATTGTTCTATGGGCGACTCTGCCTAACCACTGAGTGTGCAGCTCTGATAAAGCCCCAGCTTTGGGTCACACAGCCCTCCGGTTTACTTGGTAGCTTTGGGGATTGTGAGTCTACGAAATATCTTTGGTTGTACTGCCCCAGTTGAAACCTCTTTTAAATTTTAGTTTCTGCTAACTCATCAAGATGAATGTGGCTTGGATGTAGGGGCTGGTGGGAGCAAGATACTGCTTGTCCCCAAACCCGGTTCACTGGCAGCCAAAGCAGCCCCTAGTGGGGTTCATCTCACTTCATTCTTCCAACACCCCCCACCACCAGCACCAGAGGAACTGCGCAGGGATCCATGAAGTCCAAGGCGGGCCAGGGCTCACTACCAGGAGGAGCTGGCCACTCTCTGGCCCTCCCTCTCCCCCTCCTTCCCTTCCTCCGGCCCCTCCCTCTCCCTCTCCTTCTTGTCTTCTTCTTCAATCTTCCTCCACTTTGGCATCCTCTCCCTGGAGAATGGCTCCCCTTTCAGGAGTCCAGTCAGCTGAGCAGGCTAGACCTGCAGTAACTGAGCTCAGACACTGGATCAGATGTCTGGAGGCCCCACTGTAAACTACAGGTCACATAATTCAACCTGATCACTTGCTCCATCCTACACTTTATGTGCTTCAGGGGATGCTGCTGATGGTGAGAGAGATAAGTCCCTGCTATGGGGCTGTGAGAGGAAGGACTACTCTAAAATAGAAATGTTACTCAGGTCCAACATGGAATGGCTAGTTTAAGACCTCCCAGAGGGGAGGGGAAAGGTACCATGGCAGGGGGGGTCCCCATTGCCAGTCTGCATTTATTTCCCTCTCTGACCCCATGAGGAAGCCACTAGCCTTCTCTTGCTTGTGCTCCAGGCAAGCCCCTCAGAACTGTGTCTGGGGATCATCTGTACCAGGGGACTGGCTCTCTACTGAGGAACGAGCTACAACATCAGAACATCAGTCCTGGGGAAGGACAGCCCCTGAGGTGACGGAGAAGGTTATTCTCCCACCTGGAAACCCTCTGACTGTAGAGAAAACACTCCATTGTATTTCCTAGTGCTGACACTGCTGCATGGGGACAGTGGTGGCCCAGGATGTTTTACCAAAGGGATATGTGGTGGTCATCTAAGAGGACAAAGTCCTCCACAGCCTTTCAGAGAGGGTGAAACCCTGGCAGCTTCTGTTTTCACAGGAAGGAGTCGGAGGGCCTTCCTTCTCTGACCCAGTGCCCTGGGAACCAATGGGCAGGACCCCTGCCCTCTTGTTCTCATCTGCTCATCTGTCTTGGGGATGAGCCAGCAGCCCACTCTGCTAGCAAGACTTTCTGCTTGAGGGCCTCAGACTGTCACCCTTGGGCCTGGCTTTCTGCTGGAGCAAACCTCTCTGGCCCAACAGTCATGGCTGGACAGGCCCAATGGAGGGGCTTCTGCACAACAACATCTAGACACATTGCTAAATGTTTCCAGCTGCTCCCGTGACCTGAATACTATATGAGGTGCGATTCTGCAAGGTTCCACCACAGAGGCGAGGACAGCCAAAGGGCAATCCCTGAACTTTTTTCTCCTGTCCTCCATTTGATGAAAGAGTTGTAGTTAAACCTTTATCTTCCATAAACACTGAAAATGTGGTTACCTTGATTTCCATGTCTCATTTTCATTTTATGAAAAAAATGGGTTCCTTGCCGTAAAACATCTGATACTCTGGATGCTCTGCAGAAAACAGATGTTTCTCCATGTAATAGACGTCGGCAGGCCTCTGTGTACCCACCAGGCCTCACATGCACACTCAAGACACACGTGCATACACATGAAACTCATGAAGGGCCCAGGCAGGGCTGGCCCTGCTGAGGGCAAAGAGTCTGAGCAGCCACAAGCCATAGGACTGCAGTCCCTACAGCTGTGAGACCTTTAGACTATGAGGCCAGAGGAAATGCAAAAGCATCAGCAAGAGGATAGGAGGCCTGAGACCGCAGATTCTGAGTCCCTGCTCTGTGCACCCTCATTGCTCATGCTCCTTGGGGCCTCTTCACTGCAAGGGGAGCTGGATGGCACATCTAAGCACCCTGGCTCTCTGTCTCTGTGAGGGACAGGACAGGGCTTAAAACCCAGCAGGTGTGATCTTCCTCAAGGGCACATGGAAAAACCTTGAAGACTCTGCAGAGTTCGCTTTGGGCAAAGTTCAAAGTGTGTCCCTTTCCCCTCCTTCTCCCCTCTTTCCCTGTCACAGTCCTAAGCTGGAGGGAGCCCCCACTGGCCTTGGGTCTTAGGAGAAGCCACAGCATTTAGTATCTCCACCCCAGGCACATAAACACTTGCCAGCTTTATGGCTTGGGCACTGTGACGGCCAGACTATTATCCCATGAATTTGACTCCCCATACCTCCTGAAGAGCTCTCCTCGAACTAGCTAAGATATCTGAGGCCTTCTGCTTTAGCAGGGATATTTGTTCTTCCACTGAGATCCTGAAAAATGAAGAGTTACCAAGACTCAAAGAAATTAATTCCCAACTGTTGATAGCCATGGTTTCCAGGAAAGCTTTTGTTGGACAGAAGGGGGCTCTGCCTGCTAGAGCCCCACATACACATTGGTCCCACCCACAGCCTGAGGGAAAAGCTAAAGAATTTCCCCTATATTGGGACACCTAGCTCCCTCTCAGCCTGCTTCTCTGGGCCCTGGGGTCCAGGCTCACCACTCCTCCTCACTGGGAGGAAGCTGCTTGCTGCTTCTATGAGCTCCTGCAGTTCCCAAAGCTGAAACTGTGCACCAGTGACTCTGCAAAACTACTTCCCTAGAATTATCTTTATTTATGTCCACCTCATCTTATTCCAAATGGGATTTGTGGGCGCTTATAGAAATGCACATTAAATGAAAACGAAAGGATGTTATAGCGAATGACTTAAAACTAGGGTAGAAAAATAAAAAGAATCGCAAATCTTTGATAAGGAAAACTAGACATTTGGCTCTGGGGTTCCCAGAAGCAAGAGCAAAAAGTAATACTATCAGTTGCAAGACTCTGGTCCCACTAAGGTAAATTACACAATGCTGCTTGGAAGAATCACAGCTATCCCTAGAGGGAGGACTTCAAAGCAATTTCTCAGATGGGTTTGCAAAGAGGATATTGAGGTATATAGTTTTCCAGTGGTTTTCATCTTGAAAATAACAACAACAAAAAAACCTTCAAACACCTGAAAAATTCTTTTTCAAACTAGTTCATAAAAATATAAAGAAATGAAATAGATAAAAGAATTGCTCTGGCTGAAGGGAAAAAGGGATCTAAATTGTGCTTAGGACACCAAAATAATCTATAACATTATTCATGGCTCAGTCAGATGGACTCAGCAGTGTACAAATCTGTTTCCAAACTTGGCCAGAGCCTTGAGTCCCCTGGAGAGCTTACTTAAGCAGAGGAACCCAAGATCCCACAGCAATCTGTAGCAGAATCTTGGGGAAGGAGACAGTGACAGGTGTGTGACCCCAGATGATCTTTGTCCAGGTAGGCTATGGAAATCTTGTCGCAGACAAATACCTCAGTCATCTGGCTGAGCCAGATGGTTAAAGCCTCATCCTGGATACGTGGCATTCATTGTTAGTGCTAGGAGAAACATGTGGGGAGACAGCAGGGCTGCAATGAGCCTCAGCTCCAGTAGCATCTCCCCTACCTCCATACCAGCTTCCCCTTCCCATCTTGCCCTCCCTACCCCAGCGGAAGTAGTTCTTGTTGTCCTCTCCTGTTATGCTTTTGATCAAAAATGTCCCCCCAAAAGTCTAATATTTTGGGAGTAGAAAACATAGGAGGCAAGTCACTGCGGGCATGACTTGGCAGGGTGCATTTGTGTATTCTTGTCCTTCTCCCTAGTTCCTCACTCTCTCTCTCTCTTTCTCTCTCCCCCCACTCCCCCTCCCCCTCCCCCCCTCTTTATCCTTTATCACCCCTTGCTGCTTTGAAGCTGGCCAACTATGGGCTGAAAACACTGGAACTATGAGACAAAACAAACCTCTCTTTCATTGCATTACAGGTGTTGGGTATTTTTTCCTAGTGACAGGAAAATGACTAATACAGAAAATTGGTACCAAAAGTAGGGTCGTTGCTGTGACCATACCTGACCATGTGGTTTGGAAGCCTTTGGAATTGGTTTTCAGGAGAAGCTTAGAAAGGTTTGGAGATGCAGACTATGTTCAATGTTGGGAGCAGTGCTTGATGTACAGTACTGGTTGGAGCTCAGAAGACCAGAGTATAATAGGAAAGGGGACAGGACAGTAAAGGCCAAGCTCTGAGGTTTCAGTTGGGAACAAGGACTCCATTGGCAGTTGGACTAGAAGCCATGTGTGTTACACTGTGGCAAAAAAAAAAAAATTGTCTTCATCTTGCCTGCGTCCTGACACCTTGCAGAAGATTGAGATTAAGGGCAGAAGGCTAATTAATCTGGCAGAGGAAATTTCAAGGTAGCCCAGTATTCAACCCTACTGTCCCTACCTCAGGGAAAGCAGTCTTACTTTCCTCTCCTCAGAGACCTGCCAATATCCGTAGCAAGAAAGTGGCAATCGGGAGACACACCATACCTCAGGTAAACTGGTGGGCATGGACATTGCTCTGCATCCCCTTTCCAGCCCACTCCTCAAATATAAGCCAGTGCAGGGTCCCCCAAACCCTGCTCTTATCAGGTTACCACCACCCAGAAAAGTCCTTTAATGACTTCTCACTGACCATGACTTCTATCAAAGCATGTCATAGTTAAGAGCAAGAGCTGTGGAGCCATATCCTGGGCTCATATTCTAGACTCAAATTTATGATCTATATATGCCTATTCAGAGCCTTGAATTTCCTCATTTGTAAGACAAGAGTACAGCAGAATATGCTACACTGTGCTGCAATAACAAAGAACTCCAAACAGTCAGTAGCTGAAAGCAGCAAAGGTTTATTTTTCATTCAAGCAAAGTCAGCTACCAGGGACTTTCCCAAAGTAATGGTCCTCCATATGGAAGTTCCATAATCCAGGTTGTTTCAATCATGTGTCACCCTATCTACAACATGCTTCCACAATTGGAAGAGGATTCAGGAGAGCCTCACAGAGACTACTAAAAGCATTGGCTCATATCACTTCCATATGCCAATCATTGATCAAAAGCAGCCATATGGTCCACCCTCCAGCAAGGATGTGTCAAAGGGTAATCATCATCCCAATGTCTGGAAAAGACCAAGATATGAGGAGCAACTAAACACGGTGATAATATTTAACTGAGTTCCAATGATAATGAAAGAAAATAATCCATATAAACCCTGACCGGAGATTTAGCTCAGTGGCACTGCACCTGCCTCGCAAGGGCAAGGTCCTGAGTTCGATCCCCGGTACCAAAAAAAAAAAAAGAAAAAAAAAAAAGAATCCATATAAACCCTTAGCAAAGTTTCCTCTACATAGAAAATGTTGAATAAATATTTATCTTTTGCTTTTTTATCCATTCTGGCTCTAAGTCCTTTAAGAAGCAGTTGCCCATTTCCTAGCTTGCAACTTCTTTTACCATCAGGCTCAGTTTTTGTAGCTTCTGATTTCCACGAAGTCCAGCATTCATCATAAAACTTGCATCAGACATTGCGAAGAACATTTGATGCTACCGTGGCAAGAGACCAAGGATGATCGATCATATAGCATGCAATCACCCATACACAGCACACACACTTGTTAAAGCATGTGTATTCCAGAGGTTGGTAATTAATATTTTATCTGCACTATCATTCTTGATGAATGCAGCTACTCAGGATCAAGGTACAGGAAAGGCCACCAAACACAGAGGAAAGAGCATTCTTGGGAAAAGAAAGACAATTCTAAACCAAAATGTCCACATGTGCAAAATGGGACTAATGCACTTGCCAGGTTCCCTGGGCTATTGACAGACTCCAACAAGGCAGGATCCTGGTCCACTGTGCCATACCATCTAAATGCAGAGTGGTACTCTCTGCCAGGTACCAGATCTTTTGGTCTCTGCCTCTGGGAAAACTCCTTTGAAGACCTGAAGTGCCACTCTCTGTCTCCTGGGGTTTCTCTCCTCAGTGGTCCCTGTGATTCTTATTCTCTTGGTTACTGACTGGCCATCAGACTACACAGCCTAGTGTTCTCTGTCCTGCAGCTCACCACGGAGGGGCTGTCTCGTTGTATCTGGGAGTGTACAAGGCTTCCTGAGGCTTTCCCACTGAGGCCAGCTCTAGGGAACAGCTCACTGCTGGCCTAATCATGACAAGGCTTCCTCCACCATTACACCACTGTAATGCCAGATTTTACGTGGGCATCTGGGGATATGTGTGCTTATGAGCAATCTGTAATGAAAAAAAAAAAAGACCAACCTGCAGCAGCCTGGAAAGAGAGGGCCCCCAAGCACCAGGGAAGACTCTTCACATGGGCTGCTCCAGCCTCTGGGGACAGGCCTGTTGCCCTGGGATGTTTAAGGCACTATTCGATCTCTTGTTAAGTCCCACATGGCTTCAATTTCCACGTACTCTGAAAGAGAATGGGATTAGAGTCAAAAGATCCATCCTGTCTTTCACAAGGCTGTGTTCCTAATCAAGAAAGAGGAGAAGAAAAGGGGATCCCCATTCATAGAAAGCCCACTATGTTACGGGACAATGTCAAGAGCTTTGTTATCTCATATGAGCCTCACAATAAGTCACAAAGGAAGATTTTGTTATTACCTTTGTGACAGATTGAAGAATATAGTCACAATGTTTTATAGCACATCCCATCAGGAAGTAGAGCCTATTTCTCCATTCTTTAGATCAGGTATTGACCATCTTCTTGCTTTGGCCAATGGGGCATTTGAAAACACAACGTAAGCAGGGACTTGAAATGTAATTTCACATCAGGGTTGCTCCATCTCTTGTTGCTTCAAATCCTTTGCCACCAAAGAAACAAGTGCAGGCTGGCTTCCTAGAGAATGGACCACATGGAGGAAGGCTCCAGCTCTTCCAGCTATTCCAGTTGGGGCCACCAGCATGGCAGTGAAGCCAGCCTAGACCATCAAGCCTAGTTGAGGCAGCCTAGGCCTGAAAACCTGCCCCCTCCACCTACAGATTGTGAGGAAAAGTCAATGTTTGTTGCCTTAAGCCATTATTTTGGACATTTGTTCTACCCTCAAGGAAACAGCACTATTAAATGGGTACCATATCTCTAAACTTCAAACACACACAAATTGTTTGCATCCTAACCTAGCCCACGAACAGGTGACCTGACCCTAGGAATACACATCCTAGATCATCTCGAGGACACCTTCCCAAAACACATAAATGCCCCGAAACATATACCCCTTGACCATTCAACCACTTCTCTAAGTACTTCTTTACTCTGCCTAATAAATCTGTTCTTCTCTCTCACCCCTGAAATGCTTTTCTGTGGCATTAGTTTGTGAACCATAGATGGGGTGACATGAGGTCTCCATCTCTTCTTTGGGGAAACCTCTTCAGACTCCCTATGGTGACATTCCTTGGTAAACCATCAGGAGGTAAACTGAGACACTGACTTTGCTAAGTTCAGCCAAATGCTTTGCTGTGACATAAATCGGTGAACCTGCTACATACTCCATGGGTAGAGGTGAGTTGAGATCTCCACCTCCTCTTTGGAGGAACCTTGTCGGACACCATACAGCACATTAATAGTCAGTTCATGAGTACAGATCTCCTTGGCAAAAATCCCATTATGCTTGCCAGTATCACCTTGTCTCCCCATAATAAAGTCAGGAGAGCACATCAGTTCTAGGTCCTAGGGCAATCCTCCTGCAGGATTGATTTAAGCAGAATTTGGAAACAACCACTGTTATCTGTTAGCACTTCTAGGCTTCTCTTAAAGCCCCTGGCTTCCTCACTTTGGAATAAGCCCCACCTTCCCCCCTTTACTCTTCTCTCTTCTAATCTACTTCCATCTTCCACTCTCATTGCCACCTAGCTGGGCCAGACCTCCATGGAGGCTTCCTTCTGTTGTCTCTATTTTGTTTCATTTTAACTACTTCCCATCTTCCATTCACATCATGCAGAAGCACCAGATATTTTTCACCTTGTCTCTCCCCTAGAAATGGCAGCGGATAGTCTATCAACAAGATCAAATCAGTTCTAGTCACATCTGGCATTTCAGATATAAACTCTCTCGTCTACAGTAAGGAGGGAGTTTGTACTTTGGTGTCCTTCATTACTTGAACGCTAAACTCAGAACCTATTTAAAAATAAAAATGTATAAGGAGAAAGAAGTCTTCATATGATTTATGGGCTACTATATGGAATCTGGAATTTATTCTCAAAAGCAATTGTGTGCAAAGAAATTAGCAGATACTAATTGCTTGCAGGAGAAAATTGCATCTCATTACAAACTATTGAATTTTTTAAATGAGCTCCTTCCCAGCAGTGCGAACATCTGGATTCCCAGGGGCCACAGACAATGCCAGAGCCTCCCTTGCAGCCAAGACAGACACAGGTTTTGCAGGTTGCTGAGGAGATGCTGCATGGGATTCTGCATGAGAAACGCTGCAGCATGGGGAAGTGTCCAGTGTTGCTTTTTGCATCACAATATATTTTAAAACAGAGGGCTTTCAGTAACAAGCAGTTGTTTAAAATCTCTGCTTCAGGTTCAAACTCAACATAGCATTCAAGGCTCTCTAAATCCTGGGTCCTGCAGGCCTCTTTTCTTACCATCTTTTTTCCAACCCATCCCTCAATCTATTCCAGTATACAAAGAAATCTGCCACCCTTGAACAACTTTCCTCTTTCTCCACTGATCCAATCCCTCGGCCTTCAAGCCCCACCTCCTGCCTGCTCCTCCCTGGCCAGCCTCGGCCCTTCCCCAGGACCAGTGTAAAAGAAGTCTGCTGTTAGCTGGGTCTCCACCAGCCTGCCTCCTGCCACTGAGCCCCCAGTGAGAGTGAGGGTGAGGCTGGGAGAGTCTGAAAGATCAGACCCCTTCCACATAGGCAGCACCTATGCATATTCGGGAAGCATGCATATTCAAGATGGCCAGCCTGGCAACCCAGCACCTGAACCTGAAAGTGAAAGTGGACAAGAGACTGAGCAACACTCTGCCAAGATGGAGAACAGCCTGTGGCCCTCAACTCCCCCAGGCCTCTGTAGATGGAATGAGATCTTTGATAGCAGGAGGGGGTGGAGCAGGAG
The DNA here is from genome assembly GCF_000247695.1 of Heterocephalus glaber. The sequence goes on from NW_004624738.1 coordinate 26,731,185, forward strand.
CCATCAAGGGTCATTCTCAAGAAACAAGGAACAGTCTCTAAACTGCATTTAAGGGCCCAATTAGCTTTAGGGTTTGGGTTTTACTGAGAAGGGAACATAAATTGGAACCTGAGCAGAATTAACTGCGTACAACCAAAGGAGAAACTACTGCTACCATGGAAGGTTCTCCCTCTGTGCCCCTCTCCCCACACAGCTCCACCTCTCCTCCAGATGAGAAGCAAATCTGTTAAAACAGTATCAGTCTTAGCAGTCCACCCCTGCTACCTACTGCCTGCAGCCGGGGCCCTGTTGACACAGAGGCCTTTGTTCCTCCTCCACTCAAGGACCACCAGGGCACACCCAGCCAAGTCACTTGCTCATGGGGAGAGACAGGAACTAATTCAAGCCTCAGTAGGAGATGCTCACCTGGGGCCTTCAAAGTGCACATCAACCAGGCCAGGGAGCTCAGTTCCCGGGCATTGTTGCTCAGATTCCCTCTTGCTGCTGGCAGCTTACAATGACCAGGTCACACCCATGCCCCTAGAAACTTCCCACCACATTGTGAGTGTCAGTTCTGGACTCTTCTAGTTCCTCCCGGATGCAGAGGAATAGGGGGTCAGGAGCTTCACTGAAGGACCTACTTCTGAGCCCAGCCAAAGGCAGAGCTGATTCCAGGATGGTCAATGCAGAAACAGAATTGATGTTAGTACCGTTTCTTTCCTGACCCCCAAGTTTTCCTAAGGAATTCAGGCCTTTGGGTTACTCCGGGAAGCCATTCTATTCTTAGTAGTGCTACCACACCAAACTGTAGCTGTAACCTTGAGCCCAGGGACCTATATGAAGGCCTGGCCTCCATGGAGGATGAACTAGAGCCTGGCATCTACTCCCCCAAAGAGCCTGCCATGCTCTGACAGAAGCAGCACCTCCCTACCACATGTTCCAACTCCAACCACTAACATTCTCCCAAAATGCTTGTATTTCCAGGTACCTAAAAGACTCTGGTTTGGTCCCTCAATTCTGGGCTTCGTATTTCCTGTCGCAAACACTGACTTTTGTGCAAGTCCTGCCTCCTCCAACGTTTCTTACCAACTCATGGTCACCTAAAAAAGTCCAATCTCTTGCACTATGTCAAAAATTCTATGCATCAAAGGACACAATCAACAGAATGAATGATAACCTACAGGATGAGACAATCTATTTGGAAATCATATACATCTGCAAAGCAGGGCTCAGTCCCTGGGAACTGTTGCTCAGATTCCCTTTAGTAAGTAATATGCAGAATATATAAATAACTCCTATAACTCAAAAACAATAAAACAAACAACCCAATTGAAAAATGGCAGAGGACTTGGAATAGACATTTCTCCGAAGAAGATATATAGATGGTCAGTAAGCACGTGAAAATTTGCTCAATGTTACTAATGCAAAACAAAATCATAAGATACCAGCTCATACCCATTAAGATGGCAGCTGTGAAAAAGAAATAAAAAAATAACAAGTGTTGGGAAGGGTGTGGAGAAATTGGAACACTTGTCCACCATTGGCAGGGATGTAAAATGGTATAAATGAATGATGAATAAGCAAAATGCAGTATTGCTACGGTCTAAATATTTATGTCACCCCAAAATTTATATGTTGAATTCCTAACTCCCAAGATGATGGTATTGTAAGGCAAAGACTTTAGAAGGTTATTAAATCATGATGGCAGAACCCACATGTGTGGAATTAGTACTCATAAAAGAAATGCCTAAGGGAGCTCATTTATTCCTTCTATTGTGTGAAGAAACAGTGAAAAAGAGCTGTCTATACACCAGGGAATTGGCCTTCACCCACCACACTTTAAAATCTTCTGGCACCTTGATTTTGGACTTCCCAGCCTCCAGAACTGTCAGAAATACATTTTTTTGTTATAATCCATCCAATTTACAGTATATTGTTATAGCAGTCCAAGTGGATTAAGATATACATATACACAAATGAATATTACTCAACTTTAAAAAGGAAAGACATCTTGATACCTGCTACAACACATGGATGAATGCTGAGGATATTATGTTGTGGAAAATAACCTAGTTCCAAGAAGACAAATACAGTATGATTCTACATATATGAGGTGCCTGGACTTGTAAAACTAATAGAAACAAAGTGGAATGGTGGTTTCCAGGGTGCTGAGGGAATTGCCATTTAATGTGTACTGAGTTTCAGTTTTGCTAGATGACAAAATTTCTGGTGATTAGATATACCTAATGCTACTGAACTGTACTCTTAAAACAGGATGGTAAAATGTATTTTACCATTTTTTTCAAAGAGAAAAAAAAAAAACCTTCAGATTTGAGTTTTCACAGAATGAGTTCCTGACTGCAGTGCTCTCAATAAAAAGGAAAGATACCCTTTCAAGGGTTCAGCCACCTGTGTTTCATCTACCAAGAACAAATATTTAAGAATGGTCACCTATTAAGTCATCTCCACGCCTGACTTGGGCACCACTCGGGCACCATGATATGTCTCCAGTATACCATCAACTAGTTATCAAAATACCATTTATGTAAACACATCAGATTGAGCACAGCACCGAAATGTTCCTAACAACTAGTAAAATGGCCAAAGGGTAATTGTGTTCTATCTAATACCCTATAATCCCTGGGTATGCTCTACCTTGGAAATTCTCATTTTTTGTCAGTTCTGACATACACATTGGGTTTAAGATGGCTGTTTAATCAAAGGAAGAAGATCACTTACTGGGGACATTTGAATTTCAAACAAATCATGAATAATTTTATAGTATAAGCCAGTGTAGCAAATATCTCAAGGGCAACCCCTATCCCTGACACAGCCTGGGAACACTAGGATTCCATGGAGCTCTGGCTGAAGCCACAATTGTGGACAATGTCAGTACCAGGTAAGGGATCAGAGTTGCTGAATACTGAGAGTCTTTCATCTAAGGATCCTGTGATTCCTACATAGGACACGGGTTGGGCACGGTCCCTGCCTGCAAAGGAACTCTTCTTATTTACTTCAGCTTAGGAGCCTCAAGCCCTGACTCTTACTACCTCCGAGCCAGCACTTTCAAGTGGCCACCATGACTTGATAATGGGCTTTGCCTCCATATCTGCATTACCTACCCTCAAGTCTGGAGCCTCCGATAGTTTTCTAGACCCATCATTCAAATGCTTCTGGTGGCAGCCAGGGCTCTGCAAGGCATTAAGCTTCCCTCAGAGACACCACAGACCAAGCTTGACTTGTAGCAGGAAGGCCTCAGGCTCCCAGAACCAGAATCCTTGTTGGGAAAGTAAGTGAGGGCATCCTTTCCTAAAAACAGTGAGCCAAGATCACCAGATGAGAGAGAAGACTGTTTAGTTTGGCCGAAGTCAGGACCAATGGGGAGTGTGTGTGATGACCATCTGAAGGTTCAGTTAGGGGATACAGACCAAGGAGGAAAGAGGAGCTGGGCTGTGGACTCATGCAATCAGGATGTGACAGAAGAGGGGAAATACAGTCTGAATCACAGGAATGTTCCTGGTTCACCAAATGGGTTGAAGTAGGCATGCAGATAAAAAGATAATAATGCTGACTGTAATGCAAGAGTCATCCTCCCCCCTCATCTTCTCTCCAACTTAAAAACAAAAGGACTAGAAACACAAAAAGTAACTTCTCTCCATTTCTGTCTCCTCTTAAAATGGAGGATAGTATCACTCTCATATCACTCCCAGGCACAGAGCATCTACCTAGATTAACTAGTGAGCAAATTGCTAGTCAAATAAATGAAGGCTACTGTCCTGTTAGAATTCTGTCACACTTGGAACTAGAATATTTGGGTTCAAATTCCCGCTCTGCCCTACTGACTCTATGGTCTTGAGTAAGCACTTGCTCTCAAAACCCTCAGTCTCTTTAACTATAAAACAGTATTCACAACTGTTTCAACCTCATCAGCCCATAGTAAGGGTTGAATGATGTGACATAGCAGAAAAAACTTGTAACTTCTAAAGTTACCTCCAAATATTAAACACCTCAAAATGTAATCCCACGGGTAAGTAGCTTATGCTCCAGCATTGTACTGTCCACAATGGTGGCCACTGGCCACATGTCGTTCTTGAACACTTGTCACTTGGCTGATACGAAGAAGTGACGTGTGCTACGTAAGGATAAAATACACACTGGGAGTGTGTGTGTTTAATATAAAATATGTTAAAATAGCTTGTTAATATGTTTTATATTAAAAAAGAGCATATTTTGATATATTGTTTTATGCTAAAAAGAGCATATTTTGATATATTGGGTTGAATAAAACATATTCTTAAACTTTCTCCTGTTTCTTTCTACTTCTTTTAATGTGGCTACTAGAAAATTTTAAATTACACATATAGCTCAAATTATATTTTCATTGGATAATGTTCGACTAGATGGACCACAAGACATGGGCACTCAGGTAGGAAATCAAGAATAATGCAAGAACCAACAATAAAATGTCAAGAAGCTCAATGTTAAGAGGGCTTCCCTACACTTCATTAATGTTCCCTGGTTGACCGTGAGAGTGATTTATTGGCACACAAATACTGACCTACCAGTGTTCCTTGAAATACAAACTAATTGTGTGTGTGTGTGTGTGTGTGTGTGTGTGTGTGTTTCTTTGGACCTCTTCTGATCAGAAAAGTAAACAAACACTTAGAACTCTAAGCAATATTCAGGACAATCCAATCCAACAATTATTTTTTTTAAATGAAGAATGTAAGGTCTAGAGAGGGTTGGGATTTAACCAACATCACACAGCCTATGAATCACCCCAGATATTTTCCATTACACTATAGTGTGGTTTTTAGAGTTTGTCAACTTTTTTTTTGTTTTTTTTTGTTTTGGGGGAGTTGCTTTGTTTTTTTTTTTAAATGAAGATTGTCCAAATCAAGTCTCCCAATAATTCTGGAAAATAGTAACCGTACCCACATTTGGCAGGTGAGAAAACTGTGGCCCTGAATGACTAAACACATGCAAATAGTTGCATCATTGACACAACCTCCCCCCACCCCCTCCCGTGCTCTCCCTTCACCACAGGCTCCCTCTCCAGAACCACAGGATGGTGCAGTGACACAGAGTATCCCCCTCATTCGTGGTGCCCCCTCCTTTCTCAGGAAGAATGCCCATGAGCATTCTTCCGCCTAATTAAATAATGGACCCACACTGATCTTTTCTTCCAAGGTCTGGGACACTGTTTCCTCTCCACCCCAGTTCTGCTTGGGAATGTTGATTTTGGAAAACAGAACTAAAAATACTCCAGCTCCAAATCAGAAACAGCCTCCAAATCCTTATTCAGCAAAGAGCAACAGGCTTGGAAGGGCTATGAAAGCCTAGAACCTCTTCTGCAGAGCTTTCAGAGACAAAATAGGTCATCAATCAGCTCAGCTGCACAGATGGATCCCAGCCTGATGTCCCAGTATTCAGAGAGGAATGAAATAAAAGTCCTACTTCCTTGTCACACACCTGGTCCAGTGAAGGGGACTGACATATTATTACTTGGAGGCAGAAGGTCGTGGGTAACTATGCTATGGGGACTCAGAATAAGGAGCCATGATCCAGCTAGGTTTCCCAGAGGAGTGGGGTCAGACCAAGTTCTCAGAGAATCAGAAGGACACTGTAGGCAGAGAAAGGAGGGAAAGACTTTCTGGGCAGAGAGGACGGAGATTGAGGAAATGCCTGTGTTGGAGGCTATGTGACGTGGGCAGGCTGTTCCCTTCTAGTGTCCTCCGGGGTCTACTGAGCGAGATTGTCTCCATAGCATTTGTGATAACTCCTTACCTCTCTGTAATATTGGATTCCTCACCTGATCCTACAGATCCTCACCAGCAACCCAGGAGACAGGCAGAGAAACTGTCATGAAGTCCATTCTCCAGATCGGGAAGCTAGCCTGCTGTCTGGTGTCACACAGTAATTTCAAGGGGCAGAGTCCAAGCACAGCGAGTGTTTTTGTCACCGCCATCTCTTCCCTCCCCGCTTCTGCACAATTCGGCAGCTGGAAATCATGATGCTCTGTAGTTTTCCCAACCTCCTCTATCTTAATGGAAACAGTTACTACCAAGGATAACTTATGGGGCACTTTGCGTGTGGCCTCACCCTGCAGCACTTCCTTCAGGTCTGTATCTTACCTCCAAGGTACGTCTTTTACCACTCCCAAAACCTGGAATTGTACTGGGCACATAGTAGGTGCTCTGTTGACTTATGGATTCACGGATCAGTAGACTAAGTGCATGGATGGTGTCACAAAGGGAAGAATGTGCTAGAAAAGGATTTTAAATACTACTGTCACTGTCCCAATTCATAGACACTGTCCTCAGAGAGCTTCAAAAAAAATAGAGCTCACTCCTAGCATTGTCTCCTCTAGCTTTATGCCCCTCCCCTGTCCATAAACATCGTCCTACTGGCTACATGTACCACTGTAGTCCCATGAAACTCACTTGCCTCCCTGAGATTTTGACTTTCAGGCTGGTGCATAAACAATGATCCATAAATCTATTTAACATTTTTACTTTGTGCACTAAGACAAACAATGGGTTGTGGGAGATGCAAAGGAGACATATAGACTTGTACTGCCCATTAAGCCACAGGTGGCTGTTGAACACTTGGGATTTGCCTAGTCTGAATCAAGATGAACAGGTATAAAATACGCACTGGGTTTCAAGGACTTAGTACAGAAGAAAGAATGTAAAATAGCTTGTTAAAAGTGAATGCATGTTGAAATGATATTTTAGATATACTAGGTTAAATAAAATGCAGTATTAAAATAATTCAACTGTTTCTTTTTACTTTCATAAACATGGCTATCAGAAAATTTTAAGATATACCTGTGGCTCACATTGTACTTCTGTCACACAGACCAACCTGTAGAGGGGTCTGATCTGGAAAGGAAACAGACATATGAACAATGCATTTGTATGGGGCCTGGAATATACAGAATGATGTCTCCTTCTACGTCTTGGTGTTGCAAATCTTAATTTCTTTCTTCATATTTTCCACACTTGGCCCCTTAGTCTGTCAGCCCAATAACAAATTATTTATATCTCCCACTCTCACCAGTCCAAACTCATGTGTTTCAGAATATAACTCAAGGGCATCAGTTACCCGCACCTGCCTGTACATATGTCCTCTGTCTGATTCCCTTTGCTGCTTACTGCTTATTTTGCACAACTGTTGCCTTACTAACCCCAGCACAAGGTCTGAGGATACAGCTTAGTTGTAGAGCACTTGCCTTGCATGTTCAAGGCCCTGGATTCAGTCCTCAGTCCCATACAAAAGAAAAAGAGACAAAAAACCCAATCAAATAATCTATGATTTAGGAAACCCCAGGACAAAGTGCCTGCCATAGGGTAATCCCTCAACACTAACATGAACGCATGGTTGAAAAAAAACAGAATAAATGAATAAAGAGTGTATAATGAAACACACACACAGATTTGTCTGTACATATGCCTTGTGTGTGCTACAAGCTGTTGACTTCTGCCTCATGACGTTAGTTAAGCTGTAGTGGCATGGTTTCTATATCAGATACTCAATATATTCTTGTTGACTAAGTCCTTTTTTTTTTTTCAGGGCAAAACCAGAGTCTCACTTTCTTCCTAAAGTCTCCATGACCTCATTCCACACAACTTTTCCTCCCAGTTCCCAGGCTGTCCCATACAGTGTGACAAATATGTCTTGGGTTTTCCTTTTACTTATTGCATGAGATTCCTGCATGCCCTTTAGCCCCCTGCTAACCTTTGTGTCTAGAATATCTCCAGAGGCCCCCATGTTAAAGGCTCAGTCTTCTGCTTTGGCACTATTGGGAGCTGGTGAAAACCTGAAGAGGTGGGCCTAGTAGGAGGTCTTCAGGTCATTGGGGCTGTGCCTTTCCACTTTCTTTTTTTTTTTTTTGCCATCTGGCCATATTCTATTACATGCTCCTGCCATAATGTGCTGCCTTGGTACTGCCCTAAAAACAACAGGGCAAACTGACCATGGACTGGGACCTCTAAAACTATGAACCAAAACAAATGTTTTTTTCTTTATATATTGATTATCTTGAGTATTTGTTACAATGATGCAAAGCTGACTAACACAGCCTCCCTCCACCTACAACCCCAGGGGACTATAAACTTCTTTAAAGCCTGAAAGTATCTTCTTTTAAAGCCCTACTATAAGGTAATTTTTCAATAACTTGCTGACTGGATGCTTAAAAGATGGGGTGGTCTACTCCTAAAGGTCTTCAAAAGGGATATTATTTTTGAAGATTAATATCACATTCCTAACTCCTCCCTTCTCCTAGCATTCAACTATGTCCCATTAAAAATTAAAATCAGCCAAATAAAAGCAACTTCAAAGGATGATCCACTGGAGTTTTGGCTACTGACTGTCTATGAGTTTTTCTTTGTTACACTCTCCCTAAAAACAAAGGAAGTGGTCTGCACGGTAACCAAGCACATTCAGCCTGAGGCTTCTGCCAAGAATTTCAGCCAAATCAGGTGCTGATTTCTCTATCCCTAAACTATACCAGCTCCTACCCTAGTGAGAATGGTGGCAAAAAGGCTTAGCAAGGGCCAAGAAGGCAGACGGGTCTCTGCAGAGTGGTGAGCTCCCAAACTCAGGCAGAAAACCCAGGGAAGATAGACTTCAGAACACCTGCAATACCACTCTCTCTACCCACCCAGAGCTCACCAGAAAAATCCCACAGACAGCAAAACTAGGTCACTCAGGTTCACAAAGCCAGCAGCTAGGACAATATAACCTGAGGACTGCACATCCTGTGGCCCAGTGAGTGGCCCTGCCTCTGGCTTCCGTGTGTCCATGAGAGCACAGTGGGACTTCCCTCTGAGGAGCAACACGCTGTCCTCTTAGCACCAGGCTGGCCGGGGTCTGCCCTCCATGCTCTGTGACAGCACCTTCTCCTCAGCCTGGATGGCCCTTGGGGCTGGGGCTTGGTCCCTGAGAGTCTTCAGTGTGTTCCCTATCCTGCCTTGGCCTAGGGGTACTAAAGAAACCCATCCCTGCAGTCTGCCCATCTCCTGGGGTAGCTGGAGAGTCCTGTGGCATCCTGCTCAGGGTGAGCTCGAAAGCACAGCCACCTGCTTTGTTTTTCCAGTCCCCTCGAGTAATAAGAGACAACAAGGAGCCAGAGAGAGAGAGTTGGCATGGCGGGCCACTGGGAGTGAAGGGAGGAGAGAGGATGGCTGTCTGGTAAGTTGAGGTTCGTGGCCCTCATGGCTTTTGTGAGTCTGACTCTGCCCCCCTGAGTGTCTCCACTGGATTGTAACAGAGTGGGTGTGTCATTAATAAGAATTTGCTTGAAAGTTTCAGAATAGAGCACTTTTGGAAGGGAGAATAGTTGAAAAGATAACAATGGTAGAAGCAGTGGTACTGCAAAGCTTGGTTAGTCTTGCTCACTAAACACCTTAGTCTGTTTTGTGTTTCCATGACTAAATGTGTGAGGCTAGGTAATTCTCAGAGAACAAAGCCTTATTCAGCTTGCCAAGGGGCTGAGAGGTCCATGGGTGAGGGGCCAGGTCTGGTGAGGCCTTTCTTGCTGGTGAGGACTCTGCAGAGTCCCAAAGGAGCACAGGGCATTACTTGGCAAGAGGGGAACATACAAGAGGCAGAGCCAAACTGACTTTTATGACACACACTCAATCTCAAAATCTCATTAATCCATGAATGAAGGAGGGCAAAACACCATGACCTAATCACCGCTAAAGACCCCATTTCTTATTACAATGGGAATTAAATTTTAACACAAGTTTGGTAGAAACATTCAAACTGTAGCATTGAGTTATCTCTGGTCATTAAGAGCCCAATAAGCTATTTCCCCAAACAATCATAGTCTTCCCTGCTGTGCAAACTCCAAGACCCACAAGGGACAGCGTACAGTAGGAGGCAGACATGGGGTGGAAGGGTAAGGCAGTCTTGGAGCAGAAGTGGCTCCAGCAGAGGACTGGAGTGCTGGCAGGTTTCCACTCGCTGAACATGTGAGAGGACATCAGCTTAGACGACTGTGCATAGGTAAGAATGGGCATCAAGAATGACTAAGCCATCCTGCGGCCCCCCAGCACCCGAGCCAGTGGGGCAGCCTGCGTGTGATCCCAGCCTCCTGCAGGGCCATTAACTGCAGCACAGGAAACACCTGCTACTGGCCCACGCCAGGTTTTTTATGCTGTCTTCATTGCTTTGTGCTTATCTCATTTATGATTATAGAAAAGATTCTTGGAAACTGTCATCAAATCTTGACAGTGTCTTTAATGTCCCTCATATATCCTGAATGTGTCAGCAATTCCATGCTGTACGTTTATGCATTTCTTTCACCAGAAATAAAATCTTAGAAAAATGTAACTAAGAACAGTAAAGAGCATAACACACACACACACACACACACACACACACACACACATATCTAATGCATGTGTCAGCAATTCCATGCTGTACGTTTATGCATTTCTTTCACCAGAAATAAAATCTTAGAAAAATGTAACTAAGAACAGTAAAGAGCATAACACACACACACACACACACACACACACACACACACACTTCTAATGCTTGTGGTAGGTGTGTGAGCAGGACTACTCCAGTGGGTCTGGGCTTCCTGAAATCAGGGGCTTGAGGAGATCCAGGCTGTGGGCATGGAGAGGTTCCCCAAGCAGGACAGGTGTCTGAGGTGTTGCAGGGCATTGGAGATGGCCTGGTGGGCCTTTCTCAGGGTTATGGACAAGGGAACATCATAGGTCATAAGCTCACTTATGGGCCTCTCTTAGTGTTAGTCACTGCTCTGTGGCTTCTACTTGGCTGTAGAAAGAACATGCTGAGGTCCTGACTCTGTCTCCCTAGCACCTTCCTGTTAGGGCCATGACCAGTCTCTTAAACTTGGTTATCTTTGGATTCGCCTTCTACAACTGGGGGGCTCTGGACAAGCATTTCAGCCCCAAGCCATTGACTCTGAGGTTGTCCCAGGACTTGGCCTAGCTTGTCCCCTGTGCTTCAGTCTCTGCACTGCTCCCCTAGTGGAGGGTCCAATTCATTTGAAACCTTGTTCTGGGTATGCTACCTAGTCTCCCAGGAATGGAGGTGTGCTCCTGGACTACTCTGCCCCCCTGTTTTGTGTGAGGGGCCTCTCTGATAGGGGCTCCATGGCTGCCTGGATCTGCCCCTGGCTTTACCAGCCTTCCAGATCATACGGGATGCCTGTTTCCCAACAGCCCTCCTTCTAGACCTTCTAACAAACACACAGTGGGTGCATGCTTTGTTGTTGGTTTGGCCTGTTCTCTGGGACCCTGGATGCCCAAATGTGGCCCATCTCATGGCCAACAGAGGTCTGTTGGTGAATGTACCTGTACCAAGGTCAGCCATTAATAAACTCATTTTGGGTGGATGCATTACCAGTTAGCCATTCTGGGAACCACAAGGAGGCATGGTGAGCAGAAAGCTTCTCCCAGCTTCTCTATCACTAACATTCCCTGCCCTCATACCAGACTATGGATTCAATGAGCTGAGCTGGCCCACAGGAAGCGCCTAAGGCACCAGCTGGTGTTTCTTTAGTGGACATCATTCTGCTTAGCCTGGAAGAGCTCTGGGTTTTCCACCAGCAGCTACCCAGGACCCTGATGGGCTGGAGCCAGGTAGGAGGATCTGGGACCCGGGAGCACGCAGCTCTTCATATTGCTACTGAGACCCCCGCTGACAACTCTGCACACTAAGTCCTCTGAGTGAGGGCTTCTGCATGGAGTTCTCAAATATTATGCATCTAGGAATCTCAGAGATCTAAGCACAGAACCCAGGCCACACCCCCAGAGTCCCTGAGTGCCTGGCACCTTGTGCAGGTTTCCAGGTGCTACTGTCCAGAACCACACCAAGCCATCACTGTGGAGTCAAGCAGGGACTCTTCTACTGTCACTGTGTATCCCCAGCAGCTTGCACAGTGCTTGGCACACAGGAGGTGTTGAAGAACCCTGACTTGTGCTTGATGTATGCCTCTCTGCTTCTGTGACCCCTTGGGCAGGCTCCCTCCTGGCTGCCTCTTGTAAAAGAAGCCTTCACTCTGACCTACCCTGGAGGCTGGGAGCACTCTCCCTGGGACCCCTCCCATACACTGACAGCCAGAGGACAGCCTGAGTACAGCTTCCAGCCCCGTCACACCCAGCACAGGCTCTACACAGCTATCTGTCACAACCACACCAGACATGTCCCATATTATTACCTGGCCTGAGACAGGAAGGAGCCAGAGGTATAAGCAGGTGGAGAGGGTGGGGAAGGAGGCAGTCTAAGCCCCAAATGGCCCGCTGGGCCTTCTTACCAAATTTTCAGCTTTTTCTTTTCTTTTCGTCTCCCTTCTCCTTCCCCATCTCTTCCCTGTCTTTTCTTTTTCTTTTATTTTTTTTTTTTGATACCAGGGATCGAACTCGGGACCTTGTGCTTGCAAGGCAGGCGCCAGAACCACTGAGCTAAATCCCCGGCCCCTTCCCTGTCTTTTCTTCATCTCTTTCTTCTATCGTTAGCCTTTTCCTTCCAGGTTTTTGTTTTGTTTTGTTTTCTGTATAGGGTCTTGAAGCCAGGGCTTCGCATATGCTAAGCCAGTGCTCTAGTAGGGCTGGGCTATATCTCCAGTCCTTTAAAAAAAAAATTTTTTTTTTTTTTTAATTTTGAGAGAAGGTCTGGTTAAGTTGTTTGGGCTGGCCCCAAACTTGGGATCACCTTGCCTCAGCCGCTCAAGTAGCTAGAATTACAAGCATGAGCCACCACAGCCAGCTTATTCATATTTATCTTCTTAAATATTTTTAACAAAGACAGGCACTCTTCAAAAGCCACTGAGGAGCTGTAGGGATTCTTTTGTTTCAGAGAAAGTTTTTTCAGACCCTTAGAGGGCATAATTCCTCCCAACATGTGACCTCTATCATAGCTTCTCAGACTGGGGAAGAAGCCTCTTGAGTCTTCCTTCGAAACCTGACTCCATTCTACACCCCAAACATGAGGCTCCTTTAGACACAGCACCCCCACCCCCCAGGCTGGGCTTATTTTTGTGGTGAGACACCTCTCGAGAGGTGTCTACTCCACTGTCCCTGCTGGAGCAAGCCTTCAGGAGAAAATGCCTGGACAGCAGGCTAGAATTATGTTGTTATTCTTTTCTTAAGGGAAAAGCATGGGGTAGATAAGGAAGACCAGATTTAGGCAGATAGAGTAAGCAGCTGGTGCTGAAAAAATTCTACCAAATATCTTTTTAGCTTTTTATTTTAGAATAATTCTAGATTTATAGAAGTTGCAAAGATAATGAAGAGAGTTCCTCTATACCCTTCATTCAGTTTCCCTAATGCTAACATTTTATATAACCAGCATATATATGCCAAAATTCAGAAATTCACATTGGTACATTATAATTAATTAAACTTCTTATTTTATTTGGATTGCACCAGTTTTTCCACTATGGTCACTCTTCTGTTCCAAAATCCAATTTGGCAAATAAATGGTTCTGTAATTCAACAAATTTGTATGAAGTGCTTTGGGTGCTGGAAACCGCCATTAAGGAGTCATGCCCCTGGATCTCTGCAGGGAAAGTGCTTTTGAGAACAGTCAATGACAGCAACTTTGGAGTAACTTTAAGGCTGTCCAAGAAGTGTTGTCCTTCTGCTTGGAACGACAACACTTTACTGTTAGTCCTAAAGGGTTTTTCCCCCCTCTTTCCTTAAACACTGTATATAGTCCAATCTCCTGGTGCATTTCTCTAATTTTTTTTAAATTCTAAATTAAAAGATTTGGGGCTTGTGTGTATTCAGGAAAAACATACTGTTTCTCTCTATACTTTCAATGTTTTTGACACCAAATGAATGGGAGGTTTTCCACACTAACAGTTCTTCAGCTTTATGCAGACACCAAACAGTTGTCTTACATTCAGTTCAGTTCTCATGCTACCTGAAGTTAGTGAGAGTTAAAGGCTCAGTTGTACAAGGCTTTCCGCCTTTCACCTGCCAATCACAAGTCCCACATTTTCACCTGTACTTTGGACCAACTGACTAAAAATTGGAGTTCCTGTGATCCCCCGCTCAAGTTCAGTAATTTGCTAACAGCTCACAGAAATCAGGGAAACATTCTCATTTTGCAGTTTATTACATAATAATGGATACAGATGAGGAACCAGATGAAGAACTAGGAAGGACAGAGTCTGGAAGGGTCCCAAGCCCAGGACCTTTTGCCTGGTGGGGTAGGGAATCCCATCTCCTACATAGGGCTGCATCCATCACCTAGAAACTCTCCAAGTCCCATATTTCGGGGATGTTTATGGAGACTTCATCACAGAGCCATGACTGATTGCTGATTCCATCTCCATCTCTTCTCCCCTCCCCAGAAGATGGGCAGTGGGGCTGAAAGGTCCAAGTTTCTGACTATGACTTGGTCTTTCTAATGACCAACTCCCAACCAGGAGCCCACCTGGAGTCACTTTATTAGAACAAACAACATGCCTATCACCAGAAAACTCCAAAGGACTTAGGACCTCTGTGTGAAGAATCAAGGTCAAAGATCAACTATTAGAATGAAAGATGATCCTAATACCTCTGTCAGTTAGGATATCACAGAAGTTTTAGGAGCCCTGCACCTGGAACTGGGAGTGTCACACTGCACCGCACCGACTCCTCTGTGTAATGAGAACCACAGGTATGTATCTGTCACTTTGTGTTGAAGGCTGTTTCATTCTTCTTTTGCACCTCCCCACAGTACGTGGGAAGGATTTCTACCCTCTGAATGAATGATGCTCAATCATTTCTCCTCACGGGTTCAGTTGATAGTGGTGGAAAAAGCCGTCACCTAGTAGGAAGAAGAGTCTGAGACTCCAAACAGCAGGGCCCCACCACAGGGACACAGTCATCTCACTGAGAGGAATGGTTGGCAGAGTATGCTGAACAGAAAGCTGGACAATAAGCACAGTGCCATAACGCCTCTATGAGATCAAGAAAAGGTGTGTGTGTGTGTGTGTGAGTGTGTGTTTTCTGGCCTTCAGTGAAAATTCAAAAGAGATGGAGAAAACAAGACAAAAGTCCCATTTTCTCTTGAGCTTGAGCAGCCAAAAACTTTGAATCCTTGACTGCAAATTTACAAAATGTTTCTGCTTGAATAATTCCCTTATGAAAAGAATAAGCTACTTCTCTCCATCTATTTATTGTACTGATGATCACTAACAGCCTTTCTGGGACTGTCCACAACCACTGGACTCTTGATGTTCATTAGCTCCAGCAAAAAAGGGTTCAAGCTGAAATCACTGTATAGGATGAATAAGGTTGGCAAAATGACCCTTGGATAGCAGTGCGCATAGTCGGTCATGTTTATTTGGGAAGGAGGGACAGGGGGTCAGGTCATACCACATACCACTGAGGAGCAGCTCAAATAGATACCTGTGGTGTATTAATCAATAACAGCACATCAGTGTCTTGCAGAATTGACTGGTCCAGACAGGCAGACCTCTTGAACTCTTTAAAAGAAAACTAGAAAGATTTTCTTCTTTCTTTCTTTCATTCTTTTCTTTTCTTTCTTTTTTATTTTTCTCCAAGCCTCAGAATATAACCTAGCAAATTTTAGGGGAACAAGATCAAGAAAATATACTGCTTGTTACCAATAATCAGCTTAAACTTCAGCCAAGCAGACTAATTGGTGGTTTACAAAGTGGATGCTGATGCCAGACTGCCAGCTTCTGATCCCCCACGACCACTTACTATGTAACCTTAAAGTCAGACTCCCTTTCTGAACCTCAGTTTCTCCATCTATAAAAAGGTTAAAAATAGTACCTGCCTCACTGGATGGTTGTGAAGAGGCAGTTAGGTAATTTGTGTTCAGTGCTGAGAACATTCCCCAGTCCAGAATGCTGCAGAAATGTGAATTTTGTTATTACTGGGTCCAATGTTCTCAAAACTGCCAGACATTCTTAGGCACCAGGCCCTGAAAAATCAAAATCTAAGGGGCCATCCCAAGACCCTTGAGGGCCAACAGCAAGATGAAGACTCTCTCCTCTTCCAGCCCTTCAGAGATTTTGATCTTGGAGGAAGATTGCGCTAGGAAGAATTTGGATTGAGAGATTAAATGCATTGTGATACATTCATATGATGGAATATGATATGGACATTAGAAGTAACCACGAGTAGAAGGAAATTCATGATATTGGGATGAGTGAAATAAACAGGTACTAGAACAGGACAGTCCATTTCTGTTCAAAGTAGACACGTGCAGCATGTAGAAAGGACACTCAGATATGTAAGAAACATTACGTCATTATTTTCTTTAAATCTACTCAAATCTGACTCCAAGTTTTATCCTGCTGAGCTAGTAGGAAGTTCACTCTCAGGCATCACTGGGGTTACTTCCCCTACCCGGAGCCACTAAGATCCTGCACCCTTGCAAGGTGTCCAGGAAACCAAGGCTGGCCTCCAGCCTCCTGGCCCACTAACATCCTCATGGAGGAGCACACAGGCTTCCTGTAGGCACCAGGCTGCTCTTGAGTGGGAGCTCGGGTCCACAGCCTGTCCCCTCAAGGCAGTCTTTCTCTGCAGGTATCTTTTCCTCTCTTTGGGGGCTTCTAGGATAGGTCTTACCTCTCTACAACTTGGGACTCACTGACTGTCTCTGTTCCTGACCACAGGTGGGTACTATGTTGTCCCCTCTCCCAGACCTCAAAGGCATCTCCCATGCACACCTGCCCTAGTTTGTAGCTTTGGGAACTGGGACTCTCCTAACAGACAGAGACTGCTCCTGCCTTTCCTCTCTCCAAACAACTCAGGCTAGAAATGGATAGGCTTGGAATAGGATAGGGAAGGAATCAGGAGAACCCAGCCCAGTAGGCATCCACTGTAAAGCACACGTGGATGTGTGTCACAGGGCCAGGTCTGGCTGGGTATGTGATCCTCTGTAGTTATCTCTGACGGAGGCAGACAGATTATGGGTGATTGTAGCTCCTCTCCTCTTAATTTCTCCACACTTTCTGTAATAAATATGAATCCTTGGTATCAAAAATGTTTAAATTTAAGGAAGAAAATGGTAAGGAAGCTAGGACTGTAGTGCATGTCCTAAGAATTAAACTCTTCCGGTCTACACGGAAATGGCTACACAGGGTAGGAGGCTGCTCAGAGCTCTATGTGGAGAGGTCAAGTAGTGGAGAGCTACTGCCTCCTCCAAGGCTCCATTCACCATCAGGAACCAGCTTGCTAGCAGCCCTGAGCCCTGACCACTGACTGCCCTGCAGGGTGTGTGTGTGTGTGTGTGTGTGTGTGTGTGTGTGTGTGTGTGTGTGTGT
>NW_004624738.1:26751074-26802722 GCF_000247695.1 Heterocephalus glaber
GATTGTCATCTCTTCCTCTTGGATTGTTCCCTTTACAAGGATGTAGTGTCCTTCTTTGTCTCTCCTAATCAGTGTTGGTTTGCAGTCCACTTGATCTGCAAAGAGGATAGCTACTCCTGCTTTTTGGGGGGTTCCTGTCTCATGGAGCATTGTTTTCCACCCTTGAACTTTCAGTCTATGAGTTTCTTTTTGAATTAGGTGTGTTTCTTGTATGGAGCATATTGTTGGATCTTGCTTCTTGACCCATTCTGTCAATCTATTTCTTGTGATTGGTGAATTGAGACCATTAACATTGATAGTTATAACTGATACGTATTGACTTATCATTGTCTATCATTGTCATGACTTTTCCTTTTCGTTAGATTCTCCCCCTTTGCATTTAATTTCTTGTTGCACCTGACGGATTCATTCTACTGTGCTTCCTGGGGTTGTTATCTTCATTGTCTTTTCCTAGGATATTGTCTAAAATTTTTTGGAGTGCTGGTTTGGCATTCATGAAGTTTCTAAGGTGCTCTTTGTCATGAAACTATCTTATTTCTCCATCAATTTTGAAAGATAGTTTTGCCCGGTACATCAATCTGGGTTGGATGCTGTTTTCCTTTAGGGCTTGGAATACATCACTTCAAGCTCTTCTTTCTTTGAGGGTTTGCGTTGAGACCTCTGCTGTGATTTTCATGGGCTTTCCTTTGTATGTGATTTGTTTCTTTTCTCTAACTGTCTGTAGAACTTTGTTCTTCTGTTGAGTTTCTGGAATCTTAACAATTATATGCCTATGTGTAGATTTTTTTTGATCGAGGCTAATTGCCTCACTTTTCTGTATGTCAAGTTCTTTTCCCCTCCTTGGGAAGTTTTCTGCCATTATTTCTTTGAAGAAATTTTTTTTATGTCATCTCCACTCTCTCCTATTTCTTCATTGACTCCAATCAGTCTTATGTTATTCTTCTTTCCATCATCTAGCAGCTGCTGGATTGATTTCTCGTGATCTCTTACAATTTTAAAGCAGTTTTTCTTTTCCTGGTCACTTATTGCAGTCTTATGTTTTATATCTGAAATTCTGTCTTCACATTGGCTCATTCTGCTGTGTAGACTGACAACAGAGATTTTAATCTCCTGGAAATCTATTTGCATCTGTTTTATGGATTCCATTTGTTTCCTATGTTCAGATTCCATCATGTTCCTCAGCTCCTTTCTAGATTTATTAGTCATGTCTTGCACTATGAGCACAATCTCTGATGTTACCTGAGAAATTATTTTATTTCATTTTTTCCAGATACTCTTTCATTGCCAGTTCAGGGATTCCAGTTGGTTGAGCATCAGAGTGTTCCATCTTGTTTCCCTTTGTGGTTGCTGTAGGTGATCTGGAAGGCTGGTTTTGAGACTTGTTTATGTGTCTTTTCATTTCAATGTGGCGGAGGGGGCAGGATGCTGCTGGTGCCCATGTGGCTCACCTCCTCTGTGCTGTGAACCATGGCATGGCAGCCCAGAAGCCTCCTCTGTGCTGGGAGTGGTGGTACAGTGGCCCAGAAGCCTTCTCTATTACTGACACCATTTTCCCACAAGCCAAACATAGGTTCAAAACTATCTAGGTGCTTAAGTCACACTTATGGAGTGACCAGGCTAGGAGATGGACAGACAAGTGAATGGATGGAGGAATGGAGAGATAGAGGGATGGATAGATGCCAGACATCTTTAATTGAGGTCTTCCCTTAGCAGGAATAGCTTTTCTGTGTAATCGTCCAGGAAATATTTCCTTACTATGTGTCAGCCATGATTCCAGGTCCTTGGGATTTATCAGTGAACAAAAATCCCTGACTTAAGAAACTAATTGGGGATGGGGACCCATAAGTAACAAACATTTTAACATAAGGACATGTATAGGATGTTAGGAAAGAATACTATAGAAGCAACAAAAAGTTAGAAGTAGAAAGGGTGAGGAGGGTTGGAATTGGGAAGGAAGGCAGGTTGCTGCATATAGGGGAGTCATAGCAGATCTCCTTGAGATCATCACATCTGAAGAAAGACATAAAGGAGATGTGGAAGTGGATCACAGGGACATTTGGGCAAGGTGCATTCAGAAGAGTGAACAGACAGAGCAAAGTTTGCCAAGTGGAGGGTGTCAAGGAACTATAGTGGGGTCAGTGGCTGGAGTGGAGTGGATACTGATGGAAGATGAATTCAGAGAGGTGAGGTAGGGACATCCTGGCAGATCCTGTAGGGCCTTTGGAAGTGGGGAGGCAATGAAGAGCCTTGAGAGGAGGAATGACATGATCCAATTTAAATATAAAAGTCTCCCTTTAGCTCTGTTTTGAGAATAGACTGCAAAGAGACAAACATGGAAGTCTACTGCAATGGCCTAGTTAAGAAATGATGAAGGGTCCAACCAGATGTTAGCTATGGAGATGACAAGCCTGAGCAACTGTAAAGATGAGACTGCCCTCAAACAAGAATAACCCCATGTTGATTCAGTAGGAAATGAACAACTGAAGATGACAGAAATGGCAACGTTGTGGAAGTGATGTCCTTGAGTGGGTGATGGGATGGGCTGCACTGTGTAGGTGGAGGTGCTGGGCACATTCATCCCCATTACAGTCAAGGAAACAGAGGGCAGATGCTGTTGGGAGTGGAGATGTGGCATCTGTGTGGAGAAGGAAACAGGGTCACCAGCCAGGAGTGATACAGGAGGAAGGTGTAGGGATCTGAAGAAAGGCATGATGGTACAAAGCTCTTATCTAGGACCGTGGGAGAGTGATGGACTCAGGACATGGTATATGATAACAGAGCAGCAACTAAAGCATCCTTGGAAACTGTGGGCATGAATTGAAAATGGGATCAGTCGCCATGGTTGTATTTTTCCCCCAAAACAACCTTGGAGTAAATGGAGAGCTGGATTTAACCATGGCTGTGGTTTTGCCAAGAGAGTACAAAGAAATGAGAGGGACACAGGTGTCAAAGGGATCATCAGGGAGTGATTATAATGATTGACCATGGAATTTCAGTTGCATTCTAGAAGGAAGGGTTTCCATTTTAGTAAATGGGAACATGTGAGGTCTTTCACTTTGCCAAGAGTGAGCTGTGGATGGAATAAGTCTGAGACGCCCTGCCTGGAGCCATCATTAACTCAGTGACACCCTGACAATTTAATGGAGGTGACCTGTCTCCTGAACTTGCTCTCATAATCAGCTTGCCAAGAGAAGGGATGTAGTACAGGGGCTGGCGGTGGAACAGGGAGGTAAGGAGGTGTCACATTTTACTAAACTTCCCATTAGATTGCCCTGAAGCCCTCCATTCACCACAAACCACAGTCCTTCCTACCAGTCAGCCAGTGTGTCCTCACTGGAGGTAGCTCCAGCAGTGACCTCTGATCTCAGCCAGGCCTCTCAGCTCCTCCAATCAGGGCTGAAGGAGCTGCACCTAACACTGCCTGTCCTCCTGCCTTCCTTCTTCTGGTTGATATTTTCCTGCCCACTTTACAGCTCACCTCACTTCATGGCCTCTGAATTCCCAGAGACGTGTGACCCTCTGGGCCTGGATTATCCACTCAAGTCCTTGGCTGTTTGCTTCAGTAAGCCCTCAACCCTTCCCTGGACCTCACCAGCCAGCCTCATTCCTACACACGCAATCCCAGGGTCTGTCGGCTCAGCCTTGCCTACTCACTAGCAGTCAATCTTGGGGCCCATTTCCAGAGTCATCCTGATGATAACCACAGCAGAAAGTACCACAAGATAATCACTAAGAACCTGATCTACCTCGCTCACCACTATGCACCTGTTCCCAGAACCTAGCACAAAGCCTTGCACATAGCAAGTACTCAATAAATATCTGAGGAAGGAAGAAATATATAAGTCCATCAAGTGCTTATTAGGGCCCAGGGATGGTCTGTCTTTTCTACGTATTACTTAATTTTACAGAAGAGGAAACTGAGATGCTAAGGAATCAAACAGCTTATAAATGGCAGCAGATTTAGAACTTAGGTCTGTCTGCCTTTTAAATCCACTACTCGTACAGATCTAGCTTAGAGACTCCCCATGATCACTCTAGACATGCTGAGGACAGAACATGATATTACAAATCAGAGCCCCTCACAGGTCAAACTACAACTCATGACATATGGCATAGAAATGGAAGCCCATGGCTCCAGAAATGTCTTTGTCCTCACCCCACCCCCAGCTCTGGGAGGCCAGACTCCAATGCTTGATGGCCCAGCCCTCTTAGCCCTGCCCATGAAGTAACAAGGACTCCAGAGAGTCCTCTCACTGGTGACCACCCTCAGCCCCTCCCTCTGTAGACCTTCCCGCTGTGTGTTCCAGCCAGAGATCTCAGATGTGAGACAGAACTTCAGTAAGCTACCAGTCCAAATTCCTGAGGCAGATGCAGGTTACCAGTTGTTCCTGTTTTCTTTAGTAACAGAAATCCTAAGTGTTAGATGAGTATGTGGCTGCCCGGCTAAGTCTTGGGCAATAGTTTAACTCCAGAAGGAATGCGTGCTTTATCAACATCAGTGATTCTTAACTGAGGATGATTTTGCCTCCCAGGAAACATTTAACTATATCTAGAGACATTCCTCATCATCAGAGCTGGGGGCTATTACTGTTATCTTGTGGGAAGAAGCCAGAGATCCTAAACATGCTACAATGCACAAAACAGCCCCTCACAAAAAAAGAGTTACTTGACCCAAAATGCCAATAGTCTTAAAGTTGAGAAATTATATTCAAGATCATGCTCTTAAAAGGGATATGCATGAGTTCCTCTGATCCTTTCCACCTCTTCTCCAGCTACAAGTTGAGGAAACCTGAAACAATCTCTTTGGACTTAGAAATGCATGCTTGGGGATGGCAGAACCACCATGACAGTCCAGGACTACCTACCTCTAACGTTACCATGACAGAGAAACAATCTTCTCTCTTATCGAAGTCATTGTATCTAGGGGTCTTTCTGACATAGCAGCTTTGCCCACATGCTAAGGTGAGTCTACCTTGAAAAGTCAGTTTGCAATAAATTCCCAGACCTAATTGCTCTTTTATTTCCTTTTCTTAGGAATGTATGTCTGATACAACAGATTTTAAGAGGGTAGCAACCTGGAACCCCTGAAATTTCGTCCATAGTCATCAAGCACCATGCCTCTACCCTTCAACCCACTCCCCCCAGACCATCAACTAGTGCTTGTCTGAAATGATCTCTAATCCCAGGATAAACAGGGTTTCAATTTAGTTTCTATAATTCCTTTTCGCCTATCCTCTTTTCCTCATGTCCATTCTTTCTTTTTCCAGTACCCAATGGCAGGCAGAACAATGCCCCTAGCCAAAATGTCTATATCCTAATCTCTAAAACTTGTGAATAAGTTAAGTTATATCCCAAGGGGGAATTAAGGTTGCAGATGACATTAGGGTGGTTAATGAGCTGACAAACTGAAGAGTTTGGCCTGGCTTCTCCAGCCGGGCCCAGTGTAATTACAAAGGCACTTACAAGTGACAGAGTGAGGCAAGAAAGGGAGAGCCAAGGTGACTCATTATGAGAAAGACTTGACCAGCCACTGCTGGTTTTGAGGATGGAAGGGACCCCAAACCAGGGAATGTGGGCAACTTCTGGAAGGTGGAAAAGGTGAGGAAGCTTATTGTCCCAGAGACTCCTGAAGGAATGCATTCCTGTCCACACCTTAGTTTAAGCCCCAGGAAACCCATTTAGGACTTCTGACTTCCAGAACTACAAAATAACAAATGTTCCCTCAAGGACAAAGTGTGTGGTAATTTGTTATAGCAGCCATAGAAAAAGATCATTCATCCTTTTCTTCCTTTCTCTTCCTCTTTCCTTATATCCCTTTTTCCAATTTAGCTTTCAGGGACCTATTTTTTTGTCTATGAAAGTCTAAGCCAGCATGAAGGAGAGAACTAGGCCCCCAGTCGTCTTATATCTGGGCCTCCACAAAAGCTCCCCCCAGCAGGCTAGAAAGAACACCCAAGAGAAGAAACACTTGGGCTAGGTCCAGAGAGTCATGGATTCAGGGGTCATTCCTCTTAAGAGAAACTTGCTTTCAAAAACACATTCCATGGCACCCAGGGTCCTAAAGCAAGTTGCCCAGTCTCCTCCATATGAAATTCAGGTCATCAGTAGGATGATCTACTTTTCCCAAAGTGCTTTGTCCAAAACCAAGGGACCAGTAGGCAATAGCCATACCCAATGGAGGCAGAATTAGCCAACCCTCTAATTCCAAAGTGTTTAGCTTTGGAGCACAAAAAGTTAAACACCTTCTTGCAACACATTGTAAACATGTCAGTGTGTTTAACATGTTAACCGTGTTCTGTTCTCCTGCCCATGTGTTTAGAAAAGAAACAGGTTATGATGTTTAACTACTAAATGGATGTATGTGCTCATAGCAGCTAACACTTTTTAAACACTTGTGGATGCTTAAAATTATGATGTGTTTAAGATTCGAACACGTTTGCTTTTCTACACTCTTAATCCAATGAGTGCTAGCTGTACTTTTTTCTGATCATAAGGGTTTGTCCCCCTTGCAAAGCCTAGTCTGCAGTGACAAGTTCCTAGAGCTGCCAGTGGCTCTTTTTCATTTTTTTCTTAGCATTTTCTTTCACATTATGGACACCCTTCTCTGGTGAAAATACTGACCAGGTGAGTGTAAATAATAGACATTTTCTACAGGATGTCCAGAGCCCTGTTCAAATGGGTTTTACTGGCATCGACTGAAAGGCTTTACCAGTTCCAATATAAGGTTCAGAAAATGAAAACCAAGGCAACTCTAAGCCCTTCGCAGACTGCACAGAAGTGTATTCAGGGAGTCGGAGGTGAAGTCAGGGCTCCCCATGCTATCTAGGGCTAGCTACTCATCTTCTCTATCCAGCCTTTCCAAGGCAGTAGCAGCAGAAGGCCTTGCTTCCTCCAGCATGGGCTCACGGTCTGCAGTCGCTGGAGAAGGTAAAGGTTGGGAAGTTCCTCTGGCTTTCCTCGGTGCCCTCCTCTCTCCTCTGGTCTTCCTCTTCTCTTATCTGATGACACCAATCATCTCCCTTCTAATCTCCTCACCTCCTCTTGCTTTCTCCCACTTCTGCAGACTGCACTTCTGATCCCAGCCCCTCTTGTAAGTGGCCTCTAAATGACCTAAAATTCTCTGCCATCACACACCTGTCCTCCCACTCTTATTTCTTACAAATTTCCCCCTCCATCCTTGTTCCAGCCATGCTGGCCTTTTTTTAGTCCTTAATACTTCCTGTCCTGAGACATTTAAAGATGCCATTCCCTGTGCCTGAAAGCCATCCTTTCTTGGTTATTCTCTTCAACTGATGATTTTAAACAGCAGTACCTCAGAAAAGCTTTTAGTCCAAGCCATATCCTTTCCTATACTTTTAGGTCCCCCCACACACACCCCGTAGCACCTAATTACCATTTATTTAGGTTTGTCTTCCCTTACCAGGCTTAATTTCCAATGAGGGCATTGTCTCTGACCTGGCTGGTTCTCCATTGCATCCCGGCACCCAATGCCTGGCACATAGTTAGCACCTAATGAATGTTTGCTCCCTGGCCAGTGTGACTGCAGGCTCTCCAGCCAATCTTGAAGGGTTGGAAAGAAAAGTTGCATTATGAGTCGGGGCTGTAAGGGTAGTTTCTCACTTGGTGCAAGCTGTTTAATTTCTCTGCCTCTCCACCTGGCCACGTGCCAGATGGGAACTGGCTCAATTTAGCAAATGTTTATTGAGCTAGCAGTGTATAAGGGCTCTGCTGGGCTCTCTTGGTGCCTACAGAAATGAAAATCACAGTCCTTACCCTCAAGGGGCTTGTAGTTTAGTAGGCAGGAGAAGACTTCAACATAAATCACCACAACATAAGGCAAATGACAATGCTCCAGGACGATTGAAAGGATTAGAGAATGCATAGACTAACCCACTGCCAAGTGACAGACTAAGAAGGCTTCGTGGAGGAGGGGACATCTGGGCAACTTTTGGACAAGCAGGACTTCAAGGGTGGGGAAAATGAGAGAGAGTCCTCTCAGTAATGCAGGGACATTAAAGACACAGAGGTAGAGAGGCCTGGGACATGCTTGAGGAGCTTCTAGGATCCAGCTTAGCTTCCATGTAGGATAAAGAGGAGGAGATGAAAGTGGAAAGGCTGGAATCACATCAAGAGATTTAGTCCAAATCCTTGATGCTCCCAGGGAGCTCCTGGGAGCTATGAGCAGGGGAGGGACTGATGAGAGTTACATTGAAGGGTGGTTAATCTAGCAACTGGATTAGGGAGGGGTGATCAGTTGGGAGGCAGCAGGAGGGGCTGAAGGAAGGAGAAGGTACATACAGTGAGACAGGTGAGAGAGGAGGAGGGGCTGAAGTCAGGGAAAATAAAACAGCTGCAGTGAGGGGTGACTAAGGGTAAAGGACAAGGGAAAGCATGGAGCCCCGTAAGAATGTCAAGGTTGCAGGCCTGGACCATTAGGAACGTGATGCTGAAATGAACAGAGATGGCAATGAGAAGTAGGTGAGGAGCAGATAGCATATTTCAGACATGCTCAATGCAAGGCACTGATGAAGCCACCATGCAAACCTTTGCCGGCAATGGAAATGGTCTTAAAACTAGAACATTTTCTTACCTGGGAAAAGTCAAAGAAGATGATGAAACAACAGGTACTCTTGTATAAAGAAATCATGGATTACAGGTAAGGCATAATGATTTTATAATAAAATATATATTTTAATGTTTCAGAATGAAACGGGAAATACATTGTGTCTCCTTTTAAAATTTAATTTTAGGGCAACTCATTCGGGAACCCTCCTGTCTCTCAGGAGCTATTCTTATTCCCCATTCCTATTCCCCAATAAATTCTCCTACTCTTAAAAAAAAAAATTTAATTTTATTTATTTTTAATTAAAATTTTTTTTTAATTTTTAAATTTTTTTGGTACTAGGGATCAAGCTCAGGACCTTGTACTTATAGGGCAGATGGGGTGACACTGAGCTAAGTCCCCAGCTAAAATTTTTATTTTTATTAGTATATATTCACAACACATAATGATTACATTCATAATGGGGGTTTGGTACATGTACAAACTAAATTTTAATATTTTTTCATTCCCTTCCTCTCTCCTCCTTCCCCTTCCCTCCATATCTTGATCCCTTCCCTTTTGCAAAAGATCTATCTCCTTCTTCCCTGTTATCTATCTTTTATTTTGTCCTTTAAATTATATATATTTTGGGTTTCTCATATAAGCACAATCCTGTGATATTTAAGCTTATGTGTCTGATATATTTTACTTAACATTATGGTCTCAATTGCAAATATGGAAATTAAACAACACACTCTTGGATAGTCAATGGATTATAGAAGAAATTAAGGGAGAAATAAGGCGGGTCCTAGAATTAAATGATAAGGCCAGTACAACATACCAGAACTTATGGAACACAATAAAAGCAATCTTACGAGGAAGTTTACGGCTGTGAATGCCCACATCAGAAAACAGAACAAGCCCAAATAAATAACCTAATGATGCACCTCAAGGTCCTAGAAAAACAAGAACAATCCAAATCCAGAGCTTGTACAAAGAAGGAAATTAGAAAGATCAGAGCAGAAATCAATGAATTGGAGACTAAAAAAGCAATACAAAGAATCTATTAATTGAAGAGCTGGTTCTTAGAAAGAATAATAAAATAGACAGACTCTTAGCCAATTTTACCCAAAAAAGGAAAGAAAAGTCACAATCAATGCAATTAGAAAGGAAAAAGGTGAAATCACAATGGACATCACGGAACTCCAGAAGATTATTAGCAGTTGCTTCACAGAACTGTAAGCTAAAAAGCTGGAGAATTCAGAAGAAATGGAGAGATTTCTAGATACATATGAAGTACCAAAGCTGAACCAGGGAGACTTAAAAAATCCCAAATAATACAGTATAACCAATGACATTGAAGCAATAATAAAACACCTACTAAGAAAAGTCCAGGACCTGATGAATTCACTGCCAAATTCTACAAAAACTTCAGGGAAGATCCAACTCTTCAAACTCTTCAATGAAATCAAGAGAGAAGGAGTGCTCTCAAAATCATTCTTGGAAGCTAGCATTACCCTGATCCCAAAACTAGACAAGGATCCAACCAAAAAAGAGAACCACAAGCCAATCTCTCTAATGAACATAGATGCAAAAATGCTCAAGATACTGGCAAATAGAGTGCAACAAATCATCAAAAAGATCATACACCATGACCAAGTAGTCTTCATCCCAGGGATGCAGGGATGGTTCAACATATGCAAATCAATAAATGTAATTCATCACATGCACAGAAACAAAGTCAAAAATCACATGAGCATCTTAATAGATACAGAAAAAGCTTTTGACAAAATCCAACAGCCATTTATGATAAAAACCTTGACAAGGGGCCAGGGATTTAGTTCAGCGGCACCATGCCTGCCTCGCAAGCATGAGGTCCTGAGTTCAATCCCTGGTACAGAAAAAAAAAAAAACCTTACCACACCATTTATCTCAATCTGATAAAAGCCATTTATGACCAACCTACTGTCAACATCATAGTAAATGAGGAAAAACTGAAAGCTTTCCCTCTAAAATCAAGAACAAGAAAATGATATCCACTATCAGCACTCCTGTTCAGCATAGTCCTGGAGGCTTTAGACAGAGCAATCAGGCAAGAGGAAGAAATAAAAAGAAGTCAAAGTATCTTTATTTGGAGCTGACATGATCTCTTACCTACAAGACCTGAAAAATTCCACTAAAAGACTCCTAGAATTAATAACCAAATTCAGCAATGTAGCAGGATACAAAATAAACACAAGATAATCAATACCATACCTATACACTAGTAAGGAATTTGCAGAGAAAAAATATTTGGAAAAAAATACAATTCACAATAGCATCAGGAAAAATTAAATACTTAGGAATTAACCTAACCAAGGACATGAAAGACCTCTTCAACAAAAATTATATCACTCTGAAAAAGGAAATTAAGGAGGATATCAGGATATGGAAAGATATCCCCTGTTCCTGGATAGGGAGAACCAATAGAATCAAAGTGGCCATAACTTTCAAAACTAATATATAAATTTAACACAATCCCAATCAAAATAGCAACAGCATTTTTCACAGAACTAAAGAAAACAATCCTAAAATTCATATGGAACCAGAAGAGACCCAGAATAGCAAAAGCAATCTTGGGCAACAAGAGCAAAGCAGGAGATATCACAATCCCAGATCTGAAGTTATATTACAAAGCTACTGTGATTAAAACAGTATGGTACTGACCATGCATGGTGGCACACTCAGGAGGCCGAGGTAGGAGAATCATTACAAGTTTGAGTTCAGCCTGAGCTACATAGTGAGTTCAAAGCCACCCTGAACTTTCTGAGCCATCCTGAACTGTTTGAGTCTCTGATACTGGCACAAAAACACCCTGGTACTGGCACAAAAACAGGCATGTAGATCAATGGAACAGAAGAGAGGAAGCAGAAACAACCCCAGGAACATTAAGCTATTTGATCTTTGACAGAGCGGCCAAAAACATGCATGGAGGAAAGATAGCCTCTTTAATAAATGGTGCTGGGGAAAAATGGATATCCACATGCAGAAGATTGAGTAAAGACCCATATATCTCCTCATGTAAAAGAAACAACCAACAGAGTGGAGAGACAACGCACAGAATGGGAAAAACCTTTGCTAGCTATTCCTCGGACAAAAGACTAACAACTAGAATATATAAAGAATTCAAAAAAAAATTAGACCTCCCAAAATAAAAGACCCAATGAAAAAATGGGCAAACCAAAATGAATAGATACTTCTCAGAAGAAAAAGTACAATTGCCCATAAATATGTGAAAAACTGTTCAGCAGTTCTGGCCATTCAAGAAATGCAAATTAAAACGATGCTGAGATTCCATTTTATTCCGGATAGAATGGCTGTTATCAAGAAATAAAATAACAAATGCTGGTGAAGCTGTGGGAGAAAAGAAATACTTCTGCATTATTGGTGGGAATGTAAACTAGTATAACCACACTGGAAATTAGTGTGGAGATTCCTCAAAAAACTAAAAGTAGAATTTCTGTTTGATCCAACTATTCCCTTTCTAGGTATCTTTCTGAAAGAATTAAATGCATCATATTAACAGGGATACATGCATGCCCATGTTTATAGTGGCAGCAGCACATTTTATAATAGTTACATCTTGGAAGCAGCTTATATGCCCATCAATGCAAGAATGGATAAAGAAAATGTGATATTTATACACAATGGAGTAGTACTTTTCCATACAGAAAGATAAACTTGAGGCATTTGATGGTAAAAGGTTGCAACTTGAGACCATAATGTTGAGTAAAATAAGTCAGCCATACAGGCTTAAATACCACTTGGTTTCTCTCATATGAGAAACTGATGAAATACATATATAAATAAAGAGCAAAATAGAAGATACATAACAAGGAGGTAGAGAGATTCTTTTCAAATGAATGGAGGAACAAGAGTTGGAGGAGAGGGAAAGAGGGTAGAAAAACATGATGAAAACAGAGCTTTTGCAAATAGGTAGGAGACTAACAACTGGAAGGAGCAGGGAGGGAGAAGGGCAGGTGATGAAAAACAAAAAAATGGAGAGAGAAAAAAGAATAAAGATGTATTTTGCCCATGTACCAACTCTCCATGATAATTTTAATCATTATGTACTGCAAACATGTACTAATAAAAATTAATTCATTCAGGGGTGAGGATTTAGCTCAGTGGCACCACGCCTGCCTGGGAAGAGCAAGGTCCTGAGTTCAATCCCTGGTACCAAATAATAATAATAATAATAATTCATTCATTTAAAAATTTGTGCCCCCATTTTCCTACAAATGACTCAAGTTGATTCTTCTAGATATTAGTCCTCTGTCCAAGGAATAGGTGAAGATTAGAAACTCAAAAGCTACAAGCTGCCAGGATTCTTGAAGGTTAAAACCAACACAGAAAGGACCACACTGGAGATCCTTGAAAAACACAGAACAGCTTCAAGTTCAGCAGAGAGTGGTGAAGGGGCTGAATAGGAGAAGGGGAGAGAGTGGTGAGGCATGACTGGCCTCATCCACCCAAGTCTTGCCTAGAGGTCCAGAGGCAGAAGGATTCCCATCTCCTTGGTGATGATCCCCATCACCTATGTACACACACACACACACACACACAACTAATGTCTAGGTTCTACCTGCAGAGCTCCAGGCTGTAAGTTTGGTTACTGTGAGTTCTGCCTGAGGAGAGTGCACTCACAAAGCAAGGCTGAGCCTTCGACCCACCATTAAG
Organism: Heterocephalus glaber; assembly: GCF_000247695.1. Next base: position 26,764,336 of record NW_004624738.1, read on the forward strand.
GAATTTGCCAAGTGAATGCCACCTGGTGGAGACCCAGGTCAAAGAGAAATGCATGTGGTCCTGAAGGGAGTCTTGGAGCATAAACAATCGCAGGCTTTCAAAACCAATATTTTTAAAACTATTTAACTCTTACTTAGAAAAATAAAGAAGAAACTTGTTTTCCAACAATAACACTCAGCCTATTTTCATTAATAAAAGCTATTCTAATGAAAATAGAACTGCAGACCCTGAATATGCCACTAATACTTTAGTGCATTTGGAACAGGCTCTCATTTTCCAGTTTCTTCATCACTCCAAAATGGACACCACTGGCCCTTTGCACTACAGTCTGAGTCACCTCTGTGGGCTGAGTTACAGTCACACTAGGAACATGATTAAATGCTTTTTATCCAGGCTTTCCATTCTCTGTAATGCCTTTGGCCTCAGTTCCCTGTAGGCCAGTTCCCCAGGAAGGAGCTGGAATTCTGCAGAGATACACAGTTCCTCTGCAGTTTTCTGAAGCAGGTAACTCCTTGGGAGGTATATTAAAATATTTAAGTTTTATATCATAAAATAAATCACTCATTTTCTGAGAATAGCATTACTTGCTGTGCAATTCAGTTCCAGAACTCCAGCCTTGGGCATTTGTCAGCTGACCAGTCTCGGGCCTGGCACACACGCTGTCAACCTACACCATGCAACTTTCACTTGGTAGTCACAGGGCCTAGAGACTGTTCCGCACCTCTTGAAGGCACCATGTCTGTGAGAACATGGTTGTTATGGTTTATATCTAGATGTTCCCACAAAGCTGCTGCACTCATAGGAGGGCATTTAGGAGGTGATTGGATTGTTGGGGTGCTATACTCATCAGTGGCTTAGTAAACTGAAGAGTTCATAGCTGAATGTGTTGTAAGGAGATGGAGTCAGAAGAGCAGGGTCACTGTGGGCATGACCTGGAAGGATGCATCTCCCTCCCCACTCCTCCTTTTCCCTTCACTGTCTGCTTCCTGTCCACCATGACACAAGCAGCTTTCCTCCACCCACGCCTGTCCACCATGCTTTCCTGCCTTGTAGCTGACCAACTACGGGCTAAAAATGTGAACCAAAATAAACCTCTCCTCCTTTAAGTCATGGGTGTCAGGCATTGTGTCTCAGTGACAAGAAGCTGACTAAGACAATGGTAGGCTTTCTGTGGGTCCTCATGTCATCAGTTCTCATCCCCTTGCTGGCACACCTCTGTACAAGTACAAGTCTGTACTTCTCCAGCCCTTAGAGTAGAGCAGAGCCATGCATGGGCTCTGGCCATGGGTTGACAGAGGAGGGACTCCCAGGAAGCAGTACAGCCCACAGGGGGTTTTCCTCTCTCTTCCTCTGCCTTGTTTACTAAGGAAGCCCCATGTTTCAGCAATACAGCCCTCATGGCTCCCCAAGCTATTATATGGGAAACACCTGCCTCTCAGAGCCTCAGGACCAGTGTGAGAGAAAACTAAACCTGTGTGTTATAAACTAGGATATCTGAAGATTGTATACAGAAAGGTGATCATAGTTGGTTTTCCATTCCTTTTAGTTCCAATAATAGATTGGTGACTATGTTGATTTCCTATTGCTGGTATACCAAATTACCACAAACTTAGTGGTGTGAAACAACACAAATTTATTATTTTATTGTTGTAGAGGTCAGAAGTCCAAACTCAGTCTTACCAAGCAAAGGTCAACATGTTGACAAGACTGGGTTTTGTTGTTTGGTTTGGTTTTGGTTTTTTGGAGGCCTTAAAGAAAAATCCATTTCCTTACATTTTCAAGCTTTCAGAGGCTGCCCACATTCCTTGGCTTGTGACCTCTTCCTCTGTCTTCAAAACCAACAATGTAGCATTCTCAAATCTCCCTCTCTACTGTTGCTTCTACATTCCCCTTTATCAGCTCTCTTGCCTCTCCCTTATAAGGACCTCTGTGATTACAGTGGGCTCAGCTGGACAACCCTAGGTCACTTCTCAGCTCAAAATCTTTAATCAAGTCATATCTGCAACATCCCTTTTGCCTTGAAAGGTAAATATTCACAGGTTCAGAGAATTCAATCAGAGACACCCTTCCATGGTCACCTGTACAGTTGTTTATCCAATTGATCCTTAATCCCAGCCTGGCAGAATTTGGCCAGCATGATATGGTCTTCCCCAAGTAATATTCCTCCATATTGCCTGTTGCTCTGCATCTTTTCTTTTGAAATGTATACAGCTCTGCATGTGGGAAATGATTATGGGAAAAAAATCCAAAAGAATAAAAACTTTACTCATAAAGATGTTTATGAAGGGTTACAGATTTTTGTTTTTGTTTTTGTTTTGGTACCGGGGATCGAACTTGGGACCTTGTGCTTTCGAGGCAGGCACCAGAACCACTGAACTAAATCCCCGGCCCAGTTACAGATTTTTATAAGAAAACTTAAAAACACCTAAATGTGTAATACTAAGGAAATGTGCAAAGAAGTTCTATAATAACCCATGTGTGACTATTATGCAGCTATTATGAATGTTTATAAAAACTTTTTACAATTAAACTTTTTATGATTATTTTTAAAGCAAATTACATATGTGTGTTATCTGAACTCTGAGAAAACTCTGGACACATTTTTCCCAAACTGTGAACAGTGGGGGGTTTTTTTCCCTGAAGGTTACAAATTACTTTTTTTTTTTTCATTCTTTCACTTTTTAAAATCTGTTCAATGACTAGTTTTATGATGAGAAATCTCTACTGGTGGCCACAGCAGATCACCAGAGTGGGCAAGAGTGATCTGGAAGTCCCAGAAAATTCTTTTGCACCAGAGAAGGTGCTGCAGCTGCTCTCTGTAAGCACTCAAAGCCTGGCAGCTGGGTGATTCCTGCTTCCTTATGAGCTCAGATCCTAAGTGTCCCCTCTTATTGTATTGGGAGAAGCTGGGATGGTGGTGGCAAATCTTTTAGAGCTTTCAATGATAACAAACAGCCAGCAGCACACATGCCATAGCCTTGCCACCACTGAGCTAGGATTTCCACAGAAGGTAGAGGCCCACTGGGGTACAGAGTTAAGAGATGTCACACCGTTACCCTCAGGCTCCTGTTCAGTTCAGCAAGATGATAAAAGGAAGGTTTTCAGCGTGGATATGAAAAGGTACACTGTCTTCCAAGGTGGCCAGAGGACAGATTTAAAACAAAACAAAACAAAAACAAAAAACAGTGAATCTCAAGCAACAGCTCTATGGTGCTGAAACAATGCTGGTCTGAGACCACCTCATGTACAAGCTGAAAATGAGTGACAGCCATGTAGCAGAGGGTGGGGGAAATGGCACAATGAAAGATAGCTAGAAGAAGTGCAGACTAGTTATGCTGGACTGCAGTCGAGAGTCTGGAACAAATCACAAAAATGTCTGTGTCCTGTGGCCCAGGATTTCCACTTGATGGAATTTATCCTAAGATAGGAAAGATAATAATCTAAATGTCCAGCTTTTTGAATTCCACACAGTGGAATACTATGTAGCCACTAAAACCACAGTTAAGAACACTTAAGAAAGAGATGATATTCATAGTATATTGATAAATTTTAAAAGCAGGATATAAAATTGTAGATACAGCATAATCTAATTTCAAAGCAATTAAATATATACAAATAAGGAAATAGATAAATAGATGCCCTAAAGAAAAGCCTGCTTACACTAATAGCATAAAATGTGGTAGAGTAACCGATGACTGGCAGGTTTGAGGTGAAGCTGGGTGTGGACAGATGTTTATCTGTTTTCCAAGATTTGTTTATAACACGTGTGTTGCTCTCAACATGGAGAAACCGCTTCTGAAATCCTTACTCCAAAGCTGCTTGTGCCTCTGGGCCCCCACTCTTCTCCTCTGTTCCCTGTCCTCCCTGGCCAAATCCGAGTGCTCACTGGAGACCAGGGACTCTGTGAGGACCAGAGCTCTTGCAGGCCCCGCCTCCAGGTGCAAGGCTGAGAGCCTATGGATGAATTTAAGGGTTGAATGGGATCTTTTAGGCCAGAGTTAGGGTTCCTTTGATCAAATAACATCTTCAAACACTTCTGAAATACTTTTGCTTCTGGTCACAAAATGTGTTAAAAACTACCACTGAAGTTCTTACATATTCCTAATTTTCTAGCCTACAAACTGTTCCTTCACCCTGACTGCTGACTTTGCCAATACTCCCAGTTCAGCAGCAACTGCTTGAGGCCATCTGAAATCACAGGCTTGGGTGGGAAGGCAGCTCCCTGAGGCCGCCTAGCCCAGCAGGTTCACCACCACTGTGGGGCAGAACAGGAATCGGCATCTGCTGTGTCAATGGCTGCTCAAACACCACTTACCCTCTGCTTCAGGTACAGGTACAGAAATACAATAGTTGGCCTTTCCAACCCAACAAGGTTCCAAATTACTGAACTCCCACTCAGTTGAGATCTAAGGCTTCGGTCAGGAGAGCAGGGCAAAGCCATACTCCCTCCCATCTGTGCTCACAGACCAGCAAATGCTAGCCTGGTTTCACTTTCCTCCTAAAAGATTTAGCAAATCCAACAAGACACAACTCAGCACATACTAACGATTTGACTCTTTCTCACCAACTCCCCTACTGCCACAGCCTCGGGCAGCAGAAAATCAGACACAGCTTGATCAGGTGTTTTGCCACACCACCAAAGGTCAGTCACTCAACAATAACTGAGTTTTACTTACTGGTTCCTCAAATTCTTTTCAGAGTAAGGCAGAGTCTGTAGCAAAACATCCACATGCCAGAGAATGTTGGCCTTGCTGGGTGACTACTTTGAAGGGGACTACCCTCACTTGGCTGTGTACATTTTGTAAATTTAGTTTTTAAGATGCCAACCTCATTATCAGATTAGTCATACTTAATAATCTCTTGCTCCATGTCTCTGTAGGGGGCTTTCACCGCATTTAATTGCTTTCCTCAAGAATTGCTGACAAGTGAACATGGGCTTGGCTGGGTTGATTATATCATGTATTAAGGTGTCTACACACAGCAGGTAGGCCCATCAATTCTTTCTTACATCACAATGAGGTGTCTAAGGCTGATTTGAGGTCCAGGATCAATTAGAATAATGTCCCTACCTCATTCCCTGACTTCTGTGCCTCAGGAAGAGTGTGGTGAGTCAGGTAATGTCTGGGGGTCTCATCCAGGTTCCCTGGCTTCGTCTCCTTCCCTCTTCTTATGGGTACACCTGGAAGGAAGAGCTTCTTTCTGGTACAGCCATAGGGAAGAGTCTGCTGTTTCCAAGAGAAATGATGGCAGTGGGGACCATAGCTTTGCAAGCGTGGAGGAGCTAATTCCAATGACCACTTTCATCTCCCTGGTCAGGAAAGTCTTTGCTAAAAGTCCAATGGCGGATGAACAAGTTGCCCGTGCAGTGTGACCTGAGTGCAGTTCAGGTCACACTGAAGTTCCCTGGTCTCCAGACTCTCATGCCCCCCTGAGGATCCCACCATCCCCATGAAGCCTCCTGTTCCTTACTCAGAAACATAAATCAGTTTCCTCTGTTAAGTGCCTATGTGCAAGTGGGACAGCTGCTTGTGTTTGAGGCTGCCCTGCAGTGAGGACCCTGGCCACAGACCCATCCCCAGCCTCTCCTCCCGCCTCCCCCAGCCTCCTTCCTCCCATCCTTTCACCCTTTCCCATGTATGTGCACCTTCTATGCCAGCTCCCTGGTCCGGCTTTGATTTCCAGCTCATGGATCTCCCTATTCAACCCAATCCCAGGGCCCTCTTGCTTCCTACCCTTTAAAGGAGTGAATTCACTCATTGCCAAACATCTCAAAAGAGCCCAGGCAACAGCTACTTCTCAAGGGAAAGGAGGCAGTGGCCCAAGGGAGACTCTGGGCAGGGGTAGAATGATGCCAAAGCCCTGCTCTGTCCTGCTTCAGGGCCATAATGGTGCCCACTGGGTTCCCTTGTCAATGACCTTCTTCCATCAGGTTCTAATCCTAAAAGTCCACTGGCAAGGACACTGCCTAGCTCAGACCAACATCTCCTTAGAAGGAAAAACCTGGCCACCTTCGGCACTAGACCAGACACAAACAGCAGTTTAATGTCTATAAGGAAAGGAGGGAGAGAGGAAGAAGGAGAAGGAGAGTACCCTCCTCACCCCAGCCTCCAGGCCTTCCTTCATGCTGACGCCAACAGAGGTGGCCACATATGAACCCTGGCCATGACCTCTCCCGCCATCACTGCTGTCCTCTCCCCCAGCCCCTCTTCCTGGTTGTGCCTTCACCACCCAGTCTGGCCTCACAGCCTACTGCACTGTGGCTGCTTGCTGCCTGCACCTCCGTCTTGGTCCACAACTCCACTGTAAGCTGTCCCTCTCACCTCTTTGTGATGACTAATGGACCCTGGCTGTAGCCTTGATTGATTGGGTGACAGAGTAGCCAAGGTCTGAGGCACTGTAGTGGCTCTTTGCAGAGGAAAAGGGAGTACAGGGCACATTCCAAGCCCTGTCAGTGCTGGCTGAGCCCCACGTGGTGTAAAATCTCACACCTGGAGCCCTGCACACTCCTGGTGCCAGCTGAAATTTTATTGGTGATCTGTGACTTCAAAGGCCTCTCTTTCTGCATGGCCAGGCCAGGAAGACTGCAAAGCAGAAGGCACATGCCCAGGGCACTGGGGAGCTCCCTGGAGACCTGGACCCATCCGCCTCTCCAGCCTGCCTTGTTTCCATCTTTCATAGCCACAAAAGCCATTCTGTGGCTTAAGATACTATTTCCATGGACTTGTATGCACAGGTTGGTAGGAAGACACTTCTGACTAAATATCTGTTCACTGTCCCAGTGAGAGAAGTTTTTTTTTCCCCCCTATAGAAAGCCCTGCTGCATCTGGACAGGAAGTGGGGGTATGGTCTGAGTAACCACTTTCTGACATCTCTCTGCCTCATCTGTCAAAGAGGGTGACACTAAGGTCTGGCCACATCCTCACAATTCTTTGGAGGTTCAAAGAGGTCAAGTGTGGGAGAAGAGGTGGCAGTCTCAGCAGAGGGCTCAGTCCACACCACTGGTGTCCCTCCCTGGCGGGCCTGAAACTTAACTCTGATGTGTCCCAGCTGTGCTCCTTTGGGAGCGTGACCCAACACCTCTGTGCTTCAGTTTCCTCATGGGGATTAGTCCATATTGATGAAGCACTTGAACAGTCCTTGGTATCCAGGAAGTGTTAAGGAAATATTCACTACTATTATTATGGCCACCCCTATGCCTCATCTTAGTTATTCATTCCACATGAGTACCTATTACCTGCCAATGAATGAGACAACATGCTTCCAATCTTTCATTTCTTTGCTTGCTTGCTCTTTCTTTTTCTCTTTCTTTCTTTCTTTCCCTCCTTCCCTCCTTCCTTTTATCTCTCCCCTCTCCTCTCTCTCCCTCTTTCCCTTTCTCCCTCTCTCCCTCCCTCCCCCGCTTTCTCTCTCATTTCTTTCCCCCAGAACACAACCCAGCCCAGCCTATGTGGTGGCGGGGACAGTCCAGCTCCTGTTCTGCCTTTGGACAAGTTAGGAAACCCCTGCAGTGTACTCATGAGTAAAGGGGATCTAAGAATAACCTGCTTCATTAAGCAGTAGAGAACACTCACAAAGTTTAAGTAAAACCACCAGGAAATATGAACAGAGCTGAGTGCCTCGCTGTCACAGGCATTTAGTGATTGTTTGTTTTCCCCAGTGCTAGGTTCACAAGAGCTAAAAAAAATGCTTGGTAGGCTGAGGTTCTTTCTGAACAGCATGTGTCAAACTGGGCAGTGGCATGAATCACTGTCTACCGCTGGACACACCTGCCATAGTGGTCTCACTTAGAACACAGTTGGCCCAATAGACATGAACTTGAGAACAATGACTGCATCCTCTCCCTCACGCTAGCCAACATCTGGTATGGTTCCATCCAAACCCCACAACATATGACACTAGCAGAAGTGGCCCTGGTTGTCTGAAATCTCATCCAGGGGAAAAGTAAGAGAAGCCAAAGAAGGACAAACTGCCTTCCAACCTACCCAGAACCTTGCTGGAGATGGAAACTAACATGGATGGAAACATGACAGCAAAAAAAATACACACGTTTTGAATTCTGCCCACCTGGGAGTCAAGCCACATTGAAAATCAATAAGGCATCAAGGCCGGGAGCTCAGAGAGCTGACTGGATACCTGCATGGGTCTCATTTAAAGAAGGGGAAACCTTTGAAGTTGCAGATGACCAATAAAAATACAGCTGGCATTTACAGCTTCAACCCTCCTGCCTTTGCCTTTCCCTCCATTGCTAAAGCTGCAGACAAAGCTTCTCCATGCAGGAATCTTGGCCCAGGACCAGCGGGACAAGGCTAATGGCTCCCAGCATCCACTGCCTAGGGATTGATTAACTGTAGGCACACTGGTGCCTTCTCAGGACAAGCATGCCTTGGGCTCTAGCCATCAGAGATAATGGCTAAGGACCTCCAAAACACAAAGAGGCCACAGGAAGCTCCTGTCCTTGAGGAAGACCCCCCACTTTATTTAGTATGCTTTCCCATACACTACCTCAAAAGTGCTGACCTGTGGGAATGGCTCCCTCCCCTAAAAGAGGGAGCAATTGAAATATAAGTCCAGTAGGGTTAAGAGACTAGTGTGGAAGGCAGCAAAGGTCACCGTGAATGGGCACTAGCCCCTGACTCCCAGCCCAGTGCCTGGGGTTAAAGGCCCCTACATTGAGGCTCTTCTTAGTGCTCTTACATTTCTATTCACCATTCATAGAAAGCTCCACAACCTCACTTTTCATTCGTTAAGCATGTAACAGGTTCTCAGAACAGGCCTCCTGGTCAAGTCAGGGAGACAAGTCTTAGAGACAAAACATTCAGGAAAACCTGTCTCTGAATGAATGGGAGATCGTATACTATATAATACATATGAGCAATGTCAGGCCTAATGACCAAACTGAGCTAATGTCAATAAACAGAGAACTATTAGGAAATTCATTCATCAGGGTCTTGTTTATACTCCTATTTGTCAACCAAATTATTTGTTTGACTTGTGGCCTCATTGGTTTATTATGGTCATTTCTGTCATCAGCAGAGTGGGGCTGCTGGAATTCACACATAGAGAGGGCCACACATGGCATTGCTCTGCGTCCTCATGATCCTGCCTTCTCACAGAATCAGCACTCAGCAGCTTAAGGTCTGTCTTCCGCTAACAGTCACTCTTTATAATCCAATAGCGCACTGGACCCTAATTGATTTGCTAATCACAGCTTCCTGTTTCCAGGAATAAGCTGGGGAAGTTGACCTCTTGCTCTTAAGGGAATCTCATTAGGAAGCAACTCCCAGCTGAAAACCCAACAGGAGGACAACAGCTTTCCGAGGACACCTGAGGTCCTGCCCCACTGAGTCTGGTCTCCACAGTGGCTTCTCTCTCTGTCCTCACACCTCCCACCTCTATCTTTGCACCACCTGTCTCCTCACTTACCTCACACACGCTTCCCCATCCCTGTCCCAGCCCCAGCCCCAGCCCCAGCCCCAAAGCCGGTGGGAAGCTCTTCCTGTCTATGTAAGTCAGAAAGGACTCGTCTTGGCCCTAGCTTCCCAACTGCAAAGTCCAAACCACTATCTCTGCTCTGAAGTCACCATTCACACAGAATTGTGTAAGCTGTGCCCTTCACATGGGACACGGTGTGTACTTTGTTGAGGGTTGGTTGAACTTGTATGCCTTCTTCACTTTCATCTCCTACATTACACTAATTTCGGAGATTTCCACCTTCTCTACGCCTGTGCTTCCTGTTTTGAGAAATAAATGTGAAATGATTTCTCCATTAGCAGTGACAGATCACAGTGGGTTTCTGAGTAGAAGGCAGGGGATCATACCTCATAAAAAGTAGACATCCTTTATTACTTTGAAAGGAAAAGGGTGAAGAAGCTTGTAAGGAGTGGAACCGAGGATTGAATTTCTCCAGAATCACGCAGAGTAGTATCTATCCTCAGCGGCTGCCCTATGGATTCTGACACATCTCAAAAAAAAATAGGAGTCTGGAAAAAGCAGTCAGAGTCTGTTGCCTTCTGCAAAAAGCTACTGTGCAGTCTGTTCCTTTGTACTTGGGTTTTTTAAAACAGTCAAGCCATCTTGGAAAAATCAGAAAGCAGATGAGCCCATAATTGAACTTGGCAAGGGCAATAGAAACCTTGTTATGTGTGTTACAGGCACTCACACCTCAATTAACAGTGTGTGTGTGTGGGGGGGTGTCTCTGCACAGCTGTCTGGGGAAGAGATTCTTCTAGGCAAAAGATTTAGGTGCCCTGAAAACTCTCCAGAAGCTAAAGGCCCAGGACCCCCACCAAGCTTCTGCAGCTGTCAGAGATGCACATCCAAGGGAGTTCCTGGACTCAGGGCCATCTCTGGTGAACCCCTGGCTACCCAGGCCACCAGGCCCACCCCAGCGTGGACCAGTGGAGCATAGCCCAAGGCTGGGCTGCTCTGACAGCCGTGACTTGGTGCTGAATTTTACTATCCACCGTTTACCATTCTGACGGGGAAAACAAATTTAAAACACCTGGAAATTTATGTCTCTGATGGGTTGAGTTGCACTGTTCCCTTATATTAAATAATCCAGGCTGTGCGCTTCAAAGGCTGCCAGGCTCCAGGAGGCCATGGGGTGTAGGGCCTTTGTCAGCCCCACCTGCACCTGAATACACTCTGCTGAGCTGGGTGCCTGGGGCCCTGGGTCCGTAGGCCCAGGACTGAGTGCCAGGCCAGAGACTGGGGCTAGGGGACAGGGCAGCCTTCAGACTCAGCCTCTTAGTGCTTTTGATTCTTTGGGACTTTGCCTTTCCTTGGCACACCCCCTCTGCTCACTCTCCACCTGGGCAGGTACGATGTCACTATGTGCATGGGCTTGGGTTCAGAAAGTTGGGGTTTTACTTCTTACCATGGTGCTTACTGACTCCACAACACAGAGATGTGGCATCCTCACCTGTGTTCACAGGATGTTGGTGGCAGGCAGCCTACCTCCTCCCCGGCCAGGCACTAACCTCAGTGTGCACTGTCCACCAGACTTACTCAGGGGCCAGAACCTAGAAATAGAAAAAAGAAAGGAAGAAAGAAAGAAAGAGAGGGGGGGAGGGAGGGAGGAAGGAAGGAAGGAAGGAAGGAAGGAAGGAAGGAAGGAAGGGAGGAAGGAAGGAAAAGACTCAGAACTTAGAAGGCCCTGAAATGCAATTTGTCTCTTCAAAGGATGGCACTGAAGGTAAACCAGCAGTAGTATATATGTCATAAGTGGGTCCAGTTGGTGTGGGTTTAATTCATTGGCCACAGAAATACTTAACTGAACTATCCTCAGGCAACTCACTGCCTTATCAAAACCTGAAAGTTGGGGTGGCCTCTTAAGCCTCCCTGCCATCTCCATGACACCTGACAGGTGGTGTCTCCCTGCATGTGTAGCCAACCATCCCTCCAAGCCCAAAGGTGCCCTTAGAGCTCTGACCTGGTTTTCTCTGCCCGTGAGCACATGAGAGAATACACCCGAAAGTCACTCCTCTGTGCACCAGAGTGGGAAGGATCATGAGGAGCAGCCAAAAAGTTCCCTATCTGAGTGCTTAGAAGAAATCCTGTGTTAACCCTTTAAGGACACTAAATGGCAGATGATGGAGCTTGAAGAGACCTTCAAGGAATCTGTGATTCAAGTCCAACCTGCAGGCAGGAAAGGTGCTCATCACCCTGTTACCTCGGCAGTAAGAACCCAAAGGAAGGGCTGAGCACGGGCAGCCCACCTGGTCTGCTCTGCTGAACTAGGGTACTTGTAATTAACCAGACTTTAGCCAAAGATGTGCAACTGACATGTATGGAAAGCTTTCCTTTCTTAAGTAAGAATGATAATACTTTCCCTTACAACATGCTCATCTCTACTGTGTTTTCATGGTGTGGCACTGTATGACCTCTTGAGATAGATAAGTGAGACAGGTATTAATATTGTTGTTTTACAGAATTGGCACCTAGTACAAGTTAATGCCAGGGTGAAACTGTACCGTAAGCCAGTCTTTTGAGTATTTGCCATCGGCTATTAATGAGTTCTCTCCCCAGGTTACAGGTATGCCATTTGCTTGCTCAAAGTTTTTATTTTTACTAAAAGGCATATGCTGTGTTCCCAGTCATGATGATAAAAAAAGACATAAAGTTATGTTTAAAGTATGATCCCAACTTCGAAGAAGTGCATGTGTTTATACTCCATAGAATAAAATAACCAAAATAAAATACATCAAAATATTAACCACAAGTGGTAAGAATGTGGTTGACTTTCACTGTCTTCCTTTTACCTTTCTATATATTTTAAGACCATTAAAATGAGCATGTGTTAAAATTTTGAATTTTAAAACAAGGCATTTTAAGGAGTGCACTTTAGCTCAGCAGACTACAAGAGTAAGCTTCAGTTTCACCCCATCTGCATCATTGTGAATTTTAAAATGGCACCAATCCAGTTGGGAAGGGCAATTACCAAGGAAGAGCTTGTAGTTTAGTACCCCAACCAAAGCCCTAAATTAATGGCTGTTAGCCATCACAATGGCCGATTTCTCAGGGATCACTCCAATTAGGATCTTCTCTATGGCTTACAACACCAGCCTGCTGACTTCAGACAAGGAGCATCTGTGGCACAGCTGGAGCAGCTGGATTGGAAAAATCAATCACTGCCCAACAACTGTGCAACTGATGGCCCATCAATCAGAAACATAAGGCGTTTGCTCCATTTATAAAACACATACATTTGCTTGCAAATCTGGAAATGCAATAAGCAGCCGAGCACCTCCAGCCCTGGAGAAAAGGCAGCGCCAGTCACTTTTGCCTCTAAAAATCACAGACTGGCACCTGGACCCAAAGCACTGCCACTTCAAGAGTCTGGGATGATCCCTGGACCCACACCCACAGGCCCCAAAGCTTCTGCAATCTATAGAGACCCTGAGTCTTCTTACTGCACTCAAGTCCAGCTTTGAGATTTTTATTGACCCTGACAACTGTCATGTTATAATAACTCTGTGAGAACACATGAGGGCTTGGAGAATTTCTTTGAGATCTTTTAAAATGCCCTTCCTGCCTGCCTGCTTCCTTCCTTCTAAAATCCAAACAATAAATAAGAAATGTCTTTTCTGCAGATCATGATCAAGTGAAGACCGAACTTGGGGAACTTAAAGTCTCACTCACATATGAACTAGTTGCTGAGGTGAACATAATTTTCTCAGTATCCACAAGACTTTGCTACCAGTCCCACATGAGATGCTCCTTCACACAGCATTTCACCGAATAAATGTATGAACAAAAGTCCTCACAGCCAAATCTGTCTACTTAAGATAAACACTTTTGTTCCCTCCTGGGAGACCTGATTCTGTAGGATAGTTAAGTGTCACCAGTCTCTGGAGAAGGCAGACAATCATCTAGCTTTGGATCCCCTCTGGAATAGAAAAATAGCCCAGCCAATATCCCCGATCCCTACAAAGACCATTTAATAAGTTCCTCTCTGAATAGCAGAGTGACAGTGACAGAATACACTCTTTGCAATTTATAGATTCTCATTTGATTCTAAGAATGCTGTGAAATAAGCATTGTCATCACCAGAAAAGGTGAGGAAAATGGAAGGGCACTAAGGGAAAAGAATATGGAATAGGAATCTATCAATGATGTGGTCAACATTGTGCCAAGCAATTTTCAAATGTGATATCATTTATTCTTTAGGACAACCCTGAAAAATGCAACATGTGTGTATTATTATGCCTCTTTTAAACATAAGGGATTAAGACTCAAAAAATGAAAAAAAGCCAAGTGTGGTGGTGCATCCTTATAACCTCAGCACTCTGGGAGGCTGAGGCAGGAGGATCATAAGTTTGAGCTGAGCCTGGGTAACTTAGTGAGACTCTGTATCAAAATATAAAATAAGACAGGGATGGAGGTGTAGCTAGCTCAGGGCAAAGGTCATGAGTTCAGTCCCCAGTACCATGAAAAAAAAAAAGAAGTATCAGAGAGGTTGTAAGACAAACCAAGGTCACATAGTAGTGATGAGGTTTAAATGTGAGAGACATTTGATTGCAAATCTTCAAAACTGCCCAACTACAGTTTTATTTTTAAATTGATATATAATAGTCATACATATTTATGGATACACATGTATACAGCATGTCCTGATCAAATCAGTGTAATTCTGAAAATAGCTCTATCTGTCAAAGTACGTTAGGGGGTGGTTCTTAAAGTCCTGTGTGCTTGGTTGGTTGATCCCTTTTCTGGAGGAGAAGACTGGACCAGGAATATCCCATCCTGGCCCAGCCTGAAGTCCAAACTCACTCCTGGGAATAGTTTCTCATGACCCACCTTAGCCCAACTCAGCACCAAGGCTGGAACTCAGGGTTCTGGGGTCCCATTATCTGCATACCATATACGCCACTAGATCACCTCCTCTTGGTCCTGCCCACTCAGGCTGTTTCCTGCAGAGGGGATGCTCCCCGAAACCCCAGCATCCCCGCCTGCACTGGTTTGGAGGGGAAAGGCTGAACTGTGTCTCCCAGTGGCTTTAGCAGCCTTTGGCCCAGTGGGCAAGGAGCTCATGCCATTAGGTGGCCGGAAGGGAGTGTGCACTGCTCCCTCCTGTTCAGAGGAACTAGCCATTATATTACACCACTATCAGAAGACTCTAGCGGCAGAAGCACACAGCTAAACCACACTATGCCTGGGGGCAAGCTGTGAAGCAACAGGGCTCGAAGTGCACAGGGAGCGTGGCTGGGTTAATGGTGTTCAGAAATAATAATTGTAGAGAGTAGTGGTTGAGCATTCACGTGTGCCAAGTGGAAGAGTGACTGAGCTTTTCCATACGGTTCCAAGAGGACACTGGGGAAGAAGCTAAGGGAGACAAACTTCAGATTGTCAAGGGAAGAACAAAACTGTGCAGAGATTAAAAAATAAAAGGCACTGTTGGTGGGTAGGGGGTTCTCATTTCTGGAAGTGTTCCTTCATAGGGTGGACAAGCCTTTGGTGTGATGTTGGAGACAGAATCATAGGATAGAGGAGCAGAGGGTAAGACTTGGAAATCTTTCATGTTCCTTTCAACAATGAGGTTCCTATGATTCTGCTTCTATGTTTTAGCTACCTGCCTCCTCTCTTTTCTCCTTCAAACCAAACATTTGCTGATATTTTCCAGCAATTCTTGGCAACTACCATGTCCTGGAATTCCTGGAGGGGCAGGAACATGAGGACTCCTTTTCCCTATGTCTTCCCACAGAGATTTAAGACTGTGCCCAGAACTCCCCATCAACATGGTGTCATTGGTTTATGGTTGGAGGCCTCCCTGCACTCCAAAACATGGATGAGAATGTTATAAAGACAGAGCTCTAGTAGCTCAACGCTGAATAAACACCTCTGAGAACTTGAAACCAGTTAGAAAGACAAGCTAGCGAACAGCAGCTTAGCTCTTGCAGGATGGTGAGCCCTAAAAGTGGGTCCTACAGAGGCCAAAAGCTAAACTCAGACCCATGGTCTACAGAGGTAGGGCTAGGGCTTCCCTCCCTTTGAAATGAGATGGAAAATAGCCCTGACTCCTTCTGTAGGCTCTGGGTGACCTGGAAAGGCAGGTGAAATATTGTTATCTCAAAGTCAGGACCCAGGCCCAGCTCCCATGGGCTCAGGATGGGAGACCCAAGCCATAGACACCGAGTCCAGGCTAGAGGGGGACACCTGAGACACAGGATCCAGAACCCCTGCAAATGCCAAAAGAGGAGGAGAGAGAGACAAAGAGCAAAACACCATTCAAAATGAGCTTCCAAGCGAAAATCCCAGAACACATGGGAAATCTAACCCTCAGTAATGAATTTACTCCAAATAAAATTCAAAAACTAGAGAAATATGAAAGCAAACTTAGAATAAGTATGTTTAGGTAAAGGAAGTAAAGGAATAAATAACATTTACATTTTAAAAACCATGTGACAGAAATTAAATACATTAGAAAAAGGAAGATATAAAAACAAAGACAACCAAAGGTCTTGGATATGAAATACAGAGTTAATGAAGCAAAAAATTAGAAGAATAGCTTGTACATGAGATAGTTTAAGAGCAAAGGCTGAGGCAGGAGGATCACGTTTGAGCCCATCCTGGGCAACTTATGGAGACACTATCTCAAAATGAAATTAAAAGGGCTACAGTGTGCTCAATGATGGGGTGCTGCCTAGCATGTATGAGGCCCTGGGTTCAATCCTCACTACTGCAGAAGAAGGAGAAAGACAAGGACAAGGACAAGACAAGGAGAAAGAGAAGGGAGACTGGCTCCAGTACCAGGGAGGAGCAAGGGCCCTGCTGCCACCATTCTTGGGGTGCAGGGGAGGTGCCCACGGAAGTGGCCCCATGCAGTAGCTCTGGGAAGCTGCATCAATAAGGCTCACCTGCTGCCCCAGCCCCACAAGCTCCTTATGCAGACTTTCAGAGCCATGGTAGCTCTTTCTGGTACAGTGGACCCTGGAGTTATGACCTGCCTGACATACGAACAACTTGGATTATGATTGGAATCTTAATTTTAACCTTCAACTAAAGTCTTGAGTTAAGACCTGAATGCCAGCTGCTTGTGCTTCCAGATGGTCTCAGATACAGATTTAACCCTTAAAAAGTTCTGGAAGGAACATTACAACATCCTTTCCTGTGTAGGGTTAATTGAGAAATCCTGAGCCAATGTCTCTCTAAGGACACTGAGATCTGCCTGTACACAGGAGAGAGACATTGAAGGCTGTGTAGAGGAGCCTGAGCCTTCAATTGGCCAACTTGAATTACAACCAGCCCTCCCAAATGAATTGAGTTCATAAGTCAAGGGTCCACTGTATTTGTGAGGAACACAGAATCCAGAACTGCTGTCACCAAAATCAACCCTGATTCTCACAGAAATGGGTCTTTTGGAAGGTGCTGGGTTCTTTTCCTTCCATTGCCAATTGCTGTTTTTCTTTACTTTTTAACTTTAAATTTTTCCCACAGTTTGTCACTCTGGAAAAAATGTGGAAATGGGGCTTGCACATTTGAGATGGAGAACAAACTCCTGTTGGAAAAAATGAAATATCCTACCTGGAGCCCCAAGCATGCGTCAAAGTTTCCACAGAATCAAGATCTCTACTTGCAACTTGAGAGGCAAAATTAAGTTGTAATATTCCAGCAAATAGCTGCAGCCATTCAGAATGCTACCCCTGGCTCCTCAGCTGGATCACAAACCAATGCAGAGGCAAATTTAATTACCTGTCAGGAACTAAATAAAAGGTTTGCTTCATCTAATACTCCCAGTGTGTGGGACAGCTATGAAAACAAGTCTGGCACTCAATCGATTTGCTGTTTACAGAGGCCCAAAGAGGCACTGAGACACTCAAGAGGGCTACGTGAAGCTTTTGGAAGTTTAAATATTGTTTAATGCATTTGTCAACTGCTTCTCCTTCCTGAGCTTGACTCAAAACCACTGCCTATCCCAAGAAGTCTTGTAGTCCATAGTTTTCCCTTTCAGAGGTCAGAAGTGGCTGGTAAGGTGAGTCCCAGTGCATCCGGTCATCCCCAAGCAGCACACTGACCTCTCCCAGAGAGAATCCTGCTTTCTGAATTCAGTCAGCTGCTCACCTAAACCTCCAGGCTACTGCTACCCCCAGCACCACCAGCTATCGGTAAGTCATGGTGGCAAGAATATTCGGACAGGGCCAGGGATTTAGCTCAGTGGTTCCGGTGCCTGCCTTGCAAGCCCAAGGTCCCGAGTTTGATCCCTGGTAACAACAACAAAAAAAAGAATATTTGGACACCAGGAGACTTTGACAGACAAGACTAAGTTTACATCCATTACTCTAAACCTCAGTTTCCCCAACTCCCACTGGGGGAGATGGGTCACATGCTAATTAATACCTACAGAGTGACTTCATTGCTTGGGGTTGGAGGCCCAGAGGCCAGCAAAGGAGCAATTTCTTTCTTCATGACAATGGAGATGGCACTATGCGCTGCCCACTGAGAGCAGGACTGTGGCGAGCATTTGCTGTGGGCTGGGCAGGAGGTGGCCAGTTTCCCGCCCACACTGAACCTGCCCATGCCAGCTGTTCCTCCAAGGCTTTGCAGAAAGCAGAGTCGGCCCACAGGCCACCTTGGCTTCAGGAGATTCTGGAGGGGCTACAGAAGTAGCAGTTGATTGAAAACAAAAGGCAAATCAGGATGGGGGTGAGGAAATCTATTTTTTAAAATCTTTTTTTCCTGGTCCTAAAGTCAGCAGTGTTGGCTTTCAGAGCCAGGACTCTGTGTTGCTGTATCACCTGGATGCACTCCTTACCTTCCCTGAGCCTCAGTTTCCTTATTTTTAAAACAGATGTTGAAAAAGTAAATAACTCTTAAAAATGAAACTCATTATGGGTACAATTCTTATTCCATTGCAGTTTCTGCCACTTTTCACCCAGGAGGGTTTCAGCGAATGAACAGACTCATTTGATTCCTTCTATGCTTAGGATGTTACAGAAAGGGCAGCTGGGGCCACAGGACATAGTTCAGAGCCATCTCAGTCACGTCAGCCCTGGCTCACTGGCCATACACTGTAGTGTATGGAATGGACTGAAGCAGGCTCTCTCCATCTTCCCCCAACCCTGCCACCACCCCCAGCACAGTTGAGCTTGCAAGACCTGAGGGGTCTCACACCCCTCACCCAACACAGCCCACCCAGACAGGCCTCAGCCAGTGCTTGACACAGCTGGACAGGGACCCAAGTCTGTGGCTCAGTCACCTCTGCTGGCCCTCTTGTGATTATCAGGGCCACAGCGAGCTCTACCCACATCGCCACCTCCTTGCCCTCATGACCAGCCTGAAGTGCGCCTCCTCTGGGCACAAGAGTGTCCTACTCCACAATCTGTCTTCACCCAGCCAGGCACAGCAGGCACAGGTTTCCCCAGCACAGCTGGCCCTGAACTGAGGGTGGAATAGACGTGGCCTTCTAGAGGACCTCTGACTCCCTTTTCTAGGAGCAGCGCAAAGAAAGATACTACTGTGCATCTTTAAGGATCTGATGATCAGGAAGACATGGCATTTAAATTTCTCTGCTTGGTGCTGTTTTCCTAAGCTGTGCTAATAAAATCCTAACCCACTCCACAGCCCCAGTGCTCATAAACTATTAGCTGCCCTCAGGCTGCACCAGTCTGTTTATATGATAACTAAGGGCTGGGATATGCAGCTTGCTCCTCTTGCAGGCTCCTTGGGGGCAGTAGGAGTGGAGCCAACCCCTCCCTGCTCCCTGCCACCCCCAGCTGGGGGAGGGCTGGCCAACCAAGCCTTTGCCTGAAGCCAGCTCCTTTGGACATTAACAAACCACTACAAGCACCCACCATGCATCTGTGGAATCCTGGTTTAATTATTTAGGAGGAAGAGCGCTTTTGGCCCCCTCCCCAGGTCTGCAGGCCCCCAGAGCCCACAGAATCATTGTTCAATGCTTATTACCGCCCCAGGCCCCCAGGCACGGCGTTGCAGGGACCTCATTTCAATATTTACCACTTAGATCACTTAAGGGCTGTCAGCTTTAATAACATTTTATCAATTGGATACTTATATTATTCACGGCTTCATAAAAATAACAAGACCTGCCTTGGCATTTCAATCATAGCCAGGCTAATTTTGGTGACTGCTCAGGGATTTCGTTTTTATTAACATTTAGATCCGCTGTGACTGATTCTCTGCCTGGATGTGCGGAGCGGGAAGTGGCCACACGGGGAGGTTGTGGCGAGTGATTGTGGGACTGGTCTCTTTCCTGCTCATCCCTGGGCTCAGCCACAACGGACTCTCTTCCGGGATCTGAAGGGCAGCACTTTCCTGCATGGCTGGGTGTAGAAACCTCTACCCTGTCCTCCAGAAGCCCAGGGTCACCTCTGCTGTGTAGCCCTCTGCTGCTCCCCAAAAGCCTGGCCATGGTCAGAGCACAGCGTGTGGATATGGGAGTGGCACCCCCGCTCCTCCGGGCCCCTTCCCACACAGATTCCAGTGTCTGCTTTTCCCTCAGGTGCCAGAGCTCTGGCCTTTCTCAAAGCCACCACGGTGCTTCCTCCTACTGCACCCCCTGCTGCCTAGAAGCTGTGGTCCATGGGCTGCCTGATTTTCCCCGTATTGTGCTGTCTAAAGGAAAAACTTGCAGACCTCTTCCTGCAGCGTCCCCAGAGATGATTTCCTTTGGAGGAAACGTCTCCGAGTGCCATGGCTCCCATCACTAACTCTCTTCTTTCTGCTCCCAGGCCTCCCATCCTCCTGCAGTCCCCTCTGGTGCCCCAGTAATGCTGCAGGCTCAACCCTCTCATGGGTCTGGCCTCTCCCCTTGGCCCTTCCCATCCATTCTCCTCACACAGGCCATGGCTTAAACCCTTCTATGGACTTTTATTGCTTTCACAGAATTCACTCGGGTCTTGCCTCTGCCCTCCATTTCTGGCCTCACCCCCAGCCCTCTCAGAGCCTTTGGGGTTCCCTCCTGGGGTGCCTTTTCCCCTGCTCAACACAGCCGGTGCTAGTCTTGACTTTAATGTCACTTAGAAAAGTCCTTTTCCTGTGCTCTCTCTCACACTGCTTTCTCCTTCCTGTCTTTGTTTGGTACCTCCTTGGGGCTAATCAAAACTTGCTATTTTTTAAACATCTTTGTTAATTTGTTTCGCTCTGTGAACTCAGACTATAGCTGGTTCATAGTACTTGCTAATAGAAAAATGTTGAATGAATGAACTTTTCCATTCCCTTGTTCTTTCTCCTTTGTGAGGATCCCCCATACTCAGCCATCTTCCTCTCACATCATTTTGAACACACAAATAAAGGGAATTGGGCTCATACAAATATTCACATGGCTGCAAAATGCCAGGCTGGTGCCCCCAGTTCGCAGATCGCATGCACAGGGGTTAGGGACAAGGGCTCAGGAGGCAGACTAGTCGGTCACCAACTGTGAGCTCTCTGGCAAGTTACTCCATCTTTCTGTTCCTCAGTCTGTTCACCTGCAAGTTAGGGTTAGTAACACCTATTTCACAGGGTCATTGCAAGAATGAAGGGGGTTAATATGGGTATGATGCTTAGAACAGGGCCTGGCACAGAGCAAGTGCTCCGAAAAGGCCACTTAGTATTGTGAATTTAGAACAGGCTCTCTGTTTCCCACAGAGAGAGTTGCACCCTTCCTGCCCCACCCGCAAAGCCTTAGAAGACTGGTTGTCATTTCCTGTTGAGCCCAGAGAGGACCCCAGTGAAGAGGGGACCCACTGATTCCCTGCCTTTGCTATGAGGCCAAGGGATGGGAATGGGGATGGGTGGAGTCGTGAACCTTCCCAGCAAGGTCCAAAGGCAGACTCTATACTGAGAGAGTAGTTCTCTCATAAAAAGCTGCTTCTTGCTCCTGTCTGCTCTGTAGAGGCAGACTCCCAAGTCTCTGCAGAAAGAGCACATTCCTTGAAAAAGGGCATGAAGGGAAGTTTCTCAGCCATCATTGCTCCAGAAAAGGGTTGCCACCTCCTCGTGCCCCATGGGGCAACCTGTGTTTGGCAGACAGTGGCTTTTGTGGTCACTGCAGGAGGAAGGGGAAAGCCTGGCCTCCAGCCTGTCTTCTGTCTGGAATCCTTGGAACAGAGCAGATTCTCCAAGACTGCCAGGTTCCATCTGTGCCCATAAGTGGCGCTGATTCTGTCACTTAGCTTGTCTATTCCCCAACCTTCTATGTGGATTACAGAGATGTTAAATGCCTCCCTGGTGATGAGCCACAAGGTTTCCAGCTCCCTGGCGCTGTGTGCATGGGCATGGGTGTGTGGGAGAGCTAAGGGAAGTAAGATCTATCTCTTTGACATCCCGGGTCACCTGGGTTCTGTGCTCCCAAGCGGTCCAAATTGAGGGAGAAATCACCCTGACAAAACCCCCCACTGACAGATAGTGTCTTTTGTTAGAGGTGAAGGTGTTGATCCTTCTCTAATCAACAGCTTAATTAAGTCTGTTGAGATGAGTCATTTTTACTTTGGGAGCTAATATTTATAGACAACCCTCTCCCCGGCCCCTGCACTGGAGGTGTTAACAACTTGAGAGCTAAATCAAATAAAAATTATAAAACTCATTTCTTCACTCTACAAAAATCACTGGCAAACTCAGGCCAAACTCTGCAGACTGTGAGCAGTTTTGTTCATGCCGTAGAGCCTCGTATGGGTTTTGGCATATGGTGAGTGCTCTGGAAGCATTTGTTGAATTTTGAGAGAGTGCAGAGTCTCTTTAGGTGGCTTTCTTCTCTGGCAGAGATCTCTATGGCATTGTGGTTAAGAGATTGGTTTAGGAATTACATCCTAGGAGTCCCACCACTCAGCTCTACGACCTTGGGCAAACTGATTAATCTCTCTGCCTCAGCTTCTATACCTACAAAATGGGTCCACAAAACCACCTGTCTTAAGGCCCGCAGTGCGGCCTTTGGCACAGGAAGCACGGTGGTCCTAGGTACTGAGAACAGACATGGTAGCAGTAGAAGTGATGAGTCAATCTCAGTCTCTGCTCCTACAGAAAGATCTTCTGGGTAGCTCTAAAGATGTCTTGTTTCCTAGCCTGCTCAGTTTCACTGGGGAAATGAAAATCAAAACCACAGTGAGATGACACTTCATATCCACTAGGCCAGCCATCACAAAGAAGTCTGGAAAATCAGTGTTGGTGAGGATGATGAGAAAATCAGTGTTGGTGAGGGTGATGTTCAGTGGTACAGCCACTTGTGGGAAACAATTTGGTGGTTCCTCAAAAAGTTAAACATGGTGATGCAGGCCCATCATATCAGCTACTTGGGAGGCTGAGGCAGGAGAATCTCAAGTTTGAGGCCAGCCCGGGCAACTTTGTGAGACTGCATTTCAAAATGAAAAATAAAAGGGGCTGGGGTTGTTGCATTACTGAAAAGAAAATGCTAAACACAGTACCAGACATCTGGGAATTCTACTCGTAGGTATACATCTTAGTTTATTCAGGCTGCTGTAACAAAAATACTTTAGACTGAGTAACTATAAACAATAGAAATCTATTGCTCACAGTTCTCAGGGCTGGAAAATCCAACATGAAGGAGTTGGCAGATTCCATGTCTATTCATGGCTCTGACAGGTCCTCATATGGTGGGAGGAGCAAGGAGCTCCCTCAAGCCTCTAAGGGCACAATCCCATTCTTAAGGGCAGAGCCCTCATGTGCTACAGGCCCCACCTTTTAACATCACCACGATGGAGATCAGGTTTCAACAATGTTGAAAAGACACATTCAGACAATAGCCAAAATAATTGAAAAATGGACTGAGACAGATACTGTACATCAGTGTTCATAAGGCAGCATTATTCACAATAGTAAAAATGTAGGAACAACCCAAATATTAGTCAACTGATGAACTAAAAACAATGAAGTATATTCATACAATAGAATATTACTCAGCCATAAAGAGGAATGGACCTCTAATAATGCTACAACTTGGATGAATCTTAAAAACATGCTAAATTGGGCTGGGGATTTAGCTTAGTGGTTCCAGAGCCTGCCTTGCAAGCACAAGGTCCTGAGTTTGATCCTTGGTACCAAAAAAAAAAAAGCTAAATAAGAGAAGTCAGGCACAAAAATGCCACATAGTATATTATTCCATTTATAGAACATGTCTATGTATTGGTCAAAAGAGGTTTACTTTGATTCACGGTGTTTTTGTGTATGGTTATCTGGATCTAAGGCAGAAATATTATGACAGAGGAGCACAATAGAGAAAAGCTGTTCGCTTCACGATGGCCAGAAGCAGAGAGCAGGAGAAAAATCAGAGAGGAAGGGACCAAGGAACAGATACAGTCCCCAAGGCCATATTCCCATGACCCACTTCCTGTGACCAGGCCCATTCAGCTGTGAGCTCATCAAGGTGTTAACCCATGGATTTGGATAGTGCCTTAACAATCCAATCACCTATGCATGCACATTCCTGCCTGACCCAAGACATGGGCCTCCAGAGCGCATGCCCCCCAGGTCAGAGGGACAGAGTGCATGACACATCTTGAGAAATGGGTCACCTGATTTCCATTTCACCCAAGCAAAGAGTTCACCTCCAAAACAAGCTGCCCTGCTGATCTTGACACTGACTGACACCTCAAACACAAAAGGGACAGTCAGAAGTCCCTGGTTTCCCTTCCTGTCCTATATAAGTTTTGCTCCACTTGGAAGAAGGCTGGTTATGAAGTTCAGAGGCATCCAATCAGTTGGGTCAAGAAGAAAAGGCTAGCTGTACAGAAGCTGAGGAGAGTAAGGAGGGTTTCCTGTTCCAGGTGTTGGGAGGAAGGATGGAAGAAGGGAGGAAGGAAAAAACCAAGGAAGAGGGTGGAGAACATGCAATATGTGGAAGAACCCATGAGGAGTCCAAGCCTTCCTGGAACAAAAAAGGTAGTGATGAGGTGACAAGAGCAGAGGGCACGAGAATTACAAGGCCTTGGGCAGAAGGCAAAGGAGTCCTACTCTAGCAGGTCATGGGAAGTCACCAGGACTTCTTGAGTCAGGAACTGATAGCAGAAGTCTCCAATGTGAAATGTCCATGTGAAAAAGCCACTAAAATAAAAACATTTGCTCCTGGTCCTCAGATATTGCTTCTTTGGGAGGTCGTGAAAGGCTGTGTAGGTAGTCAAGTGGAGGTTATTTCATGTGGAATGGAACCAGTGGTGCGTATGCAGAAGTTTATGTAAAAACGTCTCACTGTGAGATGCTGGGAAAAGGTCCCAAAATCCTACTGCTTTTTTTCATAGGATCCCCCTAGTACCTCAATGGAATAGAATGAGCCTCGTCTGAACTGGTCAGATTCAGTATGCCCCAAAATAATAGCCTTTTTACTTATTCCCGTGGTCACCTTCACTGTTATCCTATCCAGGCTACACAACTTCTAGGTGGTGTCACCCACACCCCGGGTGGGCCTCCCCATTATTCATACCCAGAACTATACTAAATCATTCAGTGGTCTAGTTTTAGTACCACACACCCTTAATCCCAGTATCATACACCCTGGATCCAGGGAGCTCCAAAAAGCCTCACCTATGAGAACATGAAGCTTTGGGGGAACAAAAGCCATAACATTAAGTGTAACTGAAGAATGTGACATCTGATGGCCATGAAAACAAACAGCAGCCCAAGGAGTCAGTCCAGCAATTAGGGTCTTCCCACAGGCCCAGTATTGGACATGCAGGAGCAAGTGACACCAGGGACTTTGCAGCAAGCCTTCCTCATTCTCCATGGCTTCTTTACATTTCACCTTTTCTTCTTAACCGGCTGATTGGATATCCCCAACTCTGCGTTCATCTAGATTTTAGGATTCTAGGACAAAATGCTAAGACTGTCTCCAGGAAGGAGTTTCGTGGTTGATTAGCAAAGTCATTCCAGACATAGGTAGGAAGAGTACTGACATAAATATTGAATATTTACGCACTAGCAACAAGGACCTGAGGACAGGGTCAGAATGGAAAGAGCACTGATGATACTTAAAGCTGTTCAGAAGCCAGGTGTAGTGGTACATACCTGTAATCCAATATTCAGGAGGCTGAGGTGGAGCATCTTGAGTTTGAGGCTGGCCTGAGCTACACAGTGAGTTCAGGGCCTGGACTCTTATAGAGAGATGCTATCTTAAAAAAAAAATCTGTTGAGTCCCAAGTTTGCACCAGAGCTGCCCTTGTCCCTCCTGTTGAATGACAGGCCCAAGCTCATAAGTAGGATGGGGAGAAAGACTGCCAAGACTGCTCCAGGTGGGACCCAGCCACAATCTCCAGGACAACAGGCTCTGGCCATTTATAAGCCCTCCAAACTGTGCTGATCCTTGGTTTTCCTCAGTTTAGGTGGTGAAGTTATGCAATCAGAAAGCATTCTCCAGAAGCAATTTTTACAGTGAACAAAAGGAGAAATCCATCTGTTTCAGGTCTCCAAACCCAACAGAATTGAGGGGTGGGGAGTCGGAAAAGGTGATGGTACGAGGATGGAAATAGTTAATAGGGAGATTGACTTCTATAATAAATAACTAGCAAAACATGTGAAGTGCCACTGTGTACATTTAAACGGGTCCCATCACTACTTGGAAGGTTATCCTGCATGTGAATCCTGTAATGGAAACTGGCAGGGTTTTGTCCAAGTGGTTTTACTGTAAAGAATCCACATTCTTAATAAAGCATGGGAAAGACAAGGGAGGCCACCAGGATGAACCACACCAAGGAGGAGGGCTGAGTATCTTGAAATGTTTGGAGCCTGTCAAGACATTTGAGTAGAATTTTATGTAAATTTAATCAGCTCCAAAATCAAATCACAATTATTTAACCCATTATCCCTGGTCCAGAGTAATGTCAGGTGCATTTTTCTCACCAGCCCCTCACCCTGTCAAGAGGAGGACAAAATAGGAGTGTTTACTTTCATTATTATGCATCCTGTTACAAACCCCACAGTCGCTAAGTACGTACAGCACCTTTAACTAAAGAAACTAATTGCAAGCCACTTTCAATATCGCTTGTTTTTTAATTTAATGCCCTCAGAGAGATATAATTGGGCTGGAGGGAAGAATTTTCACTGAAGTCATGAATTTGCTATATAAATACAAACAAGAAAGAAAGCTAATACAGTAAGGGAATATGGGATTAATTTTGAAATTGTCTGATTAGTGGATTGCTGCCCATCAATAATTGCCTTATATTTTCCCAAGGCCCTCTCTTTATTGGAGTTTGGCACCACATCTGCCCACAGTCTGTCAATCAGCTCATGCAGCTAGGAGGGTCTGGAGACACCACAATTGGAAGCCTGCTGGGGCGCCTTGTTAGACAAAGCAATATATCCCAGAAGTGAAAACACTCCCATTTTAACTCAGCTGCTAACGTCTTTACACTCAATCCTCCCACACTGGAACCCGGCCTCCATGGGACTAGGCCTGATTTTTAAAAAGAAAAGGAGAAAAAATCACAGTTGCCTGTTTACATGTATTTTACAGGTCTAGGCGCTGCTAGAGACTGAGGTCAGAAACACCTTCCCCTCACAGAGGCTCAGTTGCCCAGTAATGTTGTTGAGATGAGCTTGGCCACAGCTGGAATTTCTAAAGCAACATTAGCGTCATGGAGGGTGCTGAAACATACTTCATACATCCAAAAATGAAGAAAGATGATCAGAAGGGTACGGGCAAGTGTGCAGATGGTGGGTTTCTAAATGAATGCTTAAAATCTGGAATGTTCCTTAAGCCCTGAGAACATTTCCTGTCACTCCTCTCCAGGCCTGACGCTCTCAACTCCTTAAAGACTCTTGATCAGAGAAAAGAGAGAAGGATTTGTTGACTGAACTCTCCATAAACATCTTTGCAAACCACACACACTCGCACACATGCACACAAAGTTGCGGCCTGGCTAATGATATGTTTATGTTATGTCCATTTCCAGAAATATTTATGTCTATCGTGCCAGCAATCAGTCAAAATATACAAGAATGGATTTGCATGTGAAGATGTTGCATTTGGAAGACAAAATATAATGGGGCAAAGATGGCTCAGAGCATGCTCTTTTTGTTTAGTTATCATCTGCTGTTTGCCTTTCCTGTTTGGTAAACTGAGCATTTATTTTCAATGAGGATTTTATTCTTATGAGGTAGGAAATACAATGACCTGGGAGCAAGGTCCCCGTAGAATGGTTTAGTAGCTACCAAAGGCCAGTTTCCTCCCAAAGGCCAGGTCTCTGTTCTGTCCCATGGCCAGAGCCAGTTTTGGTGCCATCCTCCATTCTGCACTGCAGACACTTGTGTGTGGCTCTCTGGGGCACCAGCAGCCCACTGGGCACCGAGGTCAACGTCAACAAGACACAGCTGGTGTCGAGCTCAGGGTGGCTCATGTCCAGTCTCAGCTCAGAAATCTCAGAAACCTACCCCCAACCTTCCCTCTACTTTCCACTGGGTCTTGGAGTTGCAGTTTGTTGTGCCACCCTATGTCTCTCCCAACAAGAGAGACAGGGGGCATTGGGTGCTGGTGCTTGGCCACCAAAACACCCCAGGTGGATGCACCAGTGACCTGAGCACACACTGCTACGGCCTTGACCACGAGCAGGCTGAGGCCAGTCTGAAAATGTATGTGCATCCAGTGGGAAAGGAGTACTTATGCCACAGAGGTGTTGTGACAAGCAGAGCTAGAAGGTTGGTAGAGACACTTAAAGCTCTAGTCTCAGGCCTTCCATGAAAGAAAGGGGACATTTTGTTATTGCTAATACTAGTAAACCTTGTCATGACTGTTCATTATAGCAGTAATCAAGGCAGCTGCCTTGGCTGCTTACTTTGCTTTGGAGGAACTGAGGCCACAGGTACGTGGAGTTTGTAACAGTCACCTCCCCAGGTATAGGGCTTGTAGGCCCAGGGTGGCAGTGGGTCTTCCTCACATCTTTCTCTTTTCCAATGTGCCACCCCTCCAGTGACCCTCAGACACTGAACCACTTTCTGCTCCAACTTGAAGGAAATCACAATTTCTTTTCTTTGTGAGTTAAATCCCCCAAAAGGCAAAGCAGTGACTGCCAAAGGCCATCTCTCCAGGTCCTAAATGGGCTTTCAAGACCTCCACAGTGTGCTTTTGCTGCTCCCCAAATGCTTTCCCCCTTCCTCCCAGGCTGATCTCCTCACCTCCTGAGCAGGGCTAAGGTTCCCATTTGTTCTTGCTCATCCCTCACCTGCAATGCTTCTCTTTTTCCTCCGCTGCCCCAGACGGGTCTTTCTGTAAAGCCAGACACTGACTTCGTGGCTTTCCACTGCTCGCCCTCCCCTCTCCCCAATCTCACCAGCATTGCTCATCTCTTCCCCTCTGAGTCTTGTGGCATTTGTGGGTGTTAGATGTCACCAGGCAATGCGTTTAGTAGCTACTGAAGGGCGGTTTCCTCCCAAAGGCCAGGTCTCTGCTCTGTCCCATGGCCATTCCTTTCACATTTGTGGAGATTCTTCTGGTTCTAAGCACTGTGCCAGTGCAGAGCCACACCAGAATATACACATTTATATCACTTGCTGTTGTATCCCCAGTGCTTGAATGATGCTTGGTACATAAGAGCTACTCAAAGAATATTTGTTGAATGAGTAAATTAGCATGGATAAATGAATAAGGTCTAAGCTAATGTAATATTATTATCCTCATTATCATGTAAATCTTAACTCTAATGGAATAATTTAAAAAAACTGGGGTTCTTTGTGGGAAAAAACAATAGGTCCCCAAAAGAAAGAAAAACACTAAGACTGATATCACAGATTATAAAAAGAACTCCTAGCTCCTTTTTTTTTGTACCAGAGATGGAACTCAGAATCTTACGAGGTGGGCACAGTGCCACTGAGCTAAATCTCTGGCCTCTCTAGCTCCTTTAATAAAGCAAAAGTTGGGTCCTGCAGAACTTGGGAAAGCATGTCACAGAGGGAGGAGTGGCCAGACCAGGTGCCTGGTTCCAGCACCAAAGGCTCCCTCCCCTCTTCACAGTCTGTTACTGCCTTCGTTTCCTGCATCAGAGCTGAGACAAGTGTCCAGGGACACTGATGAAAGGCTCAGTTGGTAGTGAGTGCAGCCCCAGGTGTTGTGCAAGGAGCACAGAGGAAAGAGAGAAAAAAGTCCCAGGTTGCCCTCCACTGAGGGCCAGTTATCACTCACATTACAAGAGGGTTACTTTAGGAAAGAGAGAGTAAGATCCAGAAGGTGGAAGGAGGACACAGAAACAGAGCCAGGGAACAGATTTGTATTCTCATTCATTCATATCAATCTCCCTCACCGGTAACACAAGATAGAAATGGGAATCTATCTTTTATGAGTAAACACTGTGCTTACAGAATTGCAATCAGGTCTGTGAGACAGGAAAGCAGGAGTCTTTTGAAACACCTTGGATCTCCATCGACCTGAATCCTTTCTCTAGCTACAACCTACAAAAGACTGCCTGAGTTTACTTACATCACAGACACATGCACTGGCTTAAAAAAAAATAGTATCACCCTTGATTCCCCAAGATTCTCACACCAAAATGAAAGTGAGAGGAAAGAAAGTTCTGAAGCAAAACTACTCCCTAAACATTAAGGCCAAAACCTTGCTAGAAATGTGACTGATGATGTGATAAGAGGGTGCCCAAACCATACCGAATGCAAAACAGGAATCCCAAGGTAACTGACTACATATAAAGAACTAGGTAACTGATTGCATATTAGAAACAGTTTCCATTTACCTACTTGGGATGGAATAATCTGTAGCATAAAAGGAGGGTAAATTTGGCAGGGCTCACTGTGAGCTCGTGAGGAGGCATGAGTGGAGAGAATTCCTGAAAGGGATCCTAACTTAATCAATCACTTCAAGCAGGAGGCAAAAGCTGCCTTCAGAAATAGATCAAAGGGGTTGTATTGGCCCAGGCCTGCACACACTGTATCAATCTCTGGCCCTGGCCATGCAAGGCTCCAGGCTCACCTCACAAGCTGTGCCTACAGCAGCCTTGTAAATGCACAGGAATGGCCTGAAACACAATCCCAGGCGAGGCTGATGGGGTTGGGGCCATGTGGAGTAGGGGTCAGGACCAAATGGAAATTCCCTTGGATTGATTTTCCTACTGATTCCATTCCTATGGAATATACACTAAATTCATCTTCAAATGGATAATTGATGAGGCCCCATCTAAGAGATGGAAAAGGACCCAAGGCAAGACAGAAAGACCATAGCTGGCTTGTGCCACAGACAGGGGACCTGCCACTCTGGCCTGTATCTGCATGAATGTGACCCTTAGTAACAGAGGCCTTTCCTATCTCCCAGCTTTACTGCTCAAGGCTCTGGGCCCAGAAGCCAGCCTCAGCTCACCTATTTGTCTCTGCATATAAGCAGTTACATTAATAGCTTTTTTTAATACAAAAGGGATTAACTGTATATCTTGCTAGTTGTCCATCTTCTCACTTTAAAACGTTTTTTCACTTTATATCTTGACAATATTTCTCTATCAACTCAGGATGCTCTAAAGCAACAATCAATGTCTTGAATTAACTTCTGTGCATTCAGAATAGCACTAGTAATGTGCAATCCTTGGGAGAACTGAGAAAATAGCCTTTCAAATTACTCTTGATTTTCTAGGGTTCCAGTGAGAACCCTGCACTGCAGCTGAGTAAGTACTGTACTTAACATCCCATAATTCTTAAACAGCAGAGCTGAGCTTGGATCTGGCTTTAATTCTGCTCTCTTCCCTTTGCTCCCAGGAGTGAAATTATCTTGATGCTCAAACTTCAGGCCCATATTGGCACTATGACTTCCAAGATCTGGGATGGGGGTATGAGAGTTAGAGTCATGTATTTTTGTAAAATACCAGGTGTAGAATATTGAACAATAGTTAAAAACCACTGTCCTTTGCATTCCAACTTTCCTCTTGTTGGGTGGCCTTTGAGTGGCTGAGAGCAATTTTAGGATCTTGCTAAAAGAAGGTTGAGTTAGGGGGTCATTTAGTTTAGATTTGGTAAGATATGATTTTATGATTTGCAATTACTGCCATGTAGAGCTAAGTTATTGCTGTCTGTGTGTAAAAACCAAATAAAACCAACAAAAGCCCAATTTTACTAACATAATATATGCATATAATGACAAATAAAATAGTACAGCTGCCTTAGAGAAAAACTGGATAGAACTAATAAAACGTATAACCAACACCAGTCCTTCCCAACTCTCTGAGATAATTATTTTCAATGATCTTGGTAATTATGTTCAATTTATTTCCATGTTTTTAAACAAAGTTCTAATACTTCATTTTTTAAGTAAAGAAAAACTTATGGATGTATAAAACTTTCCTGACATAAGTTCTTTAAAGCAATTTGACTTTGGTACATAAAAATATCTAAATCTGTTCTGAGTATTATAAAAATTAAATATCAAAGTAAGCTTTATAATATTTTATGATACTCTTTTAATATGAGAACAATTAGTTTCTTTTTATTATCTATAAAAGATAATACTCTTGACATTATCTATTGATTTCTTATATCCAGTGATAAAGCTATAACTCTCATGGACCTATTTACTTTCTCTCTCTCATTTTGTTTTTATAATTATGTTATAATTTTTGTTAAATCAAAAGAATTCACATTTTATATGACAGAGTTAATATTTTTGCAAACATAAAGTTATTGTATTTTGGTTTTCCTCAAATAATTATTCCCAGCAGAAAATGAGGCATAAGTTCACCAAGAAGACAAGTTCAAAAATGTTCCTAGCAGAATTATTCATAGTAGCCTTTTACTAAAACTGACCCAAATGCCCATCATCAGGAAATAAGTTGTGATATATACATATAACCAAGTACTCTATAAATGATAGTGAATGAACTACTGTTACATGCAACATGAATGAATCTTAAAAACATAATGTTGAATAAAAGAAACCAGACACATCATAGCACATAAATACTATTTATAACATACAAAGATAACTAATCTATTAAGTTAGAAATTAATATTAAATATTAAGTTAATATTAATTCAGTTGGATGCTCTTGGGGAAGTATAGTGACTACAAAGAAGCAAGAGAGAGGCTTCTAAGTGCTGGTAATGTTCTGTTTCTTGATGTGGGTTCTTCTGTAGGTGCATTCATATGTTCACAATGTGATTTCAGAATGCATCCCTTGCAATTTTTGTATTTTTCTGTTTTGCATCCACAGAAAGACATTTAAATCTCTATTATTAAATGATATCTTTTGACTTTCCAGCTTTTGAAGATTTTGTTTCACTTGAAAGATTTGTGTCTTTATCCCTTCTCTTCCCAACTTTCATTACTTTTATTTTTATAATATCTTGGTTTATAGTATTTACATTCTTTTCTGTAATCAAAAACTCCACATTTATTTCTGACATTAGATTCAGTGCTTACCACCAGATTATTATACTGTAGTTTTCCCAGTTTCTAAGTAATTAAAATACATGCTCTTATTCATCAAAAAGATTTTACAAAACAGTATTTCCTCCACTATGTTCTTGCATATTCAACACAGTTTGTTGATGGTTCTACTATAGTATTAGGATGATAGTTTGGCTGGGAATAAAATTCTTGAATCATACTTTCTCAAGAAAATATGTTCTATTGTCTTTTAGTCACTTTAAGTCTTGTCTGACAAGCCTCATACTTTACCTTCCATAACTAACTCATTTTTTATTTGCCTTCTTTCCCAAAGAATTCTTTGAATGTCAGTAATTCTATGAAGATATATTTCTAAGTTGACCATTTTGGCTCAGTATTTCCTAGCTGTGCTCTTTCCTCACAGAGATGTATATCATTCTTTTATTTCAGGAAAGTTTTCTTGAATTCTACCTTTACATATTTGTTCTGCTCATTATTCAATATTGCCATCTTTGAAGACCTACATTAAACTCCTTGGCTTGTCTTTTGTAACCATAATTTCTTTTCTGAGCTGTTCTACTCATCTGTTGCTTTCACTCTGCTATCTTTTCTCATTTCTGTCCTCTCTGCTACTAGCCTTAAATGAAGATTGCATATGCAGGCCAAAGACTTTCTAAAAGATATCCAAACATAGATAGTTTTAAGAACATCAATTTAGACTACTTTCAATTTCCACATGTATTCTTTCAAAAAAAATGTTCTGCTAGAAAATACACCTCAGGTTGATGTTGCATGAATTCTATTTCCCATAAAGCTTTCACAGTCATGTACTACTCATGTTGGTGAAGCCTCATTTAAAAAAGGTACCATAAGCCCGCAGCCTAGCTTATGTCTTCTCTTCTCTCATATACATTTATGTTAGGATTGGCTTTCCTCACTACAGCCATAGTGCTTGGTCCTTTGTAGGATACTAAAGCCTCATTGGAGTGAGGCTCTTACTTCACTCAGGGACTAGCATAGTACTTGACTATGCCAGTCTTATATTCACCTGCACCACGGCCTTTGTCTCCCAGCTTGCCTGCTTCTACTCTGCCCTTATCTTGAACAACAAATAGGTGAGCTTCACAGAGGAAAAGATCAATTCCCTGATTACAGTACCTGGTATAAATTTTTAATCTCTCTGGCCTAGCTTGTTTGCAAAGGCCCTAGCCAAGTTCAACCTTGGGAGCCTTGCCTCTGATATCAGAGCTGATGGACCTGCTCTAGCAACTAACACTGCACCAACAGGAGGTCCTGCCTCCTCCACTACTTTTGTCCAGGTGCAGAGAAGAAAATGGAAGAAACAAGAATCTGACAAGTCTGATGATGACATGTGTATTAGTCAGCTTTCTATTACTGTGACATCATATCTGAGGAAATCGACTCTGAGGAAGAAGCTTTATTTTGGCTCATAGTCTCAAAAGTTTCAATCCATGGTCAGTTTGCCCCATTATTTTGAGCCTGAAATGATGCAGAACATTATGGTGGAAGTGCATGATGGAGAAAAATTCTTCACCTCATGGTAACTGGGAAGCAAAGAGAGATGGGAAGAGCCAGAGAGGAGGGGACTAGGGACAAATCACTCTTCAAAGCCACACCCTAGTGACTTTCTTCATACAATTAGGCTGCATCTCCTAATAAACCCATTGATCTATAAACTTAGCATTGTATTAATCTATTTGATAAACTTAGAGCTCTCATGAGCCAAACTTCCCAAAAGACCATTAGTTAGCAACCAAGCCTTCCAAACAATGAGCCTTTTGGGGAACATTTTGGATCTCAACTATAACAACATGGCTTTGATCTTTTTGATTAAACCTCTTTTGTAATATGTTCAATAAAACGTTGAACTCTGAAAAAAGAAAAAACACTGAATGAAGTAAGGCACCAGAAACTGAGAATTTTTCCAGTATTGCCATGTTGCGAATTCATTACAGGGTTGGGATAGCAAGAAAGATTTTATATTTTGTTTATTAATCTCACTTCTAATCCATAACTTTTGTCAGAATACATGACCCCTGTGGGAGGGTCTTATGAACGCATGCAGGGGAAAATTTATGACGAGCTCTGATTATTTTTTATCTTATCCGCAAATCCATAAATCTAAGAATATGAGTATTAAAACGATGTATTAATCTACCATAAGTTGTTCTTTCTGAATTTCCACCAATCTCAGAGAGGAGCTTGAAGAATATTCTCATTTACCCATGCCTTGGTCTATATCTGCATGATTTTGAAAAGGAAGAAGTGAGCAATTCTACACTAATTTCCAGTGCTCACAGTTAAGATTTTATATTTTCTTAAACATTTATTCAAATTGGTAGGAGAAACATTTTCATTAACTTTTGCCAACTCTGTATAAACTCTGACTTGAGCATATGTCTCCTTCTCATTGCCGCTAGTAATCCACATACTGCTCAATTATTCTTCTTCACCATGCAATTATTAGATTTATATTATTCTAACAGGACTATATTGTAGATTCCACTGTAAATAATACACATAGCAATACTTATTAATGGTTTTTATAAGCCCTCTGCTTACTGTTGACCCAGCACTTTCCTCTTGCCATTACTCTTCACAAAGTAGTTTAAATTGCATTCTAAAAAACTGGAACACCTTCCTCTGCACAGGTGTAGGATAAAATGTTCCCAAAACATATACTAGAACACAATATCCTGAACTTGACATAACCAATTTTATGTAATTAGGGATAATTCCTCCCTCTCATGTTGATGTGCTTTTATAATATCAAATACATAATTATAAACATGTTCCTTTTCAACCATTAAGTGAATTACTAGCTTATCTCTGTCAAGTATCAAAGTCTGTCCACCTGTCTGACCTTTTTAAGATATTTCATGATGTTGTAGAAAATTGAAATTCAACATGATTATACTTTGTTAATAAATACACAATTTCTAATTTTATGTTGTTCTTTTACAAAAATCTTTAAATAGGGCCAGGGATTTAGCTCAGTGGTTCTACCACCTGCCTCACAAGTGCAAGGTCCTGAGTTCGATCCCTGGTCCCAAAATAAATCAACAAAAAAATCTTTAAATAATTTGACCTATAACAATAAGGTCCCACTAAAATATTAAGAGTAATTAATAGTAATTTAGTAAGTCTTGAAAAGAATTTTTGGGCAAAATTACCAGAAATTGAGAAACTGAATGGCTCTACCAACTAGGAAATAAAGTCTTTTCCAAGTTGGGTAAGTTCTAATTCAGGGGTTTTGACAAATTGAAATAATCTTTGATTATCATTATATGAGTTTGGCATATACCCAGAAAGGATTTTCAAGACTTTAGTTATAATTTTTTAAAAGATTCATTTTAATGCACTTATTTATGTGAAGGTTTTCTACTTTTACAACTATAAATACTAAATAGAATTGATGCTAAACCTGTCTCAATTTGAAAATAAGTCATATGTATAGTTAACTATGAATACTTGAACAAACCAAAAAGTGCTTCACTAATTATTACTGAGTGATCATTTTCTAATAAACTTACTTTATAATTTAATCCTTATCAAAATTTATAACATCTGTTTAGTGTAATTATACATTGCTAATAATGCAATAACTCATTCAGAAGTAAAAACTGAATAATTAGGAGACTCAAAGATCCAAGAAGTTAAAAAAATTAAATTTTAGGTATGTTTTTTGTTGCAGAGAAATACAATAAGGTAACTAATAACATCTTTTGAACATAAAGATATTGTGTTGGGATAAAAATTACATGGAAGAAGTGGAAAGGAAAAAGGAATACAAGGAAAACAGAGGGTGTACATAAAATAATTTGTCTACTAAAAAGAGCTAACATGTATATGTTGGTATTCAAATCTGAATGGGTAAGTTCAAAGTTATTCAAACCATTAAATGGCTCCTGGTTTGGAGTTTGCTGGTCCCAGGTCTAGACCTAAGAAAGTGATGGAGAAAAACTGTGAATCATGCAGATGAAACAAACATTTGTTCTGTCTTTAGCCATTTTATTGTGAATAGGAAAAGAGAAAACAAGAGAGAAAACAGTTTTCTCCCGGTTTTCAAAACTTAATCCATTTCAGCAAAGAAATTATTCAGGCTATTGGTGGCTGACGAGCAGCAGTTAAGTTGCACTTATGTCCTCATTATTTCACATTCATCTCACTTATTAGTGTAAAATAAAAAGTGTCAATCAACATTCCTATGGGACATATACTTGGCCAGCACTTGTTAAACTTTTCTCAGCAGCACACACTACTGGACTTCAATGTGTGAGTACCTTCCTTAATTCATCTCCCTTTGTAAACCAAATTTGGTCTTTTCTGCCATCAGTTATGCATTTTCTTCTTGCCATTGTGCCAGGGCTTACACTCAAAGTATCCCTCACCTCTGAGAAACATACTTGCTGGGCTAAAGTCTGCAGCAGTGAATTATCTTTGTGGTTTTCTGCATGTCTCCTGCTTGGGTTCCACAGCTTTCATTTTTGTTTTTGTCCAGTCTGAAAAATTACTTTCTAATCAAAGTGTATTTAAATAACTACTGAGCTACTGGGATTTAAATTTTCCACCTTACTGTTTGTTTTCTATTTGTCCCATTTGTTTGGTGATTTTTTTTCTCCTTTCTTGCATTTTAAAAAAACTAATTAAATATATTTTATCACTGTACTTCCCCTATAAAGAGATTGTTAATTATACATTATTTTACTATTCTTTTTGTGGTTACCCTAGAGATTGTACCATACATCTTGATTGGCTAAAATCTGACATAAATTGGCATTTTCACTGATGCAAGGGTTATAAAATATTTTATTTCCCTTTAGACTCCTCTTGCTTCGTGTGCTATTATCATGAATTTTATTTCTACATGTCTTTTTAAATTAATTTTATTGGTACATTTTAGGCATACAATATAATGACATTCATCATTGGAAATTTGCGCCTTTACATAATCTCTCTTGGTCCTTATTTTTTCCCCATACCCCTGCCCTCCCTTCAACCCTTCCATCTCTCCCTATTTACAAAGACTTTGTTTCCAGTTTTTCATTTTTTCATATTAATTCCATTCCCTTCTTTCCTTTCCTCTACCCCTCCAACTTCCCTTTCCTCTTTGCCCCTTTTCTTCCTATTTCACGTTATTTATTATACCTTTTAGTCCCTGTTTACACTTTCAGTTTCTCACACTAGAGAAACTATTTGGTATTTATACGTGTGTCCTATTTATGTCACTTGAGTATCACATCAGTGTGCATCCATTTAGCTATAAATATCTCTAATTTCTCATTTTTTATGTCTGAGTAATACTCCATTTTATTTAAAAAAACACATTTGCTTTATCCAGTTTCCAGTTGATGGGCAATTGGGCTGCTTCCAAGTTTTAGCTATTACAAACTATGAACATGGCTGCTATGAACATGGGCGCACATATATCACTGTGGTATGATTCTTTGGGGTAGATACCCAGCAGGGGAATAGCTGAGTCAAATGAGACCTCAAGTCCTAGTTCTTTGAGGTATCTCCATACTGATTTCCACAGTGGTTGCACCAGTCGACACTCCCATCAGCAGTGGAACAGTGTTCCTCTTTCCCCACAGCCCCACCAGCATTTGTTATT
>NW_004624738.1:26808002-26854694 GCF_000247695.1 Heterocephalus glaber
AATAAAATAATTTCACATTTTCCAGATGGCTACCTTCTTATACTATTTATCAAATATATAATTTTATAGATTGAAATCACCTTTATCAGAAACTAGACCCCAATACATATTTGTATCTATTTCTGGGATGTCTGTTCATTTCCATAGAGCTTCCTGTTTATGTGCTGGTACCAAACTATTTTAATTAATGTTTATAATACTTTTTAGTATGTAGTAAGGCTCGTTCTCCCTCATTACTCTTTTCTTGCTTTATTCCCAAAAGAATGGGGTTGATATTTTATTGAGAAAGTTATTTTTAGACTTAATTAGAGAGGATTGTCATTGTATTACCATCAACTCCATATTTAAGAATATGATAACATCCTAGTGCTTATGAAAGTCTGTTAATACAAATTATATCATATTTCTTTAGTATAAATTGAATATTTTCTTCCATTATATATTTCAGATGATTGTTGCTTATACAATGAACTATTAGTTTCAATTTTGTCTCAACTGCCTTACTAAATTATCTTACTCTTGATTTTTTTTTAGTTGATTTCCCTAGATGTCATGCCTTTGTATCATCTCTTCAGCAAATAATGTTTTCTTTCTTTTCCTTTCTAATCTCACATGTTTTTCCTTTCTCTTTTCTAATAACATGGGCTAGTATTGTCCAAATGATATTAAGAAATAGTGATAATAATATGCACACTAGTTTGTTTTTTTTTTATTTTAATAGGACTCAGTGTTTCACTGTATAGTTTCTGGACTTTGAAATGATATGTTTACTTTTCATGTCAAAAAATGACATATATTTGTATTTTACTGATAGATTTTTTTAATTTAGAAGGGATAGCAAATGTTATTAGATACCTTTTCAGCATCTTCAGGAATATTCATGCAGTATTTCTCCTTAGATCTATATGCAAGTTGTATTATAATAATAAGAGATTTAAAAATATAACATCATCTTTGCAGTCTTAGTGTGTTTTTGCTTGTTCATGATATATATTTGACTAATGTGCTACTAGAGTTCTCTAATATTTTATTTACAATGTTTATGGATTAAACTGTTCCAGTGTTAAGTTGATGTGATGTTGGAGACTTTGGAAACATTTAAATAACAGCAGAATTATGTGTTTCATAAAGATTTGATGGAATTCACTTGTAAATTTTTTAGAAATTGATCAGTGTATATTTTGTCCTTTTCTGGGGTTAATTTTGATCATTTATATTTCCCTAGCTAATCATTACATATGTAATCATCCCTTTGTATCCATGGCTTTTACATCTGAATTCAAAGAACAGATCCAAAATACTTGGGAAAAATTTTTCTTCCGTAATAAATATGTAGGGACGTTTTTGTTTTCATTATTCCTAAAGAATTTTATGTAACAGTGTTGAGATAGTATTTGCATTATATTAGATATCATAAGTAATCTAGAGATGGATTAAGATATACAGAATGCTGACTAGATCGTACGCAAATCTATGACACTTTATATAAGGAATTTGAGCATCCACACATGTTGGTAGCCATGGAGGTCCTGAAACCAGTTTCCCACCAATACTTGAGGGGTGGCTGTATTTCCATAAGCTGAAAATGTATTTTCTTATAATTTAATTTTCTCAGTATTTATGCTTCTTTTTCCATAGTCATATTAATTTTTTAAAGAACATTCTCTGGGATATACTCATGTCCTACAATTCTCTTTTCTTCTAATTTTGTACTTGTTGCTTTTATCTTCATTAGTATCTCCCATCTTTTTTTGTTAAGGTTATTGTACTGTCCCCTTTCTAATTTATTGAATTGAACACTTAATTATTTTTATTTTCCATTTGTCTTTCAATAAATGGAGCTTTGTTAAAGTAGTTTTTTCAAGAAAGATTCCAAGGAACTGTGCTCTTTGAATATTTGTATGTTTGAAATCATCTCCATGTTGCTTTAATGCTTGAACTACACTTTGGCTGGAAATAAAATTCTTTAGTCATAGTTTTCCTAAGGTTTTTGAAGAGAGTGAATTTGTACAGTGTTGAATGTTGCTTTAGAGAAGTTTAAAGCCAACCTGATTTCTTGCCCTTTCCCTTGAGGCAATTTGATTTTCTGTCTGAATGATCATATCTTTGAAAACCAGTAACTTTATTTGCGTATTTTCTAGTGCTGAATAATCTTTGTTAGTTCTCCTGGAAGATGATGTGCTTGTTTAAAGATTCCGGTCTTTTATCTCAGAAGAATTTTCCTGAATTATACTTTTATTTTTTTTCATTTGATTAGTCTGATTTCCCAAAGAATTATGTAGCTGAATGTAAATTTTTCCTTATCTCTTTCATAAATATAATTCTTTAAAGCTCTTTAATTTTTATTTTATTTTGCTAAATTTTTCTTGTACATTTAAGAATATTGATATATCATTTTCTGTGCTTTTTAAAGTCTATATGTTCATTCTATAAACTGAAAAAATTTACATTTGGTTAAATTAGTATTGATAGCAATAATGATGAATTGTGGCTTCAAATAATGTTCTTGGAAACTCAAAAAAGGGAACATAATCCTGTGTTTTTAATTCAAGTACAATGTTCCAAGCATCAGTGTAACTCTTAAACCCTAAGAAAATTTTTTTAGGTTTTAATTGTTCAAATTTCTTATACAGTGTCCTGCACCCCAGGCTCATTTTTCTGGAACTAGAGATTAAACCCAGGGCCTCATACATGGTAGACAAATGTTCTACCACAGAAACATATCCTTAGGCCCTTGTTAAGAATGTTATTTTTGAGACAAAGTCTCACTAAGTTACCTAGGCTGGCCTCAAACTTGTCATCTTACTACCTTAGCCTCTTGAACAGCTGAGATTTCAGGCATGGACCACCACAGGGTTTTAATGATGAGACAGGAGAGACAGGCCCAGTGCTCCACAAGAAGTTTTGGGTTTCTTGTTTTGTTTTTTTTTTACTTCCAGAGCTGCTCTGAAATGCCTTGCTGCCAGCCCAGCTATATCAGGCACCCCATGGCTGTTCCAGGAGACATTTGCTTTGGTGCTGCAAGCTTCCTTCACAGACCTATCCCAGATGACTACCCTGCAGTCACCCAGATGATTCTGCCTCTCTGCAACCACCTCAGTTAAGTCCAAGAAGGGCTCTGCCTCTACTCATGACCAAACTGAAAGTCTGATACTGCACATATGCAATCTCAACTTCTTTACTCCCACACTCTTAGCAGCTATGGCACGTAGCAGTGTCCCATACCCTTACCAGATTCAACCCATGCACTGTTTGCCTTTATGTTGCAGCATAAATCCTAATGAAGCCTCTTTCTGAATGGTATATTCTTGATTATTATTCATGATTTCTATCTCAAATAGTTCATACTAAACTGTTGCACACAAAGCTAGTAAC
This sequence comes from Heterocephalus glaber, assembly GCF_000247695.1. The sequence goes on from NW_004624738.1 coordinate 26,811,378, forward strand.
ACCAAGGTTGCTGGTGTCAAAAGTGCCAGTAGCTGGGGCTGGTAACACCAAAGGCCACTGGTATCAAGAGCAGCTGGAAGCCAGAGTTGGCAACACTAAAGATGTTTGGCAAACAGAAAGCAGTGGAGAGCAAGAAAGAATAGTCAGGAGCCATTGTCTCAAGCTGTCTGAAGAGCTTCCCAGCCTACCAGTATCTGCTTACGGGGGGGGGGGGCACTAACACTGAAGGAGCTGATAGCTGTTGGCATCCAACATTTTGCCAATTCATTATTTCTGTACAAACTGAACAAGAACCCTCAGCTGATTGTCAACATCTTGGGAGTATATACTTGGTTTCTCCCCTTTAGAGGACCCTTAAGAAGAATGTGAGCAACAGCAATGGTCCTCAACAGGCTCAAGAACTAGTCCACATCTGATTTCCATCTTGTATGTGGCTAAGAATTCACAATATATAGATTATAAACATTATTTATAATATATACATTCACCATAGCATTAAAGTAGCTATATCCTTAACCATACTACCTTTTGATAAAATCTATTTCCTTTTGGAAGGTAGACTTCCTATGGCCTGACTGGAGCTAGCTGCTTTTGAAGCCTACCTCTCATGAGTTAACCTTGGATTTCTTTTTATGATGTTCAACTTGAAGTTTCAGTTTATTTCTTACATTTTTTTAGTGAAAAGAAATCTGATGATACTTTGATTCTTGATCTATTATGGCTATTTTTATTTAGGAATAATCAACATACAGTAAGTTACATATGTTGAAGGTGTACAACTGGATAATTTTGACATTGTATGTGTTCATGAAATCATAATTTTCCCTTCTCTGCTTCACTCTGGAAACCTTCTAATGACTTATCATTTAGTCCTATCTATTCAGTTTTAATCTCTAATGAATTTTTTTATTTTAGTTGTTTTTAGTTCACAAACTCATATTTGATTTTTTTTCATCATTATTATTAATTCTAGTTCTCAATTAATCATGGTTATATTAAATTTATGCCTGGTAACTCCAATATCTGTATCATCTTTGAGGGGTTTCTGAAGTGTGTTCTATTCCTTGATTTTGGTCATTTGATCCTATCTCTTAGCATGCTGGGTAATTCCTTGATGCCAAACCCTATAAATGAAAATTATAGATGTAATTTGAAACTCTGGCTAATGTGTTTTTCCAAAGAGTGCTCACTGCCATTTAGCAGGGAGTAGAGTTGGGATGGGTCATTTTAATCCTATCTGAAATGAGCTCATTTAAAGCTGGGCTTCAGTCTTTTGTGGCTGCTGTTCTGTTTCCATTGTCCCCATTTACCTGTAGGGTTTCTCTTCCAGAATCTTAACTGGAAGCCCAGTATGTATAACAGGACCCATCCTCATTGCTAGATACTGACCTTTAATTCTTGGCCCTAGCCTGAGAAGTTGCTGAAAGATCCCACTGGATTCCCAGTCTCCAAGCTGCTCCTCTTTGTTTTGTTTCTTCAACTGTGGTACCAAATCCATTTAGGACCAGCAGATTTACTGAAAGGAAAAGTTGCACAAAGTCTTTGTAAGTCTTAATTCCCAAGCTGTCAGTGACCTCTGCTTCCACCTTAAGGAATAGGAAGACAGCAGCAAATGTAGCCAAAGTAAGTGGAAGAAAGAAAATGATACAAAGGGCAAAAAGTGAAATAAAAAACAGAAAAATAGGGAAAATCCATGAAACCTAAAACATTTAAGGGAGAAACAAAAACAAAAGTAAATTTCTACCTAGACTGCTCAGGAAATACAAAAAGAAAACACAAGTTTTCTTTACAAGGAATAAGAGAAATAATATAACTACACAGTTTATTTATATTTAAAGGATTTTTAAAAGAGTAAATATTATGGTAATCAATCCAAAATTTCAGGACAATTCCTTGAAAGCACAAACAACCAAAGTTCACTGTAGGAGACATAACTTGAATTGTGCTATATTTTCTAAAGAGATTGAGTTATACTTTAAAATCTTCATGCAGAGAAACTTCAGTCTCACTGGAGAATTTTAACAACATTTAAGGAAAAATACTAATTCTACAGAATAATTCTAAGAATATTGAAGAGGAGACTATTTCCCAACTCATTATATGAAGTGAATATTAGTCTGATACCAAACCAAAATATATATGGATAAATATAATGAACATTGACTGTGTATATTATCTCAAGGTGTTTAAGATATTCCCCTGCTGGGTATCTTCCCCAAAGAATTAAAAGAATCATACCACAGTGATATATGTGCACCCATGTTCATAGCAGCACAATTTGTAACAGCCAAAACTTGGGAACAGCCCAAATATCCATCAACTGGAGACTGGATAAAGAAAATGTGGTTTTTTAATAAAATGGAGTACTACTCAGACATAAAAAATGAGAAATTAGAGATATTTATAGCTATGATGCACATTGAGGTGACACACAAGTGAAATAAATAGGACACACATGTAAATACTGAATAGTTTCTCTAGTGTGAGAAACAGAAAGTGTAAATAAGGACTAAAAGGTATAATAGATAATGTGAAATAGGAAGAAAAGGGGCAAAGGGGAAAGGGAAGTGGGAGGGGTAGAGGAAAGGAAAGAAGGGAATGGAATTAATATGAGAAAATGAAAAACTGGAAACAAAGTCTTTGTAAATAGGGAGAGATGGAGGGGTTGAAGGGAGGGCAGGGGAAGGGGAAAAAATAAGAACCAAGAGAGAGTATGTAAAGGTGCAAATTTCCAATGATGAATGTCATATTGTATGCCTAAAATGTACCAATAAAATTAAATTTTAAAAAGTATTCTTTTTCTCCTCATACAAAGGATTTATGTGTTCAATCCCTTCTTTCATTTAAACATCTCAAATATATTTATTTTGTAATTTCTGTCTAATAATTCCACTATCCAAGGCCTTCAGGGTCTCCTTCAGCTCTGGCTTTTTCTGCTAGATCATACTTAGGGTGGCTCATTTCTTGTTTTGTTTTTTTGTTTTTGAATTCTTGACTGTGTTATATTTTTTGTAACTTCTCTGAGTGCATTCTCTTTTGGGAATCTGTGTTCACGTCAGCACATACCAAGGAGCATAGTCATTTTAAATAATAATCATGACTTGAGGATTTGAGGCTCACTCAGGTAATACAAAATCAGCAGTGCTAAACCAGTATTTTGATAGATTGTATTTTTTCTTGTTCTTAAAGTTACAATTTTAAATTATAAGTTTATTTTCAGCTTTGATTGATGGATTTTTAAACTTTCAAATATTAGCGGTTGACTTTTCCTACACTTGATCACCTACATGAGCTTTCCTCCAGGGAACGCTCACCATTTCTGCCTTATTCAGGTGCTGATTACCTCTTGCTTGTAGTAGAATAACCACTGCGCACTCTATTAACACCAATGTTATCTCCACACTTAGGGAAGAATGCTCATTGTCCTTTTTACTTTGTGTTTTATTTTAACTGTATATAGTGACCAGTCTAATCCAGATCTTACAAAAGTATTCCAGAGAAAAATTCACAGACAAAACCTCCTGGCGAGGGTATCAGTGGTGAATTGAGTCACCTGAATTCACCTGAAACAATAGAGCCCATTGAATCAGGGCAGTCAAACATGTTTCCTCTGAGGACACGGAATTGATTTGTTTAATTTCTGAAAGGTCAACTGCCCTGGGAAAAGGAAGGGGAACTCTGCATTCTCTGTAACCTCATCCTTGACAGCTGCAGGGACACGTGCCTGAGAAGAATCCCCCTGATCTCCTCGCTCCCCCAGCCCTCGGGTCCTCTGCTACTCACAAGGAACTTCTTGGCAATTTACTTTCATCACCAAATCCTGGGGTGGGCTTTACTTGCTGGACATTATGCTCTTCTCAGAGGCTTGCCATGGCACAGAGTCTCTTTCTGAGTCCCTCAAGTCACCACCCAGCATTCTTCTTTGGGTCCAACCTCAGACTGACCTCAGTTCACCAAATCCTGTTTAGTGTAGCTCTCCATGCCTGACTGTGCCAGTTCCTAACCACACTGACTTACACACTCCAGGTCCACAGCTGAAACAAAGAGCAACACGGGGCCAGGGATTTACCTCAGTGGTTCCCGCGCCTGCCTCGCGAGTGCAAGGACCAGAGTTTGATTCCTGGTACCAAAAAAACCCCCAAACCCCCAAAAGGAACACAGCCAGAAGGAAGCCAAATCCAGGCTCCCACTAACTTTTACCCTGACTACAGTAACAGCTTATCTCCCTGATTTCTATCCCTCCCTCCACCCCCAAAGCATTTACACATTTACACATCTGCCACAGAAATTGTCCTCAAATATCACATATATTTAAATGTCCCTCAATTTCTTTCTTCCACCCAATACTTTAGTGGACCCTCTTTGCTTAGAAAACAAGGCACAAATGAAGAGAACCAGAAATGACAGATAAAAAAGATAAAAAGTTTAATAAAACAAACTCTACAGATATATTCTTTTCTTTCTTAGTGTCTCCCCCACCCCACCATCAAATCAGGGGCACTCTGTCACTAAGCTACATCTTCAGCCCTTTTTAAAATTAAATTAAATTTAATTTTGAGACAGGGTTTCACTAAATTGCTCAGGCTGGACTGGAACTTGTGATCCTCCTGCCTCAGCCTCAGAAGCAGCTGAGATTACAGGAATGTGCCATCATGCCCACCTTCTTAGTTTCTTTAGTGGACATAAAACTACATAAAATAATAATCACACCAATATGTTGCTGGGTTTGTAATACTTTGAGATGGAACAACAATATGATATGATTTAACATAACAATAATATACAAAAAGAGGGTGAGAGAGTGGAGTAGTTATATAGGAACGATGCTTCTATACCTCACTGGGAATAAGCTAGTATAAATCTGAAGTAGGTTCTTCTAAGTTAAGATGTGGGGCCAGGGATTTAGCTCAGTGGTTCCACCACCTGCCTTGCAAGCTCAAGGTCCTGAGTTCAATCCCTGGTACCAAAAAAAAAAAAGATGTATACAGTAAGCCTAGAAGAACACTAGAATACAAATCCAAAGATATCAAAAGGAAAACAGAGACCAATATCTGTTATGAATACTGGTATGAAATCCTCAGCAAAATAACTAACACAACAAATCTAGTAACTAAAAGGATTATATAAGTATTCTAGGACTGCTATAACAACAAAGTACCAAAAAATGGGAGGCTTAAATAACAAAGTTTATTGTCTTATAGTTCTGGAAGCTACAAGATTGGGGTCAATGTGTTGGCAGAGTTGTTCCTTCCAAGTGCAACAGGAAAGGTTCTGTTCCAGAACTTTCTTCTATCTTCTGGTAGTTCCTTGGTTTGCACCAGCAAAACTCCAGGGTTTACAGGACATTTGCCTTGTACATATATGTTTAAGTTTCCCTTGTATTTATTCCCCTTTTAAAATATTTTTTATTTTCGAGAGAGAGCCTCGCTATGTAGTTCAGGCTGGACTTGAACTCACTATGCAGCCCAGGCTGACCTCAAACTTGTAGCAATCCTCCTGCCTCGGCCTCCTGAGTTCTGGGAGTATAAGTGCGCATCACCATGCCTGGCTAAGTTTTCCCTTTTTATGAGAACACTAGTCACATTGGATTAGGACTCACCTCAATGCAATATAACCTCACTGTAACTAATTACATCTGCAATGATGTTATTTGCAATTGAGATCTGATTCTGAGGTTCTGGGGGTTAGGACTTCAACATATGAATTTTTACAGGGTATGATTCAACCCACAACACCAAGTGGAATTAAGATTTGAAAATTAATGAATGCAACACACCATATTATAGAGGACAAAAACTTACATTATCATATTAATAGATGCAGAAAAAGAATTGGACAAAATTCAATACCCTTTGATGATAATGCTAAAAAAATTAGGAATAGAAGGGAACTTCAACCTCATAAAGGCTACACACACACACACACACACACACACACACACACACCATGGCTAACATCAAACTTAATGATGGAGAACTGCTTTCCCCTCAAGATCAGGAACATGACAGTTCTTGACCATTCTATAAGAATTCTACCTGTTTTATCTATCAGCAGGTTCAGTATTTCTGTTTTAATATTTAGATCTTTGATTCATTTTTATTTTACCTTAGTACACACTAAGAGATACAGGTCTAGATTCAATCTTCTGCATTTGGATAGCCAGTTTTCCAGTAACATTTGCTAAAGAGGCTATCATTCCTCTGGAGTATGTTTTTGGTCCATTTGTCAAAGATCAGATGGCTGAGTGTAGCTAGAGTTGTTTCTGCATCATCTATCTGTCCCACTGACAGGTCTGCTTTTGTGCCAATACTGTTCTGCTTTTATCACTGTCGCTTTGCAATATAGCTTGAAATCTGGGATTGTGACACCTCCTGCTTTGCTCAGGACTGTTTTTCTGTTCTGTGTCTCTTCTAGCTTCATATGAATTTTAGGACTGTTTCCTCTAATTCTGTAAAGAATGCTGTAGGTATTTTGATCGAGATTGCTTTAAATTTATGTATCAGTTTTGGAAGTATGGACATTTGACAATAGTGGTTCTGCCTATCAAGGAACAAGGGATATCTTTCCATTTTCTGATGTCTTTTTCAAAATATTATAGTTTTCATTATAGAGGTCTTCTATTTCCTTTGATAGGTTAATTCATAATATTTAATTTTTCTGAATGCAATTGTGAATGGTATTGATTTTCTAATTTCTTTCTTATTGAGTTCATTATTGGTGTACAGGAATGCTATTGATTTTTGTGTAGTGATTTTGTGTCCTGCTAAATTTAGTTCTTAACTCTAAGCGTCTTCTAGTGGAATTTTTGGGCCTTCTACATAAAAGATCATGTCGTCTACAAATAATGATAATTTGACTTCCTCCTTTTCTATATATCCTTTTCTTTCTTTTTCTTCCCTGATTGCTCTAGCTAAAGTTTCAAGTAATATACAGAAGTGGTGATAGTGGAACCCATCCTTGTGTTGTTCTTGATTTTACAGGGAAGGCATTCAGCATTCATTCATTTAATATCATGTTGGCCATTGCTTTGTCATAAATGGTCTTTATCAGAATGACATGAGGTCCTTCTATACCTACCTTCTTCAGGCTTTTTATCATACACAGATGTTGGATTTTTTTCAAAGACTTTTTCTGCATCTATTAAAATAATTATGTGATTTTTGTCCTTGCTTCTGTTTATGTCATGTATTATATTTACTCATTTGTGTATGTTAAACCACCCTGGCATCCCTAGGATGAAAATTACTTGGCCTTTTTGATGATTTGCTGCATTGTTTGCCAGTATCTTATTGAGGATTTTTGCATCTATATTCATTAAAGAGATTGACATAAAGTCTTTTTATTGTTGTTGTTGAGTCCTTGACTGGTTTTGGAATCAGTTGATTGTAGCTTCTAGGAATGAGTTTGGGAGTACTCTTTCCCTTTCAATTTCATTAAAGTGTTTGAGAAGTATTGCTGTTAGCCCTTCCCTGAAGATCTCATAGAATTCAATGGTAAATCCATTGGTTCCTGGGCTTTTTTAGTTGGTAGATTTTTTATTATTGCTTCAATTTCATGGCCTGTTATCAAATTATTTGGGATTTTTATATCTTCTTGATTCAGTTTTAATAATTCATATGTATCTAGAAATCTAACCAACTTCTGGGTTCTCCAATTTATTGGAGTATAGGTCCTCAGAGTCATAATAATCTTCTGGATTTTGGTGGTGTCTGTTGACATTTCACCATTTTCATTTTTAATTGTCTTGATTTTCATCTTCTTTTTCTTTCTTTGGTAAGATTGGCTAGTGGTTTGTTATTTTGTTTATTCTTTCAAAGAACCAGTTCCTTGGTTCTTTGTATTTTTTAAGACTCAATTTCATTAATCCTTGGTTTGATCTTCATAATTTCCCTCCTTGTACTATCTTTGGATTTGGATTGTTCTTATTTTTCAGGACTTGAGATGCATCATTAGGTAATTATTTGGGTTAATGGTTTTTCTGATGTGACCATTCACAGCTATAAACTTCTCTCATTTTGTCTTAATCAACACTTACTCAAAATGGCTCCCAATTAAACTGTTATATATGGCAGGCACTTTGCTGGATTTCTTACCAACTGTAGCCTGCCATGTGGAAGGAGTCACTTGCTGTTTTAGCAATTTACAATAACCATGGGCTTTTCTTGGGGCTATTGCTGCTGGCCTGGTCTTTTGTTTCTCCTTGGGACTTCCAACCCTCTCTGGGATTAACATGTCAGCACAGTCAGGTTTCCCTCCCTGGAAGCCAAGGTTTCTTCCCTGACTGCTTTGTTCTTTTCTCTGCATTACTCCATTTGTCCAGCCTCTCTGTATTTTCTAGTTTTCCTGTCAGCTCCCTCCTTATTCCCAGAGATCTACTTAATTTTTTTTCTCTCTTCATCAAGTTGTTGTTTTCCAGGTGTCTTGATTCCAGGTCCAAGAGATGTTACATTTTGCTGCTGGTCTTTATTCTACCATTTTTAATCCTCTCTAGCAGAATAATTAATAATGGGCAATGAGTGGAAACAATACAATGTCCATGAACTGACAAATGGATAAATAGGATGTACATCTATACAGCAGATTACTAAGCAATAAAAACAAATGAAGTACTAATACATGTTACAACATGGCTGAACCTTGAAAAGCTTATGGCAAGTGAAAGAAAATTGTCATAAAAGACCACATATTATATGATTCTATTTATTTCAAATGTCTAGAAGAGGCATGTATTAGTTACAGTTCTCTAAAGAACAGAATCAATAGAAAATATATGTATAATTATGCTCAGCATAATGGGATTTATTTAGGTAGTATTATAGGGTCAAGGGCAGAAGAACCCACAATGGGTATCTGTGGTACTGGAGAGCCAGAGGACCCAGTAGCCCACAAACCTATTCGTTGATGCTGCCCACACTCAGGGTGGGTCTTCCCTCAGTTTGCTGGCCTACATGTCAACCATCTAAAGAAACACCTAGAACCATGCTTTACTAATTTGCTAAGCATTTCTTAACTCATTCAAGTTAACATATCATGATTGCCAATCACAGGGCAAATTGAGAAAGACAGAAAGGAGATTAGTGGTTGCTTAGGGCTAGGATTGAGGTGGGATGTGGACCAACTGCTAATGAGTACAGCATCTCTTGTTAGGGTGATGAAAATGCTCCAAAATTTATTGTGGTGGTAGTTGTAGAACTCTGAGAATACACTAAAACCCATGGGTCTATACCCTTTAAGTGGGTAAGTAGTAGCATGAGAATTACATCTCAAAAAAACTGTTATTTTTTAAAAAAGAGCACGATAACATTTCTAAAGGTGAACTTTTGATCACAGACTATTTTCTTTGGTCATGGCCCTATTTACTGGGGCCAGCAGGCTGTAGAAATGAATAGTTGGCCAAAGCCCAAAGGAACTCTCTTGCTTTCTGCTTTGCTTTGAGCAATTTATTTTAAAATAACCCTTTGTGAAATTAGCTACACAGGGTTTAGTTTTGCATATCCTCTCCTAAGGCTTTTGATGTTTTTATCTTGCGGATGGGGCAAGACATGGAGAGTATGTCTGTTTCTTTGAAAGATGTGGTAGGTTAAGGGCCAGTTGTCAGCTTTGGTTTTTTTGGCCCCTGACTCATGTCCATGTTCGATTCCAACAGCTTCCAGTATCAATCACACAGCAGCCAAACACTCCATGGGCCGCAGAGATCTCCCCACAGCTCTGAATGTCTAAAGTTCTTTCTTGAATGGATGTGCAGCCACTGCTCAGTGTTTTTGGAGGACTGCAAAGGAGGGAAGAGATCCAAGGGAACCTTGTAAACAATGAGGAAATAGAGGCTTTTTGGCTTCTTAGTTACTGGATGTTGCTGCAAATTGCAACGCCAGTAGGTCCTGGGGCTCCTTTGCCTGGGGGCCATTTGGGTGCCCTGATAGGGTTTATTTCCATGAGTAAAGAATAAGAGCAAGGGATGACTATGAGAAAAACTGGGGTGGTAAGAGGAAGCTTATCTTAGGAAAGTTAAGTGTACTGAAAGAACATCAATCCTAATGCCCCAGAGGCTGTACTGGTCCTGTTTACAGGGCTCCCTGGATTTATTTCACCTCATATATAGCATCCCCAGCCCTATCCTCAGCCAATTGTTCCAAGGGAACCCTGGCTATTACTGTAGTAGTGCTGTTGGTTGTCTATGCTCACCTGAGCACAGGGTTGGGAGGCAAAGACCAGACTTCAGCGTGGCATCTATCACACTTGCTGGTGTGGGATCCAAAGTAGCCCATGCATAAAGATCTAATGTAACTGGACCAAGAAGCCAAGAAGAGGCCAAAAAATGAAACCTGGAAGTATGGAGAAATCAGTGCCTAGTAAGGGAAATCTTGACCAGTAAGAGACAAACAGGAGACAGAAGGCACCAAATAAACAAATATCTCTCTTACCTCCCTTCCACCCTTCCATTGTTTTCAGCCAGTATCATTCCACATGGCTTAAGACAACCTGGTGACTAAGAAACTGGCAAGGTTTTCTTACAAGGTTGTGACCGGTTCAGTAACACTGCCCTTTGTATTTGCTTTCTGTTTTTGTTTTTTTTTCCCCTTCCTTTTTTTTCCTGGGGTTATAATCCCCAATAAAACGTGAGTATGTAAGCTTTTCTCTGGCTCCATTTTCTAGAGGAAGTGAGCTAAGACAGAGACCAAAACAAACACTAAATCTGGAAGAATCAAAGTAGAAAGATGGAAAACTCAGAAGGCCTGATGAAGATGGGGTCAAAACTTTAAGGTAGACACATACATGCTGATAAGGAAAGATGTAAAGAGAAAAAGGTAGAACACTATATATAATATGATCCTAGTTTACTAAAACTTTATATATGAAGGAGAATTTGTACAGAAAAGAGCTGAGATATATAAAACTATAGAAGTGGCTACTGTTCAAATTACAAGAGATTTTTGTATTTTGTTATTTGTCTTTTTTATACCATATGTATATTTTTTCAATCAGAAAAAGGGTCACAAAGTTATAATGAAATGGCCAAAAATAATTTTGGTTGTTTCTCATGGGTCTTATTACAGGTAAACTTACAATATACCTTACTAGGAATTCAGCTGATTTGGTTATTGAAGTATCAAATTACATAAAATTGACTAAACTGGGTGTTATGGTTTAGATCTAAAATGTCTCCCAAAAGTCTCATGTGTCTAGAGGTTGGCTTTTATAACATTATTGGATCATGGGGGCACTATATTCATCAGTAGAAAAATCTGAAGGTACTTTTGGGAGATGACACTTGGAGGAGACAGATCACTGGGAGCATGTCTTTGGAGGGTGTTTCTCCCTTCCCAGGATTTCTCCATCTCTCTGCTTCCTGGTGGCCATGATGCGAAAAGCTGTCCTCCACCACACCCTTCTACCATGTGGTTGATACCTTGGTCCACCAGTCAGCCATGGACTGAACCCACTGAAACTGTAAGCCAAAATAAACCTCTCCTCCTTTTGAGTAGCTGGTGTTGGGCATTTTGTCCTGGCAACAGGAAAGTAAATAATACACTGGAATTTTGCATTTTAGCTTCATGGAATCACTTTAAACTTGTGAAGCAAAGAATTTGAGAAAACTTTAGGTTTTGACTTTCACTGGTGCCATCTCCTTCACTGCCAAGAGACTCAAATCTGGAAAAGACGTGGCAACGTCAAACGATCAAAGGCCAATCCTTGCACTCAGAGAAAAATATCCAAAGGTATGCATTCTTGGGCGAAATTTCCCTCATTATTTCAGGGCTATAAAGAGGCAAAGTTCTATCAGAATTTAAAAGCTTTCAGTAGCTGGCATTTTTCTATCTGTTACTTGATTGCTTTTACAACAGTAAAGCTGGAGACTTATCTTTGGCCAAATTGCCTGGATAAAATAAGATTCTCAAAACTTGTTTTTCCAACACAGCCTGTTACATTGCTCTCTCTCCTTCTCCCATCTTACTTTCCTCCATAATTCCCATAAGTTTAGCTTTTTCTGCTAGTATTGGGCTGCATAACATTTTAGGCCTGTTGATGGGCCATACTGTTATGAAAAACTCTCTGACACTGGACAGGTTCTCCTATGGTATTTAGATTAATAATTTATTTTCTTTCTTCAGTGTGAGACTTTTCTCCCCCAAAATATTTTAGGGGTGGCATGAGGCAAGAAAATAGCAAATCTTTTCTGGGGGTGGTTTTTAAATTAATTTTAGTGTTGATGGGCCCAGAGTCTGCTAATTTTGCTCTCTCCTAAATAAGAAACCCAGCCTGTGCAAAAAAATCATCCTCACTGTCTAGGATGGGTGAGTGAGGAGAAATCTCATCTTTCTTCCTGTGGAACAGGCTGCTTTGGCAATGAGCCCAGTCATTCAAGAGTTCTCCATGATCTGTTATTTAAATCCAACTCATAATTATGACTGGCTTTAGGCAGGAGGCCAAAATGAAAAGATTGACTAACTATGTCTTTGGTTTTTCCATCCTATCCTTTCTTGGCATCTCCTATTTTAACACAAGCACTAACTCAGAGGTCAAGGTTAGAAATGTAGACACCCTAACACAAGTACTCCATTAATCCAAGGCTAAGCTTTCCAGAGTCCTGTGGCTTCAAGTGATATGGGATGCCTTAATATTCTGAAGAGGACAGTGGGCAGGTTAAACTTCAAAATGCCCATGATATTGAACTTAAAATATATTTGGCTGCAGCTTAAATTTCAACTCTCTAGAATGCAGACATCCTCCAAAGATGCCTTATTTATCTTTTGTCTCTAGCAGCTGGCACAGTCTCACAGATGTCTAGGAGAGTTCTCCTGAATAGAATTTTTAAGGTTATGGGCCCATGTTTTCAATATTTTTTCTTGCATTCTACAACCATAGCTACTTCGCAAAGCCCGACTATGGTGTTTTTTTGTAATATTTTATTTATGTATAATCCACCCGGAATTTATTTTATGTGTAGCATGGCAATATAATTTTGCCCCAATCTGAAATACTTTTAAACATATATTGAATTCTCATTGATTTTGAATTGTTTTATTCTATTCCTGTATTAATAATAAACTGTTTAAATGAAAGCAGCTTTAGAACATACTTTAAATATTGGATAGAGCTATTTTCCTCATAACTTCCAACTCAATTATTCTTTTAAAGTATTGATTTGACATTTTTACACATACTATTCCAAGTAAATTTAAATTTAAATAACAAAACCAAAGCTCATTGGAATTTTGGGATGTGTTATGTATTTCCTTTTTATAGATATTCATTTTTGAAGAACTGGTCTTTCTGTAATGCCATGTCTTCCTATCCAGGAACAAGGTATACCTTAATGTATTCTACTCTTATTTTATATTCATTAACAACATTTTATAATTTTTCATTTCAATCTTTTATGTTACTTGTTAGATTTTCTCTAGGTTTTTATAGTGTATTATAATAAACAGGAATCTTTAGTATGATCATCTACCATGATTTCCTGGGTATTTATGTTCAAGCACTTTACTGATCTCTCAATAGATATCCATTCATTTATTTATTCATCCACTTAATCAACCTTCCTTGAGTACCTATCACAGGTGGAGCACTTTTGTACGTACAGGGCATACAGTAGGGAATAACACAAATGTATATCAGGAAATGTGACTTGCTGCAAACCCCATCCTCTTGCTCCCAACTGAATGAGGAGTTATGTCTTTCACATATAATGTAAAGTAAAAAGGAGGCAGTCCAGGGCTGTTTTGGTTACTCCACAATGTCAATGTGAATTCAGGATCTTCTGTCTTTCTGTTTAGCAGTCCCTATTGTGTACCTGTCATTGTCTGACCTCCAGCACACCCAGAATTCTATCTGTATTCCAAGTAGGAAAGACAGCAAGGACAAAGAACAAGAAAAGCATGATAGCTGTGACTAATCTCCCCACCCTTTCTAACTCTCTAAAACCTTACCTCATGAGTTTTGCCTGTACTTAACTAGCCAGAACTGTATTATGTGGCCACATTAATCACCATTAGCCACTTTATTGTTCCCTTCAAGTAAGAATTCTCTTAGTTAGGAAAAAGGGGAGAAATAAAATACCTGCCCTTATGGAGAGATTCAAAGAATTTACGGCTGAATGTCTTAGATTTTCATTAACTCTTTTCTACTTTTTTTTCATCCATTCCACTGGTGATCTCATTCAGTCTCATGCCTGTGACTGCTAAATTTTGTTACAGTTCTCAAATGTACATTTCTAGTGTAGCACCTTGCCCTGAACTTTTAAAGTATGTAAATGCCTATTTGGCATCTCCACTTAGATGTCTAATGAGTATCTCTATTTAACTTGTCCAAAATGACCTTCTTCATCAAAACTGTTCCTCCTGCATCTTTGATTGCTCAGGCCAAAAACCTTGGAGTCATCCTAAACTCATATCTGTCTTACTTTTTTTTTTTTTTTTTTGAGACAGGATCTTGCTACGTAGTTCAGGGTGGCTTTGAACTCATGACAATCCTCTTGCCTCCTGTCTTACATCCTATGCCAGTAAATCCTGTTTGCCTCTACCCTCACCTTCCAACTATATCCAGAATCCCTCTATTTGTCATCATTTCTATCACTAAATTCTGATCCAAGCTACTAAGTCGCCTAAAATTATTCACATAGATCACCCTTTCTGAATTGTCTGTTCTTGACTTTCTCTTATGATCTTATCCTCTTCCTCTACTTCTGCTATGTATCCCATCATCATTCCCTATACTGTCATTAACAGAAACTGCAAACTCTCTAGCATCAGGGCCATGCATGTCACATTTGACAATCATCCTTGTCTCCCCATTGTTTTCTCCCTCATTCCCACTCTAATATCCCTCCAACTCCATCAGGACCCACAATTCCTTAATATTACAATTTTCTACTGCCCTTCACTTTGCCCTTACATTCCCACTTTTCTTCATACTAAGCTTAAATTTCAGTCAATAATTTGTCTATATGCCTTCAACTTCCTTGCTCTTCTCTCTATTGTACTCATTTGGCAAACTCGCAAGTCTGATTAGATTATCCCTCCACCTACTCTGAGCCTGTATCCACACAGTTGATATGTTTGGAGGAAAATATGTAATTGAGCTGCCTGATCCTACAGTCAAGTCATGATCAATGGCCTCAAATGGAACATTAAACACAGCCGAGAAATCATACTCAGTTTTCCTGACTTTTTCGTTTTCATTCTTTTCTCGTGTTTTCCTTTTTTCTCAATTCTCCTATGCTCAGTCTCATACAATGACATTCCTTCACATTTCAATGAGAAAAATGGAAGGAATCCAAGGAGTCCTTCAAAAAGGTCCCACATTTACCCACTACCTCTGTGCCTATACACTCAATTTTTTCTCCTGTTAATATGAACTCTTTATGTTCCTATCTTAAACCAACTCCTTGTGTGCTAGATTCCATCTGATCTCATCCAAAGATATCATTCTAGTAAGTCTTCTCTTACTAGATCGTTTCCATTTGTACACTCTTTTGTCTTAAAAAAATATAAAAATCCTTCCTTGACTCCACTTCCCTCTTCCAGCTATCATGTTATTTTTCTTCTTTTATGGCCAAACCCTGAAAGAATTGTTTATAGTCACTGTTTCTAACCTAACTCTTCTGTCCTCTCTTATATCCACTTCAATAAGGTTTACTCCCATTGTTTACTGAAAAACAGCTTTTCTTAAGGTCAACAGAACATTTGTTCTAGTTAATTTCTCATCATCTTTCATATCTCAGTCAAACTTCACCGAAACATTTTCTGGCTTTTCTAAGTTCATCAATACACTGTCACTGTTGTATCACTTGTGATGGCTGTAATTTTATATTTTATATATCTTAAATGATTCTTTTTTTCTCCCTCAATAGACTAAGTTCCATAAGGGCAGTCTATTTTTCTATCACAATTGTATGGTCAGTGTCTAGCACAATGTCTGGTACATGAGAATTCACCAATAAATATTTAGGGGGATAGTTTATTATCATCAACTTCATCTTAAATTTGGGATTGGAGACCCAAAGAAGCAAAGATACCAGCCCAAAGCCACATTGTGGATTATTGGTAGAAAGCTTAGTTACCAAGTCAATAAAACTTTACACTGTGACATGCTCTGGTTCCTGAGTCTGAAGTGCCTAGGAAGAAGAGCTCCTTCCCAAAAACATTTGTTAAGATTATATCACATTGGGGCAGATCACTCATCACTGACCTACAAATTATGAACCATGAAGAATATTGGGAAAAGTAAGTAGGAAGATGAATGTGAAGTTATAACATCATGATTCATTGTCAGCTGAAGACAAGTAAGAAACAGAGAAAAAGCAGTTCAAGAGTAAACTGCCAGAGGCTGGCCAGCCTGGCTCCCCTCCCCGGCCTGATGGGTGGGCGGGCTGCCCTGAGGAGGTGGGGAGGGGAGGACTGGGCCGGCGGGCGGGCAATGATGCTGAAATTCTGCGCGGCCCCCAACTGCACGCGGAAGAGCACGCAGTCCCACCTGGCCTTCTTCAGGTTTCCAAGGGATCCGGCCAGATGCCAGAAGTGGGTGGAGAATTGTAGGAGAGCAGACTTAGAAGATAAAACACCTGATCAGCTAAATAAACATGACTGATTGTGTGCCAAACACTTCGAGACCTCTATGATCTGTAGAACTATGCATTTTGCAGAGGCATCAGAAAACTAAAGAATGATTGAGTTATTTTATTTCTCAAAATTAATTGAAGCAGATACTTGTGAAGTCATTGGGAGAGTCCTTGTAGGACCGTTCTTCGAGACAATGCAATACCAACAATATTTGATCTCACCAGTCATTTGAACAATGCACACAGAAGACGCAGAAAACGAATAAAAGAACTGAGTGAAGATGAAATCAGGACACTGAAACAGAAAGAAATTGATGAAAATTCTGAACAGGATGAAGACATTTTACCTTTAACCCTTGAAGAGAAGGAAAACAAAGAATACTTAAAGTCTCTATTTGAAATTTTGATTCTTATGGGAAAACAAAACATACCTCTGGATGGGCATGAGACCTAGGAAATCCTGCAAGTTCTCTTTACACCTGATAACTTCAAAGCTTTGTTGGAGTGCAGGATAAATTCTGGTGAAGAAGTTCTGAGAAAGCACTCTGAGACCACAGCCGTTAACATTGTTCTGTTCAAAAACACAGCAGAAACAGATGCTAGAGATCTGTGAGAGCTGTATTAGGGAAGAAACCCTCAGGGAAGTGAGACATTCACTCTTCTTTTCCATGTCACTGATAATGTGGTGAACATGGGCGGGGCGGCGGGGGGGGGGAGCACTTACCTGTCCTGGTGAGGTTTGCTGATGAATCCCATTAACCTGAGAGAGGAGTTTGTGGGCTTCCTGCCTTGTGAAGCTGATGCGGAAATTTTGGCTGTGAAATTTCACACTACAATAACTGAGAAGTGGGGACTAAATATGGAGTATTGTCATGGCCAGGCTTATATTGTGTCCAGTGGATTTTCTTCTAAAATGAAAGTTGTTGCTTCTAGACTTCTAGAAAAATATGCCCAAGCTATCTACACACTGTGCTCTTCCTGTGCCTTAAACATGTGGTTGGCAAAATCAGTGCCCATGGTGGGGCTATCAGTTGCATTGGGAACAACTGAGGAAGTTTGTTCTTTTTTCCATTGATCACCACAACTACTTTTAGAACTTGACAATGTAATTTCAGTTCTTTTCCAGAACAGTGAAGAAAGGGGTAAAGAACTTAAGGAAATATGTCATTCTCAGCGGACAGGCAGGCATGATGCTTTTGAAGTTTTAGTGGACCTCCTGCAAGCACTTGTTTTATGTTTAGATGGTATAAATAGTGACACAAATATTAGGTGGAATAACTGTATAGCTGGCCGAGCATTTGTACTCTGTAGTGCAGTAACAGATTTTGATTTTATTGTTACCATTGTTGTTCTTAAAAATGTCTTATCTTTTACAAAGGCCTTTGGGAAAAATCTCCAGGGACAAACTTCTGATGTTTTCTTTGCAGCCAATAGTTTAACTGCTGTATTATACTCACTCAATGAAGTGGTGGAAAATATTGAAGTTTATCATGAGTTTTGGTTTGAGGAACCCACAAATTTGGCAACCAAACTTGATATTCAAATGAAACTCCCTGGTAAGTTTCGTAGGGCTCGACAAGGTAACCTGGAATCTCAATTAACCTCTGAGAGTTACTATAAAGAAACCCTGAGTGTCCCAACAGTAGACCACATTATTCAGGAACTTAAAGATATATTCTCAGAACAGCATCTCAAAGCTCTTAAGTGCTTATCTCTGGTACTCTCAGTCATGGGACAGCTCAAATTCAACACATCAGAGGAACATCATGCTGACATGTACAGAAGTGACTTACCCAATCCCGATACACTCTCAGCTGAACTTCATTGTTGGAGAATCAAATGGAAACACAGAGGGAAAGACACAGAGCTTCCATCTACCATTTATGAAGCCCTGCATCTGCCTGACATTAAGTTTTCTCCTAATGTGTATGCCTTGCTGAAGGTCCTGTGTATTCTTCCTGTGATGAAAGTTGAGAATGAGGGCTATGAAAATGGACGAAAGCGTCTCAAAGCATACTTGAGGAATACTTTGACAGACCAAAGGTCAAGTAACTTGGCTTTGCTTAACATAAACTTTGATATAAAGCATGATCTGGATTTAATGGTGGACACATATATCAAACTATATACAACTAAATCAGAGCTTCCTACAGATAATTCAGAAACTGTTGAAAATACCTAAGAGACTTTTACAGTGGGCTTTTTCTTATATTTGCTGTTTGAAAGAAAAGCTATAAGGGGTATGTAGGCCCCTAATCACTGAATATGTTAGCCCACAGGCCTGTCATTGAATATATTAGCCATTGATAATCTCCATATTTAAATGGCCCCTCTGAATCCTCGTGCACCTGAGACCTGTCTGTTCTTCTCCATGGTTCCACCGCCTGCCTCCCAAGCACAAGGTCCCGAGTTCGATCTCCGATACTAAAAAAAAAAAAAGAATGGCAGAAGATGGCATTGTAAGTGCCACACTTCTCTTTGGTGTGACCTCTGCTGGTGGCATTATGGAATTGTTTTAAGTCATTTTAGACAACACGCTGTCATTGTGGATCCGCTTTCAAGTATTGAGTTGTCAGTTTTTGAAGAAATGAATTTTGAGGTGATGTGGGAGAAAATGCATCTTATAAAATGTTATGGTAAAGGACATCATTGACCTGTGATTAGTAGGAGTTTTAAGTATGTTATTAAAAACCTAATGGGCAGTTAAGGGAATTACTAAAGAGAAGTTTATGAGCCTACCAGATTTCAATGTAGAGTTTGTCTTTATTAAATGAGCTTAAAAGAAGAGGTTACAGTTTAAGCTTGAATAGAAGAGCTTGCCATTGTTATTCCACATCTGGTTATTGCTGTTTACATTCCTTTGTGGAACCTACATCTTCATAAACTTCTTAGCAGGTAAATGTTGAACACTTCTGCTTCATCGTCAAGGCAGAATCAGAGACCATCTATACAGGCAACTGACTTGTCTGTTTTCTTATCTTTTTCCATGACTCTTATCTACTGCCTCATCTTGATTTATAAGCAAACCTGAAAACCTACAAAATGAATGTTTTGTGGTTTATCTAGAAATAATACAGAAAATAATTGCTGTTATTTTTGGTGAAGAAAATTTTGTACAGTTTATTTCAATCTAAATAAAATGTGAATTGTTTAAAAAAAAAAAAAGAGTAAATTGCCAGAATTACAATGGGACTTGAACAGGATGTGACTTACACAACTTTTAAGGAGCCTGCTTCATTAAAATGATCTACAAACACAATCTGTAAGCCTGTATTTTTTGAGAATAGCAAACTGCCAGGTAGCACTGTCATGAGACATACAGTCAGTCACTATTTTTAAGTGACTACTATTAGCAGATGGGGATATGACCCCAAATAGAAGACTTGGAAGATAAAAAGAGGCACTATTAAAAAAGATGCCAGGACAATGGGTTTTACTAGTACTGTCTCAGACAAATAAATAGGAGTGATGACACTTCAGTTACCATTTTCCAGAAAAGCAGTACTCAATCATGCAAATAACTTCATTAGACAAATCAACAACAGCACCAGAAGTCAGGATAAGCTACCAGTCCAGTAGGAGCTTCACATCCCTTTGACACTAAATAGTCACACTAATACCATCTCTACTAAATAAACAGAGTTAAGAGTCACTTCCTTTATCTACTTGTTTTTCTTGCCCTTTCTCAGGCAAAAAAGACCTATATTCAATCTTCAGGGTGGTCATTTTTAATCCTCATTTGAAGTTAATCCTGATGGTTAAGAAGTAATATATCCTTCTATGACAAGCTAAGTCAAATAAAGTCACTCTTCAGATTTTCAGAGGCTTCCTTCTTCCCCAAAGGAATACTTCCGTGAACCATATCTTCTTTAATCAAGACTGACTTCTGGGTCATTCACTGAATCAACATAGCAAGTCACTAGCCACAAAACTTTATTGCAGAGATCAATACATATATATTTCAGAGTAATGTTCTGAACCATTCATTGGACAGCTACAAACACATCTGTTTCACTAGTGTATTTTTTGTTTGCGTGGCAAGGGAAAACAAAGATTGCAAAAATAATGTATCATGGCCAAAAGGCCTGATAATAACAAAAAAATCTATTAAATGGAAGTACTGTCATCTCTACTGTGTCAGCAAACATTGTATAATTCAAATCAAGAAGACAATCCCATATAAGTCCAACAAGGCAGATGCTGGCAAGCAGAACTGAGGCAATTTGTTGTAAAAAATGTAGTCAATGATGAATTACAAAAAATAAAAAATAAAGTTTTGATCAGAAAACTTACTACAAAAATGCCACATAAGGATGTCTACCAGTTATTTTCTTTAAAGGGAAAAGAAACCAAACATTTGGTTTTCTATTTACTCATAAGAGAAGAAGAAGGAAAATGTTCAGAAAATACTTTTGATATTAAGCGATTTCTTTCTCATATGCTACCTAAAATTCAGGAATATCTTACTTATGCTTGTCAATCTGTAGAAATAGGGAAATAAAGGGCCGAGGATTTAGCTCAGTGGTTCTGCTGCCTGCTTTGCAAGCTCAAGGACCCAAGTTCGATCCCCGGTACCAAACAAACAAACAAACAAAAGAAATAGGGAAATAAAATCAGTGTCTGGCCTTCAGCAGAACACTCACAACACTCGAATAAGGTCCAGAGTAATCCTGGATCGGGGGATGTCAATGTTGAGGACCTGGACTTCCACTCTTTCTCCGGGGCCCAGTCCAAGACTCCTTCTCTTCTTTGTTTTAGAAAGTTTTGCTTCTGTTACATTTCGTATGGGAATCAGCCCTGATCGTCCCACTCCTATATCCACAAAAATCCCAAACAGAGTGGCATTCTCAACTTTGCCTGTCAGAATCATGCCAACCTGCAGATCTTCCAGGCATACTATGCTTCTCTTGAAATCAGGTTTATCAAAATCTGTAAGCAAAGAGGAAGTCAGTGTAACTAATAAGGCACTGTATTTTGTAGACACAACAGAACTTAGTGGATTAGCATTTATTGTGTGGATTATATGTGCAGACCAATATTAAGGTTTGAGGGGAATATAGAAGAAGCTGGAGACACAGGCCTGCCTTCAGAGAAAATGGGTCCTACAAGAAATAGCACTCATACAGTGGAAATAACTCAAGAAAATTCAACACTTTCTTCTCAATCTCTATTTCAATAACACGAACATTAGTACTATCTGAGAGGATAAAGAATGACAGATGACGAGAATGTATCTTTGATCAATGAATATACAAGGCTAAATCACAAACACTGAGAAGTTGAGACCCATGGAGACAGGAGAGTAGTTTTATTTTCAGTACCTGGATTCTTAAGTTAAAGGTGGTAGAAAGTACATTGACTTTTGGTCAAATGTGGATTTTGTTCCCACAACACTGGAAATTTTTTTTTTTTGTAGCATGAGTGCTGCGGCCAGCTCTTTATTCAGGTCCTCCCGGGCAGCGAGTGCACACGCACACACATGTCTGTGGCAGCCCATACACCCGCCAGGCACCGCTGGTGCACAAGCTGAGTGCAGGGCCTGAGCCCTCTGCTGCCACCGGGCTGCCATCCCAGGCCTAGGACCCCAAGGTGTGGGCTGCACTGTAACAAGTGCCTGGCCGGGAGAGGGGTGGGTAGGAGGGGAGGCCTGTGTCCTGTGCACCCCAGGCTGCCCTGAGGCTGGCATGGGGTCTGTGGTGCCACACTCAGTGGCCACCGAGTGCTGGGCGGCCTGGCAGCGCGAGCAGTCGCGTGCTCGGTGTGTGGCCTGGAGCCTGTCCTAAGTGTTTGCTGCTGTAAGCTGCTCTGCCCATGCAGGAAAGAACTGTGGGGCCTGTTGCCCCCTGTGGGTCCCAACAGCTCAAGTCACCGCTGCCCTCAGCACCTGTGGCTGGCAAACCAGGAGAAGTCCATTTCAAATATATTTATCCAAACAAAATGCATGGATTCTTGATTATCTGTGGCTCAGAAACCCAGAGCAGCTAGAATCTAACCTTCCTTCTTTTCTTTTAATTCAATGCTTCAAACATTTATAAATTCCTATCATTACCTCCTGGGGAGGCACTCTGCTGGGTCCCAGAGACACAAAGATGATCTTCGGACTTTGTTCTCAAGTTCCTTACAGCTCCTTCCCTTGCTCATCCCCCTACACAACTCTCTGCTCACTGACACTGTCCCCTAGAAGGTGGGCATAAAGCATGCCAAGGAGTCATTATGACTCTAGTTAAAAACAAAACAACAAACGTTTCATGAGGTAGTGAGAACTAACAGTTTTAATGGGGCTTGTGAATTATCTGTGGCCTTCATTTATCCACAGTCTTCTTGGCCCCCTTTCCTAGGATTACTGAGTGTTGACTCTGATAACAAAGAACACATTCTATGCTTGGATCTCTTTTTACTAAGACCTCATTTTCCCCCCGCCACCCAGCCCATTTCCTTTTCCTCCACAGCTGTTGGCTTTATCCTGATTACTTGTTAGAGCTATCCTTTACATTTGTATTAACAACTGGCCACCTCTTTTCTCCCCTCCCCCAGTCCAAGTATGTATACTAAAACCAGGATCTTTGAAAATACTAAACTCTTTCCTATAAAACAAAACAAAACTTCCTTTAAACCCTAACTCTCACTTTCTTCCTAAAAAAAGAATATGCTAAAATTGGAATTGATTCTGTAGAATTTCACCTGATGCTGAAGTCGTGAATTCCAAAAGCAAGAAACCTACTGTAACATAATACTACACTGGGCAAGGACTGTGTCAAAGCACAGTGAAATTAAGTCGTTGATCAGGGCCAGAGGTAGGATGGTCTCTGAGGCCCTATAAGGCATTGTTTTTATGCTTGGCAACTTTTTTCCCCCTCTTTTTCTTGCAGAGGTCCAGCTGCTGCAGATTCCCCAAGGGGTTCTGATCAGCTGCTTAGTTTAATTTTGCATGGAAAATCAGAGCCAGAAACTACTTCACATGTTCCTGAAGACAGTTTAGGCCACTGAGAAATCAGGAAATCCTCCATGCACGGTGGAAACTTGAACACTTTGATAACCATGGCTGTGTATTCTGTCCACTGTCACCAGAATGCTTCTGAGGAACTGCTCAATTCTGGAAACTCACTTGCAACCCAAGTGTTAATAAAAATGGAATCGATTATGTCATTGAGAAAACAGAAGACAGGATATGAGGAAAGAATGAGGCATTAAGAAAAGAAATACTTTCTTTTCTTAAAATGAAGGAAGAGATTAACATACCCTTATGTAGAAACATCTAAAATACCATCTACACTCTCAAAAGCATAACTTGCCTGCCTTCCCCCTTGGGGATATGTTTAATAGTAAAATGATGGGTCTCAGATATCTTGAAAATTATGACTTACACTAGGGCAAAGGTTAGTTCCAAAGTTTGCTTAAAGACACCTACTTGAAATTTCACTTGTCACACTGATAAACACTGTGGTAACTGGAAAGCTTGGTACAGAGTCCAGTGCCATTTGTGTTTTTGTTCAACAAAGGGCATCTCAGGTAAGGCCCTCTTCTTAGTGAGGTTGGTAACCTTGACCATATAATTTGTGTGTTGAGCTGAGTCTACAGTTTAACTAGATAATGAAGTAGTCAACAGTATAACAGAGAAAGGTAGACAAGAATATTCAGTACCTCTAACATCTATTCGTCAATCCTCTAATGTAGTTGCATAGGGATATCACCCGAAATCTCACCCTATTTGGAAACTGTTCTGTTTAGTATTCTTCCTAGATATATCCCTGAAATTCACACAAAAGACTTCCAAAAGGAGATGCTGAAACAGCCATTTTGTGTGAAGGACCACCTGGATGCTTTCACTGTCACATTTTTGCCATAGGTCTTACTGGCTGTTTTATTTTTTCCCACTTTTATTTTTAACTCAAAATCTATAGACTAGTTGAAGACATAGTACAATGAACTTGCTGGGTGGTTAAATTCCCTTAAACTTTTTTAAGGAAGCATATCTAACCACTTCAGCACAGCCTAACAGAATGAAATGAGATAGGCTCTAAATATGGAATCATTAAAACTGGTCATGAGACAAGTGTACAGATTCTTTTAAATCTCAGGGGTTCCTACTCAAACTTCCTTAGGAAGTAGGTTATTTGATACCTTAATTCTCTTTCACTGGGTCACTGCTCTCAACAACTACAACTATTATACTACTCTCACCCTCTACCTGTGCTGCAAGCCGAGAGCACTTTTAATTAGAAGGAAAATCAACAGAAAGATATCATCTTATTTGTTCAATGTGCTCATTGACACAGAATCCAAAAACTTGGATAGCTGTAATTTAGAAAAAAGATTCACTTTTTAGCATGTGAATGGAATGCTTTACCTTGGACTCCTGGTTCTTAGAACACAAAAACAGCTTACAAAGGAATCGCGAAAATATAGCTGCTTTCATGCATAAGCAGTATATAGATGATGAATTTTAGTATAGTATAACAGCAAATAAATAGTGAAGGAGTTCAGAGACCTGGCTTCCAGTTTTAGCTCTGAACACTAATTATAATGACACTGAAGATTACTAAGCTTCAATTATACCATATATAGAATGAGAGAATCTGTCTTGCATATGGCATGGAGTTGTAGGAGAATCAAGAGGTAATATTAGCTATGCAAATCAGACACTGTATGTAATTCAAGTTCAACTTACCTGTTCGAAAGTCAAAGCTTTCAGGTTGGCTGAGACCATCTATGACGATCTGTAAGGTTTGTACTGTTGTTGTCAATCTTTCTGCAGCTTTCTCTATTCCTTCCTTCTCAAGAGATGAATTTATTTTTTGCTTCATTTCAGGTTTTCCAATCTCACACAGTGTCCCTCCAATGAATGATAAAAATCTTCAATGGAGAGAAAAGTCCAACATTTATTAATAACGTTACCTCTTTTCCAATCTCCTTACATAGATCATCCTAAAATTCATTCATCTCAGATTTATAAATCAATCATCTCAGATTGCTACATCATTATGGTCAGTCAATTAGTCTTTACTGAGAATCTACTATGTGTGCCACACGCTAATAGGCAATTACTGGGGGGAACAAGGCAGTGGGAGGAGAGGGAGTTAACTTAGAGTCATGTACTATTTTACAAATGAACCACCTGCCTCAGAGTCAGCACCAGGAGCATTTTGCAGTGTAATGCTCATCATTCCCTTCCTCTAATAAGGTTATCTATATTTACTCACGTTTCCTAAAATTTTAGTTAGGAAAACATTTAAATTTAAACCAGCTAACAGTCAAAAAATTAACTGATGACAGAAAAATCCAACAAAGTATGCATCAGGCACTGGCAACTTCTGAGAAATGATGTACTCTACCCATGTGTTATATCATTACTTCTGTGCATTATGATGGGAGTGGCACTTGTGCACCACACTTTCAGCCTAATAACTCAAATCCCAACAAGTCTCACAAAAACCAAGTTATATCAAGAACATGGAATATTCAGTCAGTAGGAAAAAAACATGGCAAGGGATCTGGGGGTGTAGCTCAGTGGTAGAGCATGTGCTTAGCATGAAGCCTTAGGTTCAATCTCCAGTACCAAAAACAAAAATAACAAAAAACGGGGAGGTGGGGGATATCTGAAAGAAAAAGTAACTTTCTTTCGAAATAGAAGCAAGGCCTCAATTATATTACTTAACGATGAACATTATCTTTATACACTTTATACATTACATAGCTGCAATATTTGCAAAATAAAAACAGCTAACTTCAAAATTTTCCTTCTGCAATAATGAAAATAGAACTTTTGCAAATGGGCAGAGGACCAAGAGTTGGAAGAAGAGGAGATTAAAAAAAAGAAAGAAAGGAGATGTATTATGTACATGTACCAATTCCCCACAATACATGTAATCATTATCTACAAACATACACTAATAACTTTTTTTTCCTTTTGCTATGTTCCCTTGCTTTCATAGCTGCCTCTCAGTTATGAAGTTTTGGCATTCAGAAATGAGTTAAGAAAGAAACAAGGAAAGGGTTAAGATGCATTTCCCTTCAATTTCATGTGAATACTGGGCTGTACCTTACTTTCTTGACATTCCTTGGCTGGGTATTTTTCTAGATCATTAAGTTCCATTTCCTATGATTAATGGCACTTTAAAAATGTCAACACAGTAATCGGACAGATAGTGATACTAATGCCTTCAAATCCTTTCCTCTAAGGATGTCTCTTGAATACAAGAAGAGAAAAAGGAAACTGTTGGAGGTTAGTCTAATGAGAATTAGGATATATCCCATTTGGCAGGTTGCTGGATCATCACAAAAGGAATGCTTGTGATTCCAAGTCTCTTTGTGGCCAGAAAAGGCCTCTTCAGTGATACTCTGGTATCTAGTGGAGAAAGCTCCTTCTCATTTCTCATTTAGCTAGGGCATCTCTCTGGGATTCAAATGTGTGATCCTCCTATATTTGCATAGCCATATGTTTTGTAAGAAAAAAAAAGACTCTCCAGCATCCAACTATTTCTCTAAAGAATATATTTTGATGCTTAGTATCCTTGTTTGGAAATGAGCTTCCATCTAAACCAGAGACCAGGGCATTGTCTCCGTGTGTCTGTGTGTTCATAGCTTCCCCAGCAGGCAGAGAGCCAGCTGGTTTTTGTCAGGACTGACGGGCAGCAGCACACCAGGGCCCTGGTGACAGGGCACAGCTGTTGGAGCTGTGACTAAAAGGGAAGATGACACATGACAACCTCTGCCCACAGCCAACTTCCTTATACAACATTTAAATAATTCATGCCCTGCTGACCAGGCTTCCCTGGTATTCACTGTCTTGGCTTTATTGATCTGCAATGGTTAAACAGAGTATCCTTGAAATCCTCAAGATTCTGGCTTATAAACATCTGTTAAAAAGCCAAAAAATGTATTCATGGGCTGTAAATACATAACCTTGAATAGCATTTCACAATTAACATAAGCGACTAAGTGGCAGAAACTTCCTAGAAGACTGTGACAAAAACACCCACTCAGCAAGCCACTAGGAGTCTTAAGACTGTGTGTGTGTATGTGTGTGTGTGTGTGTGCGTGCATGCTTGTGTGTGTAAGAAAGGAACTAACTGATACAAAAGTCACTTTCACACATAGAATTCTACTCCTATTGATTGCAGAAGAAAAAACTTGGCCTGTTTACCCTGAGTGCTTCTTACATCATTTTCATTCTTACTAGTAACTAAAACCAGTAAAAAATCAACAAGTTGTGCTCCTAGCTTAATGCTTCGTATTGATCAACCTTATTTTTAAATAACCATGGAACAAAGTTAAGTGCTTTTTTATTTTGAAAACTTTCTTAAAGTTAACAAAGTCACAGAGGGCATGGGGACTGACTGCTTCTTATTGGATTTCAAATATACTAACTGCATAGGGCAAGAAAAAAGGCTTTATGCTTAGTAGTTGCTCAATAGACATATGCTCCTTAAATGTCCTAAGAAAACTTTATTCTACATGTTCCAAATTTTTACTTTAGAATTGAAAAGCAATAATATTCAATATGAAGTACTTCCTAGTTCAAAAGTACCAAATAAAAACATACTTTAAGAAGCTTGGAACACAGATTATAAGTGAACATGTACTAATAAATACGTGCTGGGAATCATGCTAGGAAGATTTTCTCACTGAATCATGATAGTAATCCTAAAAGATAGGTATAATATTACACAGAAAAGGAAAATCGAGCTTCAGAGAGTTTAGATTACTTGCCCAGGGCCGTGCAGCTATTCCCACTAGCTGGAGTTTCATGCCACACACAAGGTATCTGTGCAACTTAAGGCATGTAAAAATTAATGTGTTATATTTGGTGAAGATAGAAAACAATACTTTTGGTAATATTTTACCAACACAATTTAATGGGAGATTACTTTTAAACATTAGACAGTTAGGGCCAGGGATTTAGCTCAGTGGTTTCGCTGCGTGCTGCACAAGCGCAAGGACCCGAGTTCGATCCCTGGTACCAAAAAAAATAAAACAAACAAACAAACAAAAAACATCAGACAGTTAACAATAAATCCCACAAATACACAAGCTTTTAAGTAGACAATTCTCTCCAAAGTCAATGAGTTAATAAAATCATATCTCACTCCACTGTCTCTGGAAGGCTTTTGCAGTTTGCTAAGGACTGCTGTTGGAGCTGCTGTTTTTATTTAATATGTAATTTCATCCATCTTACATAAAGTAAGAAAGTAGCATAAACGCAACAAATAAGCACATCATGTTCTTTAAGCACACATCTGCACAAAGTTAAAATACAGATCTTGCAGCAGAGATAATGCTTATTTTTCAAACAGATAGCTATATAACCTAAAGTAGGCTGATATTTTCAACAGAAACTTGTCATAAATGAAGGGCTTTTCCCCTCAAAATATAAGAAAAGTCTTTGTAGGATTTTTTTTCTCCCAAAGAAGAAGAAATTCTCAAGATTCGTAAGACTTTGGGCATAGCCATTCAGTTTTATGTAATCATTTCCAGCATGGAGATTTAGGGGCTGAGGGCTTGGTTCATTACATTAAAGCAACATGATACCCTACAGAGCACAGAAGAGCCATGGGGATGCAACACAATCACTTTAAAAACAGCTTAATATTAGCATGTGCTGTGTGGGCAAAACATATGATTTATAACTCCACCAAGAACCTAAAGGGCAAAGTACTTCTTGCTTACCCACTCTTGACACTTTCATACTTGTTTATTTTTATCCATTGCTTTTACTCAGTTTTACAGTAATTTCATCAATAAGCAAAAACTTAAATGCAGGAGCACAGACATCTTGGAAATGAATAGGAACAGACAGCTCAGGTCAAAATTTGAAATACAGGGAGCAATTCGGCGATTTAAAAAGAGATCTTATACCCTAAGAGGAAATCTGTCCTTTTAAACTGATTTGTAGGGTTAGTAGTGGGACACAAAAGAAAAGTTCAGCAATAATATTTTACTCTAAAAAACCCTTGATATTATTTGTATTTTCAAATCTACTGCTTTTAACATGAAAGACTATAAATTCAAATGTAGCAAAGCAGAAGAACCTGCTCCTCCTGGGAGGCTCTGCAGGGGAGCTGAATGGTACCGGTATATGGCAGCAGAGCGCTCTTCACCTTCAAGCAAGACAGCTGGCTTTACCACAGCTGCCATTCCAGCGGCCAAATCAAAGCAATAACAATGTAACTAGGCTTTAATCGCCATCAAAGAATCTTTACAACTTCTAATTTCCTTGTTAAGCCAAGACACTGGACTGGGCCAAAATTCTTCAAAATCTGTGCTGGTGCAAAATCCACAAGTAATTCTAAGTTCAAATAGAGTGTATTTATAGGAAGGCTCCACGAAGTTAGCACACAGATAATGAAAGTAATATCTAAATGGCTTTTCTTAGCATTTAATCTACCACAGAAAGAGCAAATAACTCTTCCTAAGAACTTATAGTGAACTGAAAAAAAAAAAAAGAACTTACAGTGAACTGGCTTTTAAAATTGAATACACTACAGGTAAGTATTTTCAAAATGTAACCATTTCCAAGAGAGTGATGTGCTTGTTCTAAAAGCTCTTCCAGAATGATATGGGAGTAGTTTTACATGGTGTGCAGCTATCTAGGCTAGGGTGGGGCACTTTAATGTCGTTACTTGGTTACTTGGTACCATGTGGAATGTCTTATACTGATTAATAGCAGAAAGTAACCAAGAAGATCCAACAGGAAGATGCTGTGGTGGATCAAAGAATGTGGGCTTTTCTTCCAAGAGACTTGCTTTATAAGCATTAGACTGGTACCTGGTTTTAACTTCTGAAGGGCTTGCTGAATGTTTTCCAGGGGTCTGTTATATATGCACAGAAACTGGATACTTGCTGCATGTTGCATTAATTGCATGTAGAAGAACACGTCCTTAGTTTTATTTCAACCTTTATACTCTTTAGCAATTTGGTACAGGGAATCAATTTTGTTTTACAAACAAAAAGTGCCAGTTAAAAATGTCCTTCCATAGAAATCTTCTAAAAGTTTAAGATTTAGGATGATTTTCTCTTAGAAATAGCTGAAGCCAGTGCTCATAAAGTTACATCAGTGCATATAAGATCAGTATGATAACCAATGTCATAAGTAGCAATGATTATTTCCAAATTCACAATGTATTATATACTGTGTAATTATCACAATCTTAAAAACAAATGAGTAGGAATGTGCAAAAATGAAGGTATCTGGTGCTGAAATGCTGCTGTTGCTCTAAAGGTTTCTAAATTCCTGTTCTAGGAACTGCCTTAGAAATAAATTTACAAGTGACATTTTAAAAATCTGTTTTCTCACATTTTAAAACAACCCCTCCACCCCCCCTACACACACACAAGAGGAGGGGTGTCAACAACCCAATAGTACTCAAGTTGATCACCTTTCCAGTGAGTCTGGTTGTTTTTACATACACATCCCCCTACCTCAAGAAGGATTCAGATTTGCTGAAATCAAAGCTCTTCAAAGGAATGTAACAAAACGCTGAGTCTGATTAAAAATAATTTGGAAAAGCATGTGCTGCTTTATTCGATAAATATTTGACTCTTTGCCTTGAATGAACTACAGTGTAATGTTAGGTAATGACACTATAATTGAAATAAAGAGTTTCTATTTATATTTTTGCATTTTTAGAAGCAGCATTTTATGTTCAGATGAATAGATGTTATGAAAGTACTCAATAAAGATGATTTCATTTAATTCTCTCAAAAATTTATTGTAGATAAAGATTTGAAGAAAAGGGAACCAAACTTCAGAGAAGTTAAGTAGCCAGCCCAAAGTCACACAGCTGAGACCACAGTGCTGTGGCTAAGGCAAAAGTGATAATACATCACATCTTCATTAGCACCTCTACCTCGTTTTGGAAGACTTTCAATGCAGACAGAAGATTTAGATCTCAGATAAAATTTGGCACCCAGAACCACTGCCTGGGAGGAATTTATTACTACTTTTTAAACTAAATTTGCAAGAAAAAAACTTTGGTTCTTTTGAGTTACTAAGAGTTGGGCAAAATTA
Organism: Heterocephalus glaber; assembly: GCF_000247695.1. Next base: position 26,842,946 of record NW_004624738.1, read on the forward strand.
AGTTAGTGGTTTCAAAGGCTGCAGACTCTACAACTCAAAAACACTGTGTTTAGAATTAATATAATTTAATTTACTGCCTGTAAAGCCATAACGTGGATTAGTGCCTGTGACTATTTGAAAGAGAAGGGCAAATAAAGTATTCAGAAACACACAGGCTGGTGATAGAAGGGCTGAAATCAAACAATTCTGGCACTGCTAAGGATAAAGGCCACGTATTAGAGATAAAGGCCCATTTTTCCTTAGGAAACAGTGTTTTTATAACAAATGCCAATTTGTCAAAAAATACAAAAATGCTTAACATCTGCCATTTCATTATGTCCCTAGGTGTCCTCTGAATGGGCAGATACTGTTACTCCATTTAAAAAGTGGGCAACTGAGGTCAAGGTAACTTGCTTATGGCAACTCGAGAGAATCAGAAGATAGGCTAAGGCTAAAATCTATAGCTGGGTTGGGGACAGGAAGGGAAGGACAAGATAATGGGAGACTAAATCAATACCCTCCTGAGTTTCTGGCTCCACACAGAATAATCTAAACATGAGAAAGAGAAGACAAGCAGAAGGGCAGGCAAATAAATACACTGGAGATGGAAGAGACTGAGCGGCTGGCAACTTCCTCTCACTCCTCCTCCACTGAGTACCAACAGGTTCCTCTAGATCGGCAGGACAGAAACCAGCAAGTTCTCGTTTCCACAGCCATCAACTGAACATCAACTGCGAATGTTAAATGCTCCAAGTTACATCAAGATCACAAGGTGAGACAGCACATTTTTCCTTGGAGAAGATGTAACTTTTCTTTTATGGCTCAGCCTGCCAGCCCCTTATCACAACCAAAATAGCAGCAATAATGATAGTAGCTACGCTGTTCCAGGAGCTGAGTTTTCCACATACATTAACTCCTGTACTCATGAGATAGACAAGAAAACTGAGGTTTGTATGGGGAGTTCCGAGGTCAAACAGCCATGATCTGAGCCTAGGCAGTCAACAATGCACACTGCCTCTAGACTGAGCTAGCAGACACTTAAGTATAGTCTTGGGTCCTTGAACTTCCTAGAGTCCTCTACTAGTTTTGTCAGAAACTTGGTGTGGGCTGTGTTTGAACAGAGCATAAGACATTAAATGACAATCAAGTCCTGAGAACCCAATAGCCCGGTCATCTAATTCTCAAGTGGGTGGATTCTCATTTATCATTTTGCTCTTTTGTGAGAGCACTGCTGAGAATATGATGAATGCCACTTCCTGAGAACTACAGTAAGATGTCCAGGTTTTAACTATTAATAAGAAAAACAAAAATAAAAATCACTTTTAGTAATCTGTCTAGTTAACATTAGATTTGGCCTCTCTTGTATGATGCTACACCTCCATGAAAAAGCAATCTAATATTGTCTAATCATATCTCTAGTAGAAGTTAATGTAGGATAATTAACTGATACATATCCTAAGTTAGCTGATTATCAAAAGCCAGCAATGATTGTACCTTAATTTTTTGTCCAAATACTGGGAGTTCTTGTGAGTCAAGTCCAGAAAAATTTGAGATCTTGCAAATTTGTAAATAATCTCTTTGTTCTATCTACCGAATCATTGTTTATTTTACAGCATTTGCAGTTGGATTTCTTTTCAGGCACAATCCCCACAAAGAAACATGTTTTTAGCACCACCATAGTCAGGTGGCATGCCACTGCAGAAGACAGCTGTGGTGAATTTTACATGTGGGGAGTGTGCTCCACATATTCAGTAAACTAAGGGACACACACTCAGAAAAAATACAAATGACAGGGCTGGGGATTTAGTTCAGTGTCATCATGCCTGCCTCACAAAGCGCAAGGTCCTGAGTTAGATCCCTGGTACCGGGGGAAAAAAATACAAATGACAAGTCCTGGCTCTCTGGTGTTCACAGTTTAAACTATGAATATCATAGGTTTACTGTTGCCTTTTTTCTCTCCTTAAACAAAGCTAATTGAAATTCTGCTCTTACTACATCTGCTTATTAGCTAGAAAATGTCTTTCCCTGCTGGGCAGCAAAGTAAGGTTGAAGATAAGGTAGCAAAACTTCTAAAGACAATTTTAAAAGAGGAGTTTGGGGATGCTAAGTCCTTGCGCGGGAATGGGCAAGAGTAAAAAGCTAGAATGTGCTCTCTCACTCAGGGTTTTCAGTATTAGCTATTCATCACTATCCCATTTGACTTATTTTAAAGCTCCATGCTAGGGACCTGAAAGACAGGACCTCCTAGAGCCACCCCAAAATCAACCACCTCTAGGTAAGAGGGACTAGTCAGGATTCTTTTATTCATTTGTCTCATCAGGGAATCCTTGTATATCAGGTGGGTTAATTCTAATTTTGGTCTTAAAATTTTGACACAAATCCTTAGTAAATTAAAGATGTACTGCTTGGCTTTGGTACTGAAATTTATCTATTCCCTAAGTAAAAGTTTTGCCAGATTTATGTGATTATTCCTATCTTAGAACTGAATTTTAAATTTATAGTTGCTACTTTCTAAAAACACACATTGCATTGATTCTAAGAGTCAAAAAGAGGCATGTTAGTAATACTAAGGGAAATACCCCAGCACTAATACTCAGTAGAGTAATGATACCAATTGTTCCTTGCTATACATTTATGTAGTCCATTAGAATGGCACTGCATGCCACATTCTTGCTTCACAGGCTGTTAACCACTTTTAGAAACTAGTCCTTACAAAAATGTCTCCCTAATGGCCAAAATAGAAGCAACAAATGCTAGCTAATGCTTTAACAAAATGAGTGCTGAGTGACAGTCTTGACATTAAATTTCTTGGCATTTTCCAAGTTAAATCAAGAGCACAATGACTTTCAAGCTTAACTATCTGGAGTGAACCAAATTCTCAATGCAGCAGATTCTTTGGGAGAGTGCCAGGTCTCACCGTGACACATACAAATCAGCATCATCTGCAGCACAAAACACTACCTCCTGGCACCTTATTCATAAAAAGGGAAATTGGATACATGCCTTGGCTCTCTAGATCAACCAAAATAGGAGAGCAAAAAGACAGGAGGCCTGGTGTGGGGGAGTCTACTTGTAGTATAGCAGTAATTTTATTCACAGCTTATAGGAAATCACTCACATGGGGACACACAATGATTTCTGGATAACAACAGAAAATGGGGAGAACTCCTCGTTCATGAACTGTCTTTGCTTTTCCTGCCTGAACACTAGGAGGCCTGAGTACTAGATACTCTGTGAAAGCCGATGGGATTCAATTTTAAGAAGTCCTAAAAATCCTTTCATTGCACTCAGGATTCTGAAAGTACCCATGATCTAGAATCTAGATATTCCAGACAGTCTAGATATTCCATCACCAGTGTTGCTTATGTGACTGTATTAATCTCAGCCAGTTTAGGCTACATAAAAAAATTTTTTTGGGATTAAACATTTAATTTTATTCTATTAAAGTTTCAATTCTTTACCTTTTCCTATGTTCTTCCATACAGTAATCTTTCATCTTCTATTTCTATCATTTATTCTTTCAAATATTACCATATCAGTCTTTGTTAGGTGCTGGAAATACAGAGGTAAACCTGATTCTTGTGATCACTGCCCTATTAAATTTAAATTTAATTGTCACTAGCACAGCAAATTGGGTGCCAAATTTTCAGATGCATTATTTATTTACAAGGATAAGGATAATCAGAAAGGTTCAGAGATTTACTTTAACTATGACACCTACTATGTCATAATTTTTTTTTAAGTGGGGCAGAGATAAGATTTATTGATGAACTTGTTAGAGGGGAGGAGCGGCACAGTGGAAGCCTTCGGGAGTGCAAGGCCAGCCACTTGTCCAGGGGACCTCGGTTCAGGATGTATTTCACCCCGCAGCCATCAGGGATGAGGCGCTTCTCAGCCATGTCTTCAAATTCCTCTGCACTAAACTTGGTGAAGCCCCACTTCTTGGGGATTTGAGTCTTCTGGCGGCTACGGAACTTGAACTTGACCCTGCGTAAGGCCTCGAACACATGTTCCTTCTTCTGCAGCTTGGTGGAGATGGACATGATGACCTGTCCAATGTAAACCCTTGCCACTGTGCCCTGGGGCTTCCCGAAGGCACCTCGCATGCCTGTCTGGAGCCTGTCAGCCCCAGTACTGGACAACATCTTGTTGACGTGGATGACGTGGAAAGGGTGGAGCCGCACGCGGATATGGGATATGGAAGCCATCTTGGCGGCAGCTTTTTACCATGTTCTTGTTGGCACAAATCCGGGCAGCCTCCAGTGCTTCCAGGAGAGCTGCTCATATTCGTCGGACACCATGTGGCCACACAGTGGGAACTCATCCACTTTTGCCTTCTTCTCCTCCAGGTCAAAGATGTGGCCCTTGGCATCAGGGACACCTCGGCAGAAGCAGGACTTTGGGTACGGCTTGTTCTTACAGTACCGGTAACCCCAGGAGGGCCGGTGTCCCATGACCACACCAAGGGTCTTCGCCGGCAAGCCGAAGGAAAAGAGCCTATGGCATAATTCTTTTGATCATTTAAGTCTACTATGGATATGTGGGATAGAGTACTAAGAGTAACATTAAAAGAAGGCTGTTCATTAAACAATCTTAACCTATTATTCTTTTTATTGACTTCATGCAAGATGGATCCCTGACCTCTAAGATCAGTTCAGTGTTCCTTAACTTTCTGTATTTTTTATGGTTCCAGTATTATAGATTCTGTTGGTGATGGCTTTATTCATGTAGAGCACTGTGGTAGGAACCAAAGAACATAAAAACAAATAGATGATTTATGCCTCAAGGAGCCAACCAGAAGTCTGAAGGATAAACTTACACTCCCAGATACTACAACAGAGGTAAATACTTACTTACTGCACTTTGTGAGGTATAAAGGTTGTTCATGGAGAAAGAGTTCATCACTAATGGAGGTATCATATCTTCAAGTCAAACTATCCTTATTCGAAGACGACACAATCCGTAACCCAGAAGCCCCAAAAAACTCAACCAAAGGATCCCTAGAACTAATAAACAAATTCAACAAAGTACAATACAAAATAAATACACAAAAATCAACAGTGTTTTGGCATACCAACAATGAAGTCACTGAGAAAGAAGTTAGGAAAACAATCCCATTCACAACCACCCCCCAAAATACTTAGGAATCAACCTAACTGAAAAATAAAGACCTCTATAATGAAAACTATACTATCTTTAAAAAAAAAATGTTTTTAAAGAGATACCAGAAAATGGAAAGATATCCTCCCTTCTTGGATAGGGAGAACTGATAGTCAAAATGGCCACATTACCAAACCTGAATATACATAATGCAATCCCAATAAAAATACCAGTATTCTTCACAGAACACACACAAAATTCTAAAATTTATGTAGAACCTGAAGAGATGCAGAGTAGCTAAAGTAATCCTGGGTAAAAGAGCATAGGAGGGGGCATCACAATCCCAGATTTCAAGTTATATCACAAAGCCACAATCTTAAAAGCAGCAAGGTATTGGGACATAAACAGACATGTGGATCAATGGAACAGAAGAGAGGATGCAGAAGGAACCTCAGGCATATCTAGTCACCTGATCTTTGACAAATGAGCCAAAAACATATGCTGGGGAAAAAAAACCCTCTTTAACAAATGTTGCTGGGAAAACTGGCTATACACATGCAGAAGATTGAATCTAGACTTGTATCTCTTACTCTGTACTGAAATAAAATCAATATGGATCAAAAACCTGAATATTAAAACAAACATTGACTCTGCTTGAAGATAAAAGTTAAAACTCTTAAAGACAGAGGCATAGACAACGACTCTGAATAGGACTCCAACTGCACAAGATATATCAAGAAAAAACAAATGGGATTATATCAAATTAAGAAGTTTCTGCCGGCAAGCGCAAGGACCTGAGTTTGATCCCCGGTACCAAAAAAAAAAAAAAAGAAGTTTCTGTACGGCAAAGGAAATAACCAACAGAGTGAAGAGACAACCTACAGAACGAGAAAAAATTCTGCCAGCTACTCCTCAAAAAAAGCATTAATATCTAGAATATATAAAGAACTCAAAAATTTAGACTCCTCAAAAAAAGACCCAATCAAAAATTAAGCCACTGAAATGAATAGATACTTCTCTGATGAAGAAGTACAAAAGGCTAATAAACACATGAATAAATGTTTAGCACTTTTGGCCATTACAGAAATACAAATTAAATGCAAATTCCATCTCACTCCACAAAGAATGGCTATATCACATATTCAATAAATAAGAAATGTTGGGAAGGTTGTGAGGAAAAGGAACCCTTTTACATTTTGGTGGCAATGTAAACTTGTACAACCATTATGGAAATCAGTACAGAGATTCCTCAAAAAAACTAAAAACAGAAATACCATTCAACACAGCTATGCCTCTTGTGAATATGTTCCCCGAAGAGTTAGACAGAATGTTACAGCGATAGATGCATACCCATGTTTATAGCAGCACAACTCACAATAGCTAAACCTTGGAAATAGCCTAAATGTCCACAAACAGATAAATGGATAAAGAAAATATAGTATATACATACAATGAAGTATTGCTCAGCCATAAAGAAGGATAAACTTGAATAATCTGTAGGAAAATAGATACTCCTTGAGACCATAATGCAAAGCAAAATAAATTAGGCACAGAAAGCTAAATATCACACAGCTTCTCTTATATGAGACTCAAAGTATAAATGAAGAGCAAAATAAAAGACAGATGACAGGAAACAGGGAGGTAGGCCTTTTACATATGGGAAGAGATCCTAGGGTTGGAGAGAGAAGGAAGAGATAGGAGGGGAATTAAAAAGGACTAAGATGCAATATGTATATTTTAACTCCCCATGATGAATGTATTTATTATGTATCTCAAGCATATTCTCATGGCTTGGGTTAAGGGTATAACACACTTAGGAGTCCGGTGCTTATGACAGTCCTTAAAGCCATGAGACTGGAAGAGATCAGCAGAGGAGGGATCACTGTTTAGTTCTTTAACTACTCTTTTCCCCTATCCTCTTCCAACACAGGGAAATTCAACTTCATCTTCTACAATGTCTCTGGTATTCATACTATTTTTTGCCATTCATAAACACTGTTCCTGTTTTTCATAACCTTCATCCAATCCAGACTGTCAGTATAACTGACTGTCTTCACTTTCAAAACACATAGAGAATCTGTATGCTCCTCACCACTTCTGCTATCATGTGAGTATCAGCCATCATGATCTTTCACTTGAATGGCTGCAGTTAATCTAACTGGTCTCCCTGCTTCTTCCATGGTTTCTTCTAGTCTGTTTTAACATAGCAGACAATGAGATTCTTTTAATATATACATCAACCCATGTCACTCTTCAGTTCAAAACCCAGCTATGGTTCCTAATTTCACTCAAAATTAGGGCCAAGTCCCTGTAACAGCTTCCCAGCAGGTTGAGGACGTCAAATGTAGCAGCATGGGTAAGTGATTTAAGAACGGAAAGAGGTCACTGGTTTTGACAGTCAGGAGGTCATTAGTTGAGAGTAATTTCATAAGAGGGGCAAGGATGGAAACCACATCTAAAAGAAAAGCAGGCAGTAAGAATTTGAGGAAGTCCTGAGAATTTTGCCAATAAGAAAGAACAATGGGCTAGAAGTTCTGGGGAAAAGTCACATAAGAAGTGGTTACTGTTTTTACCTTTCAAGGAGTAGGGAAGAGGGTATCACAGCAATAATTATGGGCCAAAATGATAAAATATGTGGTAAGGATACAGGAGATGGTCATAAAACTTTATAAAGCTAAAAGTATCTTATTCATTTAGCTGCTATTTTCCACCTTGCTTTTAGAGGTGGGACAATTATGACACAGATATCATGATAATAGCCAAGGTAAGAGTGCTCAGCAGAAGCCTGGGAGAAGTGAGGGTAGGGAGGGGAACCGAGCAGTAAGAACTTAGAAGGGAGGTTAGAGAATGATTGGACAGAATAAGGAAAGATGAGGAGACAATCTGAGCAAGGGGACTGCAGTGTAGTCTGAACTTTTCAGTGAGGTAGGAAGTGAAGTCACCAGGTAAGAGTGAGAAGACCATGAGACAAGTAAAAGGGACTTAGACTAAAAGGCCTTTGAAGGATTATCAAAGGAAAACTCATGTATTTCCCTTGTATCTTCTACAATATGGGTTCTTGCTTGTTCATCCTAGAGGCAGAACAGGTAGGTAAGTATAGGGGAGATTCCCTATCTCTTTCATCCTTATCTTCCTCATCCCCTAAAATGAGGAGAGAGCAAATGTGGGCACTATCAAGCTGCTGCTTACGTGGAAATACACATGCCTCATCACAAACAACAGAACAGGGAGGATTATTTTTAGTGCAATATTCAGGAAACACCGTATCTTTAGTCAAAAAGCATAAAATTCTACACACTCTGAAGAAAAATTCATTTCCTACAGATCCCTCACTAAGGAGAGTTTCGTTTATTGAAGGAGGTAACTTTTTTTTGAGAGTAAGGGCAGTCTAATTTCAGCCAGGTGATGATAGAGACTAATACTTAAGCCACTACAGTCCAGGTACAACACTCATTTTTCCCCCTTAAGGAGCACGTGGCACAAGGCATGTTTCTTTCCCATGCTGAACAACACATACTGTCTTTAAGAGTCTGAGAGACCATAATGATTACATTCGAATCTGCTGCTCAGCTAGTTGCTTTTTTACTCAGAATTGAGCTGGATGGTGGTGGTGCATTCCTGTCTTCCCAGCTCTTTAGGAGGCTGAGAAAGAAGGGTTGCAAGTTAAAGGCCAGAAAGACCCTTTTGCAAAAATTGGCTGGGGATGTAGCTCAGTGGTAGAGCACACATCACACATGGTCTCAATACCCACTACTGCAACAATAATGACAGCACAAAGAGCTCAGGTTTTGAAGTGACAGATCTGGTTAACATTTTAGTTCTACCAGCTCATTTGTCCTTAGGCAATTTACTTACCCTAGCTGAGACTTTGCCTAGCTAAGGAAATAAATATAACAATAGCTCCAATCTCATGAAGATTACTGTTAAGATTTAGACAGGACAGTGCTTCTAACGTGACTGTCAATGAGGAAATACTGGATACATGCCCGTTGCTTTTACTGGACTCTACCATGCCTCAAACTGACCTAAGCTACACCTTTCTTTCTCCGACCTTTTAAATAACTCTTTTCCTCTTCTGACTGAAATTCTTATAGATCTAAGCTCCTGTATGAAACCTTACAAGATTCCTCTGTCTAGACATGAGCTTTCTCTCCCTGAACAAGCTTTGTGCTTTCCTCAGGGCACTTACTATGATGATATTGAGGAGCACAGGTTTGGTCCTCCCTCCTTAGTTGGCTCCTTGAGGGCACAAACCAACTCTACTCTTTTCTGTGTTCTGCAGGAACACAATGCGCTCTGTGTATTCTAAGTGATGAATAAAATTATCACCAACAAAATTCATACAGTATTACTGGAACCATATAGAATACAAAAACTTTGGGACACTGGAATGCTCTGAGAGATGAAGATTTTAAGAGAAGACACATCTTATATAAAAGCAAGAAAAGAATAGATTTTACTTCATAAAAATTAAACATTTACATTTTAAAACATGGCAATATTACAAGCAAATATAAAGATAAACTAGAAAAATTTAAGCCATATAACAAGAGGGCTTTAATACATAAAGAAGCCTTATACATAAATAAGATTTTTTTAAAATATATATATTTTATAATAGAAATATAGTTGGGCCTCTGTTGTATCCATAGGTACCACATGCAAAGACTCAACCAACTGTTGATACAAAATATTTGGTGAAAAAAACTGCATCTGTATTGAACAAGTACAGACTTTTTTTTCTTGTTATTACTTAACCAAACATAACTATTTACATAGCACTTACCTTGCATTAGATATTACAAATAACCTACAGATGATCTGAATTGTATGAAAGCATATATGTAGGTTATATCCAAACATGAAACCATTTTATATGAGGAACTTGAGCACCACAGATTTTGGCATTCATGGGGAATCCTGGAACCATTTCCCTATAGGTAACTAGGAATAACTATAGTAATACATACATACATACTTCCTTCCTTTTTTTAAACCACTGAGTGACTAACACATAAGCTCAATTTTCCAAAACATGAATATGAGAGTACCATAAATGCAAAAGTAAGAAGACATAATCATTTCACATTCTGGTGCATTTCTGTGGGTGACATTATGGTAGAGTGACATTAAAGCCATTTAGTACCCAGCTGGGTGTGGTGGTGCACGCCTATAATACCAGCTACTCCAAAGCTTGAAGCAGAAGAATCACTTGAGCCCAGGAGTTCAAGACCAGCCTGGACAACACAATGAGACTTCCTTTCAAAACAAAGAAACAAGCAACTCACATACAAAAAAATTACTTTTCTATTACTTTTCTGATAAAACTAAAATACAATTTACTGCAACAGAACTTATTTTTACAGAACTGAAGTCAAACAAATGGTGATCTAATCACATCCTTAAATGGGACTTTGGGGGCTTTTTTCTCTTCCCTGGGAAGAGACTTGCGTGACACTATATGGGAGTATAAATTATCTGTGATGGGTGATGTCTAGACTAAATGTACTTGAAAGCCAAAAATTAATAGCTCCTAACCGTATAATGGGGATGGTAAGCTCAGTTAGGTATACTTCCAATTTTATCTCCAGGTTTTAAAGGTTGAGAGTTGAACTGTACATGCAAGAAATTTCCTATGAAATAATCTACAATTACCTTGCATCTGAGAGACCAGAATTCTCCCAAAGGAAGTACAGAGAGGGGTAAAATTATTAGGAGGGCATTTATGTTCCATATGTAGAAAATAGTCCACACAAAACTAGCAGAGAAGACCTAACAGGAAGAATTAAAGATTCCTAGGGCTTGAACACTGAGATGGCATTAAAACGAAAGCATTACATGGTGGTGTATGGCAAGAGCCACAAAAACTTTTAAATCTTTGGCAGAGTAATACTACTTCTAGAAATCCATCATAAGGAACCACTACTAGAATTACTATTACTAAGTTACAGTTCAACCACTTGATGAAATATTATCTAGCCTTTTAATAAAAAGGATATGTAGAAACAACAACAAAATGTGTGCTTACAATAGAAAGCAAATTGAAAATGTATAAACCATAGTACAACTGCATTATGGAAAGAAACAAAAATGTATACTAAAAGTGACACTGTTTTGCCCAGAATAAAATGTTAAGTTAGTTCCCATAGAGACCTTGGAATTATTACAAGAAATCTATGAATCCACGAGCACATATGCATCTTCCCAAACAATAAACACTAAAAAGTACAATTATTCTAAGAGTCTACATTTTTTGCATTAAAAAAATGGGAACCATGTCCTAAAGTTTAGAACAAGGTAAGAATGCCTACTCTTACCCCTCCTTTCAACACTACATAGAATATTGTGGCCACGGCAATAGGCAAGAAAAATAAATAAAAAGTATGATGATTAAAATGGAAGGAAACCTTTATTTGCTGGCGACATAACTGCTTAGATAGAAAAAGTAACAAATCTACAAACACTGAATCTAGTAAGTAAATTTAGAAAATCTGCAGGATATAGATTATTACATGAAAATCAATTATATTTTTATACACTAGGAAGAAATAAGTAGCCACAAACAAAAAATTCCATTTATGGAAATCAGAAATAATTACTCAGATAACAGCAAAGATTTTGCTCATGGTGCAAGACATGATTAATAAATCTAGAGAGGACACAGATAAAA
>NW_004624738.1:26862109-26902585 GCF_000247695.1 Heterocephalus glaber
TTTGTAATATGCTTTCTATATCCTTTTAAATTCTGTAAAATCTGTGGTAATGTCTCCTAGATCTTAATACTGTAATTTAAAAAATGTATAACTGATATTGTGTAACAGGAAGAAAAGGTCTAAAAGAGCAAGGGAATTGGGAGGGGTAGGGGAAGGGAAAGGAAAAAATATGAGAAGAGGAAAAAAAATGGAAACAAGGCCTTTGCAAATAGGGAACGGTGAAGGGAGTGAAGGGAGGGCAAGGGAAGGGGAAAAAAAAACAGAACCAAGAGACTCATGTAATGGTACAAGATCCCAATGATGAATGTAACTGTTATTTTATACCAAAAATGTACCAATAAACTCAATGGGGAAAAAAAATTCCATTTATGATAGTATTAAAAACCACAATGCATTTAGTAAAATACATGTAAGACCTGTACACTGAAAACTAAAGCATTAGAGAAATAAAAGGATACCTACATAAATGGAGAGACAGAGTAAGTCAATAGACCAAAAGGACTCAATAATATTAAGATATTAATTGTCCCTAAGTTTACCTACAGACTCAATACAATCCCAATCATAATCCTTACCTTTTTTTTTTTAATGGAAATGCAAAAGCTGATTACAGAATAAGTGCTAACCACCTGGAACATACAAAGCAATCTTAAAACTGGGAGAACTTACACTATCTAACATTAAAACTTAATAGAGAACTACCGTGATCAAGAGAGTGTGGTACAGACAATAAGAACTGAAAATCAGACCCATGAGGGCTGGGAATGTAGCTCTGTGGTACTGTGGTTGCCTAGTATGAGTTCAATTCGTAGTACTACCAAAAAGAAAAGAAGCTCGAAACAGTTCGATGAAACAATATAGTTAGAAATAGACTCACACTTACACAATCATTTGGTTTTCAACAAAGATACCAAAGTAGTAGGTAAAGAAAAGTTGGTTCATTTTTGTTTTTCTTTTTAAACATGGTGCTAGAAAGCAGAATGTTCATGATGGAGCAAGAAAATGAACCTGGACTTCAAATGAAATAAAAAAAGAATTTCAGAAGTATCACAGACCTAACTATAATGGTCAAAACCACCAAGCTTTTAGAAAAAAAATACTGAAGAATGTATCATGACTTGAGGTAGACAGAGGTGTCTTTAACAGAAAATGGAAAGCAAAAACAATCAGAGCAAAAAAAAAAAAAAAGATATATTAGGGCCGGGGATTTAGCTCAGTGGTTCCGCCACCTGCCTCACAGGTGCAAGGTCCCGAGTTTGATCCCTGGTACCAAAAATAAACAATTTTTTTAAAAAAAGATACCATTAAAGAAGAAGTGAGTCACAAACTGGGAGAAAGTATTTTGAAACATATTTGACAAAGGACTTTGTATTCAGAGTATATTTTTTAAAACTCCCAAAATTCATTAGTAAAACAGCAAACAAGTCAATCACAAAAAGTCTAAATGATATGAACTGATATTATTCAAAAGAAGATACATAAATGACTAGTATATAAGAAAGTTATCAATGCCATCAAGGAAATACAAATTAAAACTGTGAATGGCTAAAATAAAAATGACTAACATTAAATGGTGGTGGAAGTGTAAAATATAAAATGGTACAACCGAAGTTTCTAAGAAAATGTCACATTCATCCTATGATCAGCAATTCCTTTCCTAGGTATTTTCTAAGATAAGTGAAACCCAGTCCCGACAGCAACAAAAAACTGCAGGTGAATATTCTAGTAGTTTTACTCATAAAAGCCCAAAACTGAAAATACCCAAGGTTCCATGTGGTACTGAGAAATTTATATTTGGTCCTCATGGTGTTTCCCAGTGAAAAGCTCTTAAAGTCCTTGTAATCTCAGGATATGATTATCTTTCTTATGCTAATGAGATGTCTGGTGGTTTGGGGGCCCCTAAACAGCTTCAAGACAGTGATTGGTTACCTGAAAAGCCAACTCTGTGATTAGAGTTGGAATTTCCAGCCCCACACCTCTAAGTGAATTGATCACCAACAGCCAATATAATTGATCATGTATCCAAAAAAACAAACAAACATACAAAACCCCCAAATCCTGCAAAAACTATTGAATTGTAGTTAGTTGTGTGCATGTTAAAGACTTTAGGAGTCCAATAAAATCTGTAATTTTCTTTGAAAATGCAATGGTAAGATAAACTGAAGGACAAATTAGATGGATAGATATGTGGAAAACAGGTATAGTAAAATGTTAATGATAACATCTGGATATGGAAATAGAGGAATTTACCATAGGTTATTTTTTCAATTTTTCTGTTTTAATTTTTTCTCATAATAAAGTGTTGAGAAAAGAGAGAAACACTGTTTTGATGTTGCTAAAATATTATTTTTTACTTCTTTTCCCCATTTTCTAAGTTTTTATAATACAGTATACCTTTATAATTTTAAACATTTTAAAACAAATAAATAACAAGCAAATATAAATGATTTCAAAAAAGTTAAATACATTATTTTAGATTCAACAAAAGTTAAGCTATTCGGTATTTTAAAATCTACTTGTCATAATTTAGGAAGAGCCTTATAAAATTTTGATTACATAGCAAATCACTAGATTTGAGCCAATTAAAAATTTTAAAACTAAGTGTGCTATTAAAACATTTTTTTTAATGGCACACATTAAATTTCCCTTGTACTGAAAAGCCTCCCTGTATCATTCTATGTTAATGTGTGATTACCAAAAGTACACTATTTCTTAGACTCCCCAAGAACCTAGGAAACATGAGTTGGCTGTTTACTTTCAAATGGGCTTTATCTTTCTGCAACCACAAGGTTGTGCCAGGTGCTAGCCAATTGTATCTTGTTAATTTCCAAAATAAACAGAGAGTGCCATGCAATTTCCATTACACACACTGCACCATTAGAACCTGGGTTTACTAGCTTGATACTGCTCCAGGAATAATGGTTTCATTCCTCACTGAAATAAAATAATGTACCACATAACTCAGCAATGCGGAACTTCCAAAAAATGTTGTCATGTTAAACACGGTCATATTTTTCCAACCCCATTATGCCGAAACAAAGGCTGTTTGCTGTGACTCACCATGGGCATGGAGAATTCTTGCATGGGTCTCCGACTTACCTCATTGCTATGTCGTATGATTCTGGATGAATACAAGTCTGGTCCAGAGGATTTGGCTTTAGCATAGCATCCACTGAGGTTTTGTTCTTCTTTTTGCCCTGCTTCTCATGTGTGACCTCGACACCTGCTGAAGGTGTCACAGCAATTCCTTGAATATGGCTTAAAGATTCAGTTTGCTGACTACTGTAGTCATTTAAAACCAGGATAAAGAAAAAAGAAAAAAAAAGTTTTTAAAAAGAGAAGTTGGGGAGAAAAGAAATACACACAAACAACAAACATTCATTTCATAGAGACTACCATTCACTACACTAGTAGTACAATCCACTACTAACTGGACTGTTATTTAAAGCCAAAGAATTCTTTACTGATTCAATGTGTGTATTTGTTATTCTAGGAGAGAACAGAGAAAAATGCAGAGGAAAAGGAGGAGGAGGAGGAAAGCAAAGAGGAAGAGGAGGGGGAGGAAGAGCGGGAGAAAGAAAAGGGAGTAGGGGAAGAAGGGGGTACAGAAAAAGGAAGGGGGAGAAGGAAAAGATTATTTTTGAGAGCTGATGAAAAACCCAAGTTCTCAAAAGAACCTACTAAGTGCAGAATAGAATGAATGGGAAAACACTCATAGTTAACATATCATGGAGCACTTTAGAGTAGAAATAACTTTTTTTAAATCCCAAAAGGTAAGAGACTCAAACAGATTACTACAAAAGGAACTTGAACCAGACTGGTATCAGATTTCTTATTGGCAAACATCAAACATCAGAACAATACTTCAAAAGTTCAGAGAAAAAAATGACTTTGAATCTAGACTCATACATGTAGCCAAAATAGCATTAATTTAGGAGGGCAAATTTAAATCTATACCTGTAATTGCTTGGTAGAAAGAATTTAAGAATAAATTCCAGAAAAATAATGAAAGAGAAAATTAGAATATGGACTACATAGTGACAAGCACAGAAACCCATACAAAGATACTATGTTAAAAAACTGTTTGAAAGGAGAAGTTAAAAAGAATCAATATGTACATGTACCAAAACCCCATTATGTATTACAAACATGTACTAATAAACAATAAATAAAAGAAAAAATGAATAGCTGCTTTTAAATAATTTCACCCACACACACACAACCTACATAAAAATCTAAAAATCCCAGGTCATCTCATGACACAGGCATGAAGAGAGGAAGGTTGAGAAAAGTCCAAAGTTTCAAGTCTTGTCTGCAAGGATAGACACTTAATAACTCCACAGGTCAGTCCAAAACAAAATTAAAGATAATCATTAGAAAAATAGAAGATGTCCAACTTTGAAATTACCAAAGAGGTTTAAGGGTGTGATGGGAAAACAAGGAGAAAACCCGGTAAGTGATAAATCTAACAAACAGCAAAACAAAAAATCAGAAAGCATGATGGAGAGAAAGTATTTAAGAAGACTTAGTCCAAACAGATCAATATATACACTAAATATAAATATATTAATGTTAAATTAAGCAAAACCATAACATCCAACTATATGTTTATAAGACATAAAAATTACTCATAGAAAGTATGAAAATTAAAAATATCCAAGCATATTCTGAAAAGGCAAATACAGCAACAATGCAAGCAATCAAAATACATTTCAAAGGAAAATCATTAAATGAGAGCACTTAGAATAGTTCATAAGGGTATGAATTATCAAGATACAACAGTCACGAATCTTTAAGTATCTGATTACTAGTTGAAAAAATTAGGCTTTAAAACAACCAGAATGTTCATCAATAGGCACTGATTACACTAAATTATGGCTTATTCATGTAATTAAGTATTATGCAGACATTATAAAGAATAATAGATAAAAAGAGTAAAATTTTCTAATAATTTGAAGAGTCTAGGTATCAAATAGTTGTAAAGCATAATCCCTACTGCATGTATTTTAAAAACAATAAATACAGGGCCGGGGATTTAGCTCAGTGGTTCCGGCACCTGCCTCGCAAGCATAAGGTTCTGAGTTCGATCCCCAGGACCCCCCCCCCCAAAAAGACAATAAATACCTATATACAAGGGTATAAAAAACGGTTTTGAAGTAGGAGACTTAGGCACTTTTTGTTTCTTATTTCTTTTTAAATATTGTTTATAAAAAATACTGTTTGAATTTTTTAACCAGGTATTAAAAAACATAACCTGACTTTTATCCTCATTTTGTAGCTTCTCGGTTTCGTGATCTACTTGGAAATAATTTTCACCACTCCATTGTTCTGCAAGACTTTCTCATGTTTTCTTCTTGTACTTTTACAGTTTTACCTTTTACTTTTATGTCTACGATCCAACTGAAATTTACTTGGGTGTAAGGAATGAGGTGGGTCTATCACATCCTTCACATATATAACACTCCTAACAATTGTCAAACACTATGTATTGGATAATTATCAGCTGAAATGTAACCTTTATTAGAACCTAAATTCCAAGTATGTTTTGGTGGATTTCAGACACTATTCTGGTTTATTTATTTCTATATCAAAACCAAACTGCTTAATTATATGCCTGTTATTAAGTTTTACAATGCATTCACTGTACTATCTTGTGGGACTAGGTTTCCCTTACTTTAGTCTAAGAATAAGATTATTTTTCATATGACCTTTATTATAATTTTGTGGAAAAATAATTTATCAATGAATCAGGTAGTCCCAAACAGCAGATACATATAAGCTCTTCTTTCATGCTTATACAATGCTAGTATATTTATCCAATTTCTTTGTTTTTGTGCTGAGGACTCAAACATTAAGAATTTAGCTCTTTATCTACATGACTGAAAATTAATGCTAAGGAAAGAGCCACACCAGTATGAAGTGGTCATTTCTAAGTCACATTTGTCACCTCATCTCGTACCTTTCCCATTTACTATGCTCTAGTCATGCTGTTCTCCACCTTGCCTCTTGAATACATTGAAGTTGGTCCTACTGTGCACAGTTTGTTTTCCCTTCAATCCTTGTGTGGCTGGCCCCTTCATTTCATACAAAACTTTGCTAAAATAACTCTTTAATAAATAAATAACTCACCTAAAGCAGTTGCACTGCTCCCCAACACAGTGTTACATCTCCCTGTCTTAATTTATACAGCACTATTTACCATCTGAAACTACTTATTTTACTAGTTTATTGTCTACATCAAACATTAAAAATATAACTCCACAAGAACAGGAAATTTGCTGACTTGTTGACTGTTGCATTCCCAGTGCGTAGCAAAGAATAGACAGTCAACACATACTGAACGAAGGCAAGAACACTGGGCACCTACAATTTATGCCACTAAGCGGACTGGCTAATGGTTATGAGAGAGGAGGATGACAATACTACCAGCAGTGCACTTTTATAATCACCTGCAAAATGTTCGAATATAATCTTGGTTGATTCTGATAAAGCCAGCACACTGCTGGAAAGATTTTGGACCTAGCCCTTTCACTTTCTTCAGCTGTTCTCGGTTGATGAAGGGACCATTTTTCTCTCTCCATTCAATAATATTTTTGGCTCTGTTGGTATTCAGTCCCGCAATATGCCTAAAATAATAATAATAAAGTAAAATGAGCAAAGAGAAAGATCTCATCCACATAAAACACCTGGACCATAAAAATCAACCATGATTACATATTACTATTATGTCTAAGATAAATTAATCCAAAAGGGAGTTAAATCAAAAGGACAAAGAGAAAAGAACTGTCCATGAGGAAAGAAGGAAAACAATAAAAAATAATGACAAAACTAGTTTCTGTCAAAGATGCTGGTTAACACTGATGCAAGAGAAAGAACTGACTCTCACACTGTCTCTACTCACATTCCTTATATTTCTGAATCAAAAGATAATGCTGTCTATTTCTGTTCAATAGCTACATTTGTGCTGTACTACCCTTTTTGCCTGCTTGTTTTCATTAATGTGAAGAGTTGAACTGTAGGGAGGTACTTATCCATGAATGTCGAAGTTAGAATAAAACTAGGAAAAATTATCATTAGCTTGATGTTAATTAAATGATTATTTTTTCATAGAATCTTAAGTCTACTATGGACCTAAGGATTTATAAGTAGACTTAAATTTACTCCTCTATATTTGGAATAATGAAATGTTTATAGCTAGGACAAAAAAGCAAACCTTATTTTTCATGATACCAGTTTTGGTGAAAAAGGTTCAGATCAGAGAATTTCACGCTGCATCAAAAGACTTGTGTAATAAAGGCAAATTACGAACATAAAAAAAGCAGCTCTTCTATAACTACAGGGAAAAAAAGACAAAGTACTGTATACAAGGTGCAATTGTACAATGGAAATTTTGATAGGTCACTTGTAAAATCATGGTAAAAGTGTGGTAACCACACCTTGAACTTTCACTATTTATGTTTTGGTTACAGCTGGTTTTGACAGACAGATGCAAGACACTGAACTAGTGAAAAATATCTACTGTCACGTGGCGGGAAACAGCTCTTTTCCATGTTAACCTTATTTAAATTCTATTAGCGACACTAATAGATTCAATGGTTACCATATGTTCTTCACTTTAGATTTGCAGTATTAAAAACGATAACGTGGACTGTTACAATTCTTTCCTTAAATGATGTCTTCCTTTCTAAATGACTGTCTACAGCAATGTATAAACCCATAGATTTTCTACACTGTGATTTTCTACTCACGTCCCCTTTTCTGGCAGGGTTTGAGCTAGACAGCCAGTTACTCAAAATTCTGTGATCTTCAGCCACAAATTTCTTTTCTTACCTTAACAAAACTTCTGAACAGATGTTAATATCCACTCCCACAAAGCTGACACATTCTTCTACAACACTGTCCAGTGTTGCCTTGAGTAAAGTCTGGGATACATCATGCTGAAAAGACAAAGATCAAGTATCAACCCAAAGTGAAGGATATGCAGTTTTTGGACTATTTCATTATTCTTCCTACACTACCAGTAACTGGCTAACAAACACCATGGTAAATTTCTTCATTTCTCTTAAACACACTGTAGAAGATATAATTGAGCTGAACTTAAGGAATCTGTGTTTTCTTAAACTCTAGGCTACTCCTACATTTGATTTGAAAATAATACCACCAGTATTTTTTCCTTGTTTGAAATAATTCTGCCTGGAGTAACAATTCATAAACTTTACCTTGCATTAAAATCACCTTTAGGGATTATTAAAAGATGTCCAAAGTTTTGATTCAGTATGTCTGGGGTAGAGCCTGAGAATGTGCATTCTAACAAGTACCCATGTGGTATTACGGCTGATGCACTGTGCTTTAAAGCATACTGGTTTCTATTACTCATGCATTGCCTTGTAGTGTTATCATCACTACATCAGATGTTCAAGAAAACATCAAGTTATAATAGGAAGCAATACAATAATAGTAAGTTGCATAGTAAATCAAACTATCATATTTTATCAAATTGGAGACAATGTTGCTTATATAAAACACCATTACTTTATATACCACTAAGAAAGAAAATATGCTGTCAAACCACCTCAAAATGCTTTATTGCTTAGAATTTTTAAATACTGAAGGAACCTTTCTAGACCTATTTAGAAAAATTTTAAAACATATATCATGCATAATAGTTATAAGCAATCTAACCTGGCTGAGGTATTCCTAACAACTCCTCACATGCATCATTTCACTCCTCTGAATCACTCTTACACTCAGAGCTGCAGGGGATCAAGGTTTTCCAAGCAGTATTGTCTTTTATGCTATCAAGACCCTTGGCAACATAGCATTTCTTTGTTTTGTTTTGTTTGAGACAGGGTATCACTATGCAGTTCAGGCTGGCCTCGAACTCACAGTGATCCTCCTGACTCAACTTTCTCAGTCCTGGGATAAAAGGTGTGCACCACCCTACCCAGCTTGCAATATAGCATTTCTTCACAGAGCTGTTCTCTTGAATTTCCTTTCAAGCTTTTGATAGTTATTCTTGAAAACTTTGATTGATAATAGTTGCCATATCTTAACAGAAGATATAAAAAGAAGAGATTTGGGGCCACTTTAAAATTCCCATTCCTTCCTTAAATGGTTTATCGTCCAAGGATAGTCAATTAAAACAGTAAAGGGTTTGGAGTTCAGTCATATCTTCAGGATTAACAAGCACATTCACACAGAAAGTTCACTAAGATTGACCACAAGGTCAATAGCAACTATAGGACACCATTGACTGTAAGACGTATCTTGATTTCAGAAATATTAAGAGATGAGAAAACTGTATCTTACAGTTATGAAATGCACTATTTCAGAGTAAATTTTGTTTACTAATTGAAGGTATGTTACTACAATGAATACACTTGATGTTAGTCATAATTCTAAAATTAATGATTTTCTACTTCTTGTTTTCAGTTATGAACTGTAGGTCAGCAAATTTCTCCAAATGTCCCAAGGAAACGAGGAAGGCAATATAGCAGAGTCCTCAGGTATTCTGATTACACTGTTATCATTTAATAACATAAATGTTTGCTCTGGAAGACTGAGAGTACAGAAGTACTTCTGTACTTTGGAGATAACTCAGTTGGTGATTATCCAGGCCACAGCTCAAAAGTTTGGATTATAATATTTAACAAGTAACCATAATCATGAAAAACACCATAAAGTAAAGCCTCAGGCTTCACTGAGAACTTGATTACTTCTGAACTGTAGCTTTTACGAAGCTAGTCTTTTCTGAGTAGAAGCGGAAGAATGAAAGGAGGACCTTTAAAATGACAGGATAACAATGTAAAGACAAGCACAATAATAGCAATAAGAAAATATAGCTGAGGGAAAGGCAAAACTATAAATAAGTTGGAAAAAGAAAGAGTAAATTTTGGAACTATTAAAATAAGGAAAAACAACTCTATATAATTCAAAGCACACCAGAAGTTGAGGCTAGCTAAACAAATAAGCTATGGTCCTATTGAAGACAACTTAGTTGTCTCTCCTACCTCTTATCTCCCAACCCCTTCTCCTTTCAAACTGAAGCCTGACTGTGTTTCATGGATCTACCCCACTTTTGTGCAGCTGTGTTCTTTGCAGAAGCTGCCCCACATCCACGAGATACGAGGCAACCTCAAACTGAGGGTTGGGTCAATTACTGGGTCATAAAATTAATTTAGTAACTTCCCATCAACATAGAAGATCAAGAAAGAAATAGAATGCACCACATACAGTATGTTTCACATATCTTTAATATGGAATGAGCAGCACAAGTCATATAGACAACTGAGATTAACATGTGAGAAAAAGAAAACAAGTTAGCCAGGAATAGGTATATGGTTCAAGGATATATCATCTGATATTCTGAAACATTATAGACAAATGAATCACTGTTTGATGGAGAGGTTTACAGTTATGAAGCAAAGTAAGTGAGAAATACATTTCAAGTTTAGTTAGAAACTGTGTATTTCAGAAAAGAGGTTCCTGATTATAACAGTTTTCAAAATTGCAGCAATTGTAATATGTTAACTAAGTACAAGTTGCCCTTAAAATGAATCATTTAAGCTTAGAAGAAAAAAGAATAATGCAGTAAGACTTCTAAAAGCAAGCTCAACTACCAGATTTAGGTTAATAGAAGGGTTAATAGAGAAAAGATTCAGAGAAAAATCTGACTCTAATTTAGTAATCTTTGGCATAACTGGAGACATTTTAAATAGAAAGGGGTAATTCTAAGACTTTAAAATAAACTTTATTTTCTAAAAAGTTTTACAAATACAGAAAATTTAATAAAAATGACAGATCCCAGATGTTTGTTGGTAATGATGTTCTTGTAGGTAACAACTTAACACCTGCAAAATTACACAACAAAAAATGACAGTTGCAAAATACTACCTCTCCAGGACCTGGAATTGAGACACCTGGAAAACAACAATTTAGTGAAGAAAAAAAAAGAAGTAGATCTCCAGGAATCAAGAAAGATCCAAGAGGAATGCACATTCTCAGACTTTTCCCAAAAGGAACTCAGGTGAGGAAAAGCCAACTCACTGGATGGCAGCTGGCATATAGTGAGATTGTTCTTCATGACACCTGGGCTTTGAGATTAACCAGTTCTACACTACCATTTCCTCTGGGTTTCTCGCAGTGACACTTTCTTACTGTTCCAAAAAGAGCCATAGATGTCCTTATTGTTCAAGACACTATGACCTGGGATCTCTGATGTTTTTCTAACTGAAACAGTCACTTTCACTAGTGGGAAGGTAGAAGCCATAAAAACAATAACCTATGTTACCAAAAGCCCTTGAAATTTTGTCAGCCTTGGAAAGCTTTACAATAATCATCTAGTTGATTCTTCACAACAATCTATAATATATTATATATATATATGACTTTGCATAGATCTTCATATATAAGAATTAATTTTAAGGAAATACACATGTGTATTTAAGGAAACAGCAAGACGGGTGTATGTGTGTAAAGTAAAAATCCACCTGGAAAATTCATACAAAATAAATGATAGAATAGCGCTAGGCGTGGTGGCACACACCTGTAATCCCAGCACTTGGGAGGCTGAGACAGGAAGATAGCTGCCAGTTTGAGGCCAGCTTGGGCTAATGAGTTCAAGGCTAGCCTGAACTATTAAGCTATTAAGCAAGACCCTGTCTCCAAAAAAAAAAAAAAAAAAAAAGAACAGAACTGCCATACACTGAAGCACTATGAGGTTACTAAAAAGCACACAGCAGATCAGCTACTTCACCAAAATACTTAGCGAGGAAAAAGGTTAAGACAACATATTGAGTTAAAATTTAATTCTTCTAGCAGCTACTTATGTAAGAGAAATTTCCATAAGGACTGTTGTCGATTATAACCATAGATTTTGCTTACATTCTTTCCAAGCTTTTACCCAGGATAGTACTGAAGAGTTAACATTATTTTTTAAAAGTAAAAATCTTATATATTGTGGAAGAAAATATTTTTAAAGTTCCATACTGTGATGAAAATGACTTTGGCATTAAAGCACAAGCATTCACTTGGCCATTCTGAAAACATTTTCTAAGCAACTATTATATACAAGACACTGCACTAGTTGTGCTAGGTGTTCAGAGTACAGGGAAAATCATATGGAGTGCAGTCTTTAAGAAGCTCCATTTGGAACTGCTGAAAGCTGAGATGTGACAGATTGCCCTATGAGCAGTCACCAGTATGAGAGGTGAGGCCCCCAGGACTGACTGTGCTAATACAATCCCCAAGGACTTGATGCCAGGAAAAAAAGGACTGTCCCATTTTTAAAAAGAAGTTACGAAGCTCTGAATTGTGGGGCAAATTATCTGAACTGTGTAAACAGTTTCTAAAGTCAAGGACATACTATTTGGACAATTATAGTTTTACATAAAATTTATGAGATTTTTAAAAAGAAATATAAGTGGTCATTTATGCTAGCCAGCATTTTTGAGGTCAGAATCCACATTTTTATTATTACTCTACCACAAATGTCTGAAGAATTGCTCATCAAACTGCTGTGTTTTATTTTGTTCTGAAGCACTAAAATGATCTCACAATTATTATTTAAAAAGAAAGTCCTTCCGGACGCAACACTGTCTGTGGACTACAGCTTCTACAATGACAAAAAATTTTACTATATATATATATATATATATATATATATATATATATATATATATGCCATATTAAACTTAACTTTATTCCCCAGTATTTCTGGTGCAATATTCTTGAGTTATTATTTTATTTAGCATTACCACTCACATCCCTTTGTGTCCCTTCCTGTTGCCAAAATCAAAACACAGCTTGACACTACATGGAAAACCCACCCAATTTTAAATAAAAGAAAGTTTAGTTCCTCATTTTGCATCTGCTTTTCTTTGACTGACACACGACAGTTTAAAACAGTCGTCCAGGGGAGTGTGTGAATGACCCATGACAGGCAGAACTGACAGGAGAATGGGAAACATTTGAAAAAACAGAATACTGTGTGTAAAAGCAGCTCCTTCTGCAGCTCTTCAAATCCAGTACACAAGGAGTCTTTATGCCCTCTCTTTATGATGAGGACAGAGTTCAGCACCATAAAAATAATTTAGCTATTTAAAAACCTGGATTCTAACTCTACTGATCACACATGCAACAGGACAACTAATCTTGAAAAGAAGGCTTGAGAAAGATTTTTTTCATAAGCTCATTTTAAAAAAAAGATATACTTGGAATAAACTACAGTGAAGAACTTATGATACTTACGGAGTTCTGAGATGAAGACAGCAAATGGCACTGGTCTTTCAGCATTGGAGAAATTCTCCCCAAACTAGAAATTTGTACTAAAATATGGCCAGTTAAGTCAGGTATGGTGGTGCATACCTGTAAACCCAGCAGATGGGGAGGCTGAGGCAGGAGGAGTGCCAGTTTGAGGCCAGCCTGGGCTTAGTGAAAAGGTCCTGGGTTCAATCCCTAGTACTACAAGGAAGAAGGAAAGAAAGAAAATGAGGGAGAGGGAGAGGAAAAAGAGAGAAGAGAGGGGAGAGGAGACAAGAGGGGAGGGAAAGAAGAGAGAGAGAAAGAGAGGGGGAGGGGGAGAGGAGGAGAGGGAAGGGAAAGGAAGGGGAAAAAACCAGAACGACCAGTGGTCATAATGGGGGTGGGATCACAGGAAGAGGTTCTCTTTGCAAAACCTTCTGTGATAAAGCATAAGGAAGATGTGCAGAAGATTCCTCAATTGCTAACTCAGCATTGAAGCATCAGTTTTTGCATGAACTTATACTGTGTTATGTAAACCAATTAATTATTCAAGCCAACTTGATAGAAAAAACCCTGGAACAATGACTGTTTGGAAAATAATTTTTAAAACCTAACCATCCAGGACTCAATAGTCTCACTCCCAGGGCATGAATCTTTGAGAGTATCAAATGATTGTCCACACATGTTCAATGAGGCTCCCACTCTGAATGGCCAGAACTACTGTTTCCAGGGCACTGTGTACCCTCTGGAATCTACCAGATCTACAGCAGCTTTTCTGTGCCAGGCCTCATTGGAGTCTTAGCCTAAAAAAATGGGTCTGAATATCTGGCAACTGATTTTAGACATTAGACATCAGGCAATGTAGCACTATGATCCCAGAGACAGGAAAGCTACCTAGGACGAACCACACAATTGCCTCAGTTTTGAGTCTGAGGTCACTTTCTAGATGGTGCACAAGCAGAGCATAATAGTCTTAATGAGCTAGGGAAGCACAGACTGGTGGCAAGGAGCCCTGAAGCAGCTAGAATTTTAAAACCATACCAGAGAGAACCAAGGTTTGCATAACAGAACATCAGAAATTTGTTTAAGAGATATCTTAAGTATTTAGCAAAGCTGCACACAGCCAGGCACCAGGACAACTCCACAAGACCAGAGGAAAATAGCTGCTTGGAAGTTGTGAGTTGTACAGAGACTCCTGAGACTGCGTGGAACTTGGAGAAAAAACATGTTCCACCACTCTGAACACAGCACACACCTACCTGGTTGATACCCCACCAAGGGAAAAATGGGCTATTCTAGTCCCAGAGTAAGGGTGACCTTGTACTCTCCCTAACAGACTTAAAAAAGAAACCCTCAACCAGGTGAATTCTCTACAGAATTCTATCAAACATTTAAGGAAGAAATTATACTAATTCTTTACAATCTCCTGCAGAAGATAGAAGAACAGGAGTTCTAACTCACTCAATAAAGCTAGCATTACTCTAATGTAAAACCAGACAGACATTTCAAAAACTAATATCTCTCATTTACAGAGGTGCTAAAATAACCTCAATAAAATGTTAGCAAATAAAGTCTAACAGTGAATATTGTACCATAGCCAACTGATTTATTCCAGGTATACAAGTCTGGTTTGACATTCAAGAGCTCATTAATAGATTCCAACACATCAACTGGCTAAATAATAAAAACTAAATATCACTGTATTGATAGATGTAGAAAAAAATGATAAAATCTAATACCCACTCATAATGAAAACTCTCAGTAATCTAGGTATAAAAGGGAACATCAATTTGGTTAAAAACATCTACAAAAACTCCTGTAGCTATATCATACTTAATGGTATGAAACTACAGGATTTTTCAGTAAAATCAAAGACAAAGCAAGGATGTCCCTTGTCACTATTCCTTTTCAACATCATACTACAAGTCCTAGGTAATGCAATAAAACAAGAAAAGGAAATAAAAAGTATAAAGATCAGAAAGGAAGAAATAAAACTTTATCAGTGACATTCCTGTCCATGTAGAAAACTCAAATGAATTAACTAAAAAATTCCTAGAACTAATGCGTGATCATAGTAAGGATGCAGATGAATTGACAAGTCAATCGTGTTCCCATGTGTCAGCAATGAATGAGTGGCATTAAAAATTAAAAATAGGGCCAGGGATGTAGCTCAGTGGCATGACACATGCCTGGCAAGCACAAGGTCCTGAGTTCAAACCCAAGTACTGAAGAAAAAAAAGAAAAGAATTAAAAATATATTATCACTTATATTAGCACTCTCAAAATTAAAAAATTACAAATATATATTTTTATCTATATGATTTATCTGTCTGTCAAAATATGATCTATATGAAAAAAACTACAAAACTCTAGTGAAATAAATTGAAGAATTAAATGAATGGAGAGATATATTCCATGCCCTGATGGGACAACTCAATACTGTCAAGATATCGGTCTTCCCTATCTTGATCTACAGATTCAAAACAACCCTAATCAAAAGCATATGCCAGGCATGATGGCGAATATCTGTAATCTCAGCACTCAGGAGACTTTGGCAGGAGGATTAGGGCAAGTTCAAGGACAGCCTAAGCAACATAGCAAGTTCAATGTCAGCCTGAACTACATAATAAAACCCTGTCTCAAAAAACCAAAAAAAGAAAATGGTGGAGTGATAAACAGTAGTAAAACAGCCTCTCTGAGACTCAGAATCTAGACACTGGAAAACAACTTGGGGAAGAAAAGAAGAAGGAGGTGGATGCCCAGGACCCAGGAAGGATCTGAAGGGAGAATTGTATTTTCTCCCTGACTTCCAGCTCGAAGTATGAGAGAGAAGGAACAAATCTATGGAGACACAGTGAGGGTAGGTGGCCCCAGGGACCTCCAAGGAGAAATGCACCAGTGGAACGAAGCAAGTGGAGGCTGTG
Source organism: Heterocephalus glaber (assembly GCF_000247695.1). Next base: position 26,878,276 of record NW_004624738.1, read on the forward strand.
AGCTACAACAACTAGTGAGTGACTCCAGTCCAATACTCTGCTGTTTCCTGGAGAGGGTGCTTAGCCAGACATCATTTTAGCACAGTCTAAAAAAAGACAGACTGTCAAAACTGTTAATTTGCCACCTTTAACCATCAGTATAAGATTTATAGTGATGTAGCAAAATCTAAAACAAATCAGAAACTTTTACAATAGACATCCTCTCAGTAGAGTAATTTTACCTTCAGGGGAGAAAATATAAAAGGGACAAGAAGAAAAAATAGCAAAATAAAAGAAGAGAAAGACATTAGAAGGAAGGGTGAAGGAGAAAAAAAAGATTATCCAATCTTTGGGAAACTGGTGAAGACAGAGGAAGGAAAGAGAGAAGGAAAAAACAAAAACAAGAACAAGAAAACACATTCTTCTCAGCTGCACACAGGACTTTCTCCAAAATAGACCATTTACTGGCTCATACAATATGCTTAAGTAAATGCAAAGAACTGAAATTAGCTCATACAAATGATTAAATCATAGTACAATAAAATTGGAAATAAATGGTAAAATAAACCACAAAAACTGCAAAAACACATAGAAATGACTCCCTCCTGAACAATCAATAGGTCACAGATGAAATTAAAGAAAAAATTAGACACTTTCTACACTTAAACAATAATAACAATATGACATACTGGAACTTATGGAATGCAATGAAAAGCAGTCTTATGAGGGAAATTTATAGCAATGAATTCTCACATCAGAAAAATAGAGTGAGCTCAAATAAATAACCTAATGTTGAACTTCAAGCTTCCAGAAAAAGAATAGCAAGTTAAACCTAAGGCTTATATGAGGCAGAAAATCATAAAGATCAGAGCAGAAATTAATGCAATCAAGACTAAGAACAATACAAAGAATCAATAAATCAGAGTTGGTTCTTTGAAAGGTTAAATAACATAGAAAACCCCTTTTCCAATCTTACTCAGAAAAGGAAAGAAAAGACTCAAGACTATGCAATTAGGAATGAAAAGGGCAAAATCACAATGGATCATGCAGAAATCCAGAAGATCATCAATACCTACTTAAGAGAACCTGTACTCCAATAAGATGGAAAACTAATAAAGATGGGCAGATTTCTAGATACATATGAATTACCAAACCTGAATCAAGAAGATATAAAAACTCTAAATAACTCAATATCCATGATATTGAAGATTTAAAAACTGTCATCAAAGAAAAGCCCAGGTCCTGATGTATTCCGTGCTGAATTCCATAAGAAATTTAGAGAAGATCTAATGCCACTATTCCTCAAACTCTTTAATGAAATAAAAAGGAAGCAATACTCTCAAACTCATTCCAAGAAGCAAGCGTTACCCTGATATTGAAACCAGAGACAGATCCAATCAAAATAGAGAACTACAGGACAATCTCCTTAATGAACATAGATGCAAAAATCCTCCGTAAGATACTGGCAAACAGAATGTAGAAGATCATACACCTTGACCAAGAAGGATTCATCCTAGGGTTGAAGGGATGGTTCAACATATGCAAATCAATAAATGTAATACATCACACTAACAGAACCAAAGACAAAAAGCACATGATCATCTCAACAGACCCAGAAAAAGCATTTGACAAAGTCCAACACCCATTAATGATAAAAACTCTATAGAAAATTGGAAGATCTTTATCTCAATTTGATAAAAGCCATCTATGACAAACCAACAGCCAACATCATACTAAATGGTCAAAAACTGAAAGCTTTCACTCTAAAATCAGGAACAAAACAAGGTTGCCCATTATCACCACTCCTATTTAATAGCATTCTGGAAACATGACCTAGAGTAATTAGATAAGAGAAAGAAATAAAAGGACTAAGGATAGGAAATGAAGAAGTTAAATTATCATTATTTGCGGATGACATGATACTCTATATAGAAGACCACCAAAATTCCACCAAAAGACTCCTAGAACTAATAACCAAATTCAGTAGTATAGCAGGATACAAAGTCAACACTCAAAAAATAATAGCATTCCTGTACACAAATAACAAACTCACTGAAAGAGAAATTAGAAAAACAATACCTTTCCCAATAGCATCAAGAAAAATGAAATACTTAGGAATCACTCTAACCAAGGAAGTAAAAGATATTTACATTGAAAAGGACAGTACTCTCAAAAAGGAGATGGAAGAGGACAGGATATCAGGAAATGACAAGATATTCCTTGTTCCTGGATAGGCAGACCCAATATAGTGAAAACAGCCACACTTCCAAAACTGTTATACAGATTTAATGCAACCTGATCAAAATCCCAATAGCATAATTCACAGAACTACAGAAAACAATCCTAAAATTCACTTGGAACCAGAAAAAGAATTAGAAAGCAAAAGCAATCCCAGGCAACAAAGCCAAGGCAGGTGGCACCACAATCCTTGACTTCAAATTATACTACAAAGCTACTGTGATATAAACAGCATGGTACTGGCAAAAGAAAAAAAACAAAAAACAGACCTGAGGATCAATGAAACAGAATCGAAAATGCAGAAATAACTCTGAACACATTCAGCCGCCTTATCTTTGACAAATGGGTCAAACACCTTCACTGGAAGAAAGACAGCCTCTTTAATAAATTGTCCTGGGAAAATTGACTTTCCATATGCCAAAAATTGAACCTAGACCCATCTCTCTCACCATGCACTAAACAAAACTGAAATGGATCTAATATCTAAATGTTAAAACAGAAACACTTAATCTGCTAGAAGACAGAACAGGTAAAACTCTTGAAAACATAGGTGTAGCCAAAAACTTTATGACAAAAACCCTGATCACATAGGAAATATTACAATGCATCAACAATTAGGATCAGATCACATTAAAAAGCTTTTGCACAGCAAAAGAAACCACCAACAGAGTGAAGAAACAGCCCACAGAATGGGAAAAAAATTTTAGCAGCTATTCTTCAGACAAAAGACTGATATCTAGACTATATAAAGAACACAAAAAATTAGAACCCCCCCACACACACACAATGTAAAGACTCAATCCAAAACTGGGCATCTGAAATGAATAGATACTTCTCAGATGAAGAAGTACAAACAGCAAATAAATATACAAAAAATAGTCATCATTACTGGTTATTTGAGAAATGCAAATTAAAACAACAGTGAGATCCCATCTCACTACAGAAAGAATGGCTATCATCAAGAAATCAAGTAATAACAAATGTTGGTGAGACTGTGGGGGTAAAAAGGAAACCTTTTCCACTGTTGATGGAACTGTAAATTGATACAACTAATATAGGAATCAGTATGGAGACTTCTCCAAAAACTAAAACTAGAGGTTCTACTTGACCCAGCTATTCCCTTTCTTCGTATCTTCTTGAAAGAGTAACAAGGATCCATACCACAGCGATCTATACATATCCATGTTTATAGCAGCACAATTTGTAATAGCTACATCCTGGAAACAGCCCAGATGCCCATCAGTAGATGAATGGATAAAGAAAATGTGGGTTTTTATATACAGTGGAGTACTACAGTGCCATAAAGAAAGATAATTTTAGACATTTTTAGGTAAATAGATACACTTGGAGACTGTACTTTTAAGTGAAATAAATTGGACACACGTAGTTTTTTAATTTTTTCTTTTGGTACCGGGGATCGAACTCAGGACCTTTCACTTGAGAGGCAGGCAACAGAACCACTGAGCTAAGTCCCCGGACCTGTCCTTTGAGTTTCTCACAGAATAGAAACAATGGAATATTTAAACATGTGTGGGCTGGGGATTTAGCTCAGTGGTTCCGTCGCCTGCCTCGCAAGTGAAAGGTCCTGAGTTCGATCTCTGGTACCAAAAACAAAAAAGAAAGAAAGAAAGAAACTCAAAGGGCAAATAGGGACCCAAATGAATGATAGCTATTGGGAAGAAGGAAGAAAATGTTCAAATGGGAAGGTGAACAAGGGAGAGGGGAGAGGGAAGGGAAAGGAAGGAATAAGGGTAAGAAAAATAAAAATGAATGGAAATGAGCCAGGGATTTAGCTCAGTGGTTTCACCGCCTGCTGCACAAGCGCAAGGACCCGAGTTCAATCCCCAGTACCAAAAAAAAAAAAAAAGAACGGAAATAAAACAATAGAAACAAAAATTTATAAAGGGAAAGGGAAGAAATATTAAAGGGAAGGGGGGGAAATGGAGGAAAAAAAGAATTAAGATACATTATGTATAGGTACATATTCCCTATGATGAATGCAATCATTATAAAAGTCAAATGTGTACCAATAAAATTAATTATAAATAAAGAAGAGGGCAAGGACAACAGAGCCTCAGGTACCAGTAGGACAAGATCAAAAAATATAAATAAATGTAATGGAAATCCTGAGAAGAGAGAATACAATAGATAAATATATGAGGAAGTTACAGTGAAAACATTCTGAAATTTTTGAAAACTACTATGTATAGACCCAAGCAGCTTAGTGAACCCCAAGAAAGATAAAAAGAAAAAAAAGCCACCTCTAGGAATATTAAAATCAAATTGCTGGAAAACAAAGATACAGAGAAAATTGTGGAAGCCATCAGAACGAAAGAACATATATACAATATATGGAAGAACAACAAAATGAATAATGCCTGAGTCCTTATCTGGAACAACAGAAGCTATGAGACAATGAAAAGGCACCTCTAAAGTGCTGAATTAAAAAAAAAAAACTGACAACCTCAAATTCTATCTTTCAAAGATGAAGGAAAACTAAAGGCATTTTTAGATAAAGGAGAACTCACTGCCAGCAGACCTGTCCTACAAAAAATGTTAAAGAGAATTTTTCAGACTGAAGAAAATTGACACCAGATGGGAAATAAATGGATAAATATAAAGTTGAGTGTGTGTGTGTGTGTTCGTTCTAATTTTACTTAAAACACATACTAGCATTTAAAGCAAAAATTATAACATGGTATTTTGGTATTATATATTTGTATATTGATATTTATATATGGAAACCATAGCAAAAAGGAAGGTGGTAAAGTGTTTTAATAACCACTATACCTGTGAAAGGGTAAGAATGTATATTATGATCCCTAGAATAACCACTAAGAAAAAAAATGCAAAGAAGTAGAGCTGAAACGGCACTAAAATTAAAATAGAAAACTAAATCTTCTGTTTTCTGCCCAAAATAGGTCATAAAAAGAAGAATAGAGGCAGTTAAGATAAATAGAAAGCAAATAACAGAATTGTAGACTTTTAGTCAAATATTAACACTTACATTAAATGTTAGTGAAATAAATGCTCCAATTAAAAGGGAAAGATGGTCAATAAAGACTCTCACTTAAAATTGTTGCATTTAAAAAAATTGTTGCATTTTGTTTGTAGATTATACCTTAAAAAAAACCTTCAGTCAACAAAAACCCAACTTAAGTTTCCAAACTGTTAGATCAGATAATTATTTTATCTTATTTTTTGTTTGTTTTTTGGTACTGGGGATCCAACTCGGGACTTTGTGCTTGCAAGGCAGGCGGCGGAACCACTGAGCTAAGTCCCCAGCCCCCAGATAATTATTTTAGAAGGGAACAGCAATGCCCTTAACTACCTGTCTCTTGGGTTTCATAGTTCTCAAGCAAGTGCCTGGGATATAAAATACAGAACAGTTGTGGGTTTTGTCCATAAGAATCTGATAGGTGATGTCCTCCCCAAATGTCTCACGTCTTGACTCTAAAAGGTAATTCTTTTCTATGTAAAGTAATTTTCAAATCATTCTCAGCATAGTTTCAGTAGACCACAAAAGAATTCAGTTTTTAAAAAGCATTCAGATGGCACAAGGATGGAGTTAGGAGTTAGTTTGGTCTCATTCCTTAATTATGAAAGATACTGTTTCTGTTTTAAAGGTTTTCAATGACAATTAAAATTTAAACAAAATGTATAAATTCCTTGAGTGATGAAAATAAAAAATGAGTCTTTATATATCTTATAACAGTCTAGTGTTTAAATTTTAATCTACTCAGTTTTTCATTTTGTTTTCCAGTAGGTGCTCTTGTGTCCCCTAGTGGATACAGGTCTGTATAGTGGAGACAGGGGCAATCCTGACTAAGTAAAGGTCTGCAAATACTAAATGCCTATCATGCCCACATATTTTTTCAAACCAATCTTTGGACTAACTTACCATATACAAGGAAAATATTTACATATCTGAAGTGGACCACACCTCTTTGCCCCCATGAGTGGTTACTGGAATAAAACATAATCCTGGCCCAGGACATAGGCACAAACCAATGCATAACAATTAGTGACACATTTTTAACCTGACATAACACAAAGAAGTTGACATTTCCACTGTAAATTTCTATTTTTAGAGATGTATGGCTTAGAAAAATTTCTGGTGCAAAGATTTAGCCACAAGAGAGAATTTTTCCTTCTAATAAACTAAAAGTAAAACAGTGTGTCAAAAATCTGATCTGAAACTATAGGAGTGGGAGGGGAATGCCCTCCTTGTATACAGAAAGTCTGACAGCCCAATGTTTAAAACATTTGAGGGAACAGAGATATAAACGGAGAAATTAATACAAAGTTTTTAAAGGGTTTCTTTATTTAAATGTAGGAATAAGGCTCTGCATTAACATTTCCAGTATAACTTCTAAAAATAAACTATATATATATATATGAAGATATGCAGTTGGCTATGAACTGGCTTCCATCCGGTATTATCATAGTTCACTTTTCCCAATTAGACCTGAGGCTAACACTGCCAGCACTGGATCCATGCCACATCACGGTGTTTCCACAGAGTCATACCTTAACACAGGAGGGCAAGGCTCTCTGATTTGTGTGCCCCTGCCTCACAGACAGTGGCAACAGCAGAGCCAAGGTGCTCCGTGTAGTCGGTACTGTTCCTCCATTCCTGGCTCCTGCACAGTGAGAGTGAAGAATGGGCTCCAAAACTCGGCCACCCCACACCATTCATCTTCACTTCCTGTTTATTGTCATCCATCTATGATCATCTGGTGCACACTGGTGTGTAGTAAATACATTTTGCTCACTGCTAAGTCATGGGACAGAAAGGCTCAATCTTATTGCTGTTTTAATTTGCATTCTCTGAGTACTGGTTTAGTTGAGAATCTCTTTGTGTGTGTGCTGGCCCCTTAGACTTTCCTTTGTATTTTCATGATTCTTAGTACATGGAAGGAACAGCCAGGGGCAAATTTCTAGCAGTACAGCTTTTAGATTCTTCTTGTTGAAGTTGGGAATTTGGTTTAAGGAAAAGAGTTGCCCAAAAATAAAAGGAGATTCAGGTGACATGACATGGAATTATTAAGGGAATATTACAGTAGCACAACCTAAATTCATATTGCAGAAAAATATTTTTAGCAGGTCTAGTCAACAGCAAACTCAGAAGGGGAAATTTTAAAATAAAATCTAAGATGCCTTAACATAACCTCTTAAGACTGACCATGGCCACAGTCTCGCCTGCTCACTTTGACACATGCCAAATCCTCATGCAAATGATTTCTCAAAACAGAGTTCCTGTTAGCTGACACCCTAGTCAGAATAATCTCTGATGCTTTTATTTAGAAACACTTTGGTCTTTTTCCTGGCAATTCAATAAAATTTAAGCTTCTGTCATTTGATGTAGCATCTTTTCATACAATAAAAAAGACAAAAGAGTCAGGGATTTAGCTCAGTGGTTATGGTGCCTTCCTCACAAACTCAAGACCCGGAGATCGATCCCCGGTACAAAAAAAAAAAAAAACAAAGAAACTGGAAGATCTGGAATCAAAACACAAAGAAAACACTACAAAGTCTTCACTTACTAGCTCCCAGGTCAACTCTAGGGAAACGGGAAATACACACTTACCATCTCATAGGAGATGGGGTCAAAATCTAATCAGGCACAATTACCAGTAAGGTCAAATGGCATCTCCAGATACAGGTGTGTATCTTGAGATATAACCAGTAAGTTTGAGGAAAAAACATTTTTGATATTAAAAAAATGTTGTATATTTAGATACAATATTTAAAGGTTCAGTGTAAAGTGGACCCTTGATTTACGAATTCAATCAGTTCCCGAAGGCTGGTTGTAACTAAGTCAATACAGCTGAGATCTGGATGTTTCCCTGGGTACACACTATAGATAACGAGAGGCAGGTGAATCTTCCATTAACCTAATTAATCCAAGTTATTCATATGTCAGGCTGGTCATAACTTGAGGGTCCACTGTAGTACAATGACTTGTTTTCCTGAAATATCTCTATGGGTCATGATACGATTAGTCAAGACCATATTCATTTGACCCACAGAGTAACAGAGCTATGAAAAAGGCTAGGTTATAGAATTAAATTGAAAAACTGAAGACTTCTTGAATTTAAAAAGGGGACATGAATGTTACTAATTTCTCTTTACCAATGAAAGAATCCTGGAACATAGGAACTAAAAATCTCTTCAAAGGATCAGGTACATAATTAAGATCAGGCATCAAATAATTCCTTATTTTATTAATTCTCCAAGCCACCAAGGGAATATTCTATTACAATAAATCTCAGTTTAGAACTGACAGTTTGTTTTAAATAACTCTGAGTTTTAAAGTGAATTAGCAACTTATTTCCATCTTAGTTTGAAGCTTTTTTTTCTGATATTGAGAAGAAATGAGAAGAAAAAAATTTTAGGCTCCTCCCTTTTGTAACATACTAACAAAACTTATTTCCTTTTTTTTTTTTTGAGACATTAGTGTCTGGTTTACAAAAGATTTATAATAAATATCTGCTGTTCTGAATGGAAAATTTCAGAGGCAACCGCAGTCCTTCATTCCAATGGGAAGAAGTAGTGAGCTTTACCCTCTCTAAAAGTCAGTCAAGCCTGGGTATGTACCTGATGGGCAGAGCACTCACCTAGTTTACCTGCAAGATCCTTCCCCAGCACGACAAAGGAAAAGCTATCAGTGACCCAGATCAACCTTAAGGAAAGTGACACTCCATCATTAATTATTGTGACAGACAGACCCTAGCACAGTGATGGCGAACATAGGCCTGCAGGGGGATATTATTACCAAAAGCTCTAAAAGGTTCAGCCATCACTGTCCTAGGGTGATCGTCAGTAATGGGGAATATTCCTTAGATACCACCCCCGCAAGCAAGACCTGTGATGCTACTCCTAAACAGATGTAGCAAAGGTGATAGGATGCCATTCCTGTGTCTAGTTATCTTATAAGGTAAAGGTGAGTCTCCTAATGTCTTGATAAGTAAGCAGTTCAGTTGAAGAAGACCACACAGCAAGGAGCTATGAGTGGCCTCCAAGAAGAGCGTGTTCTGGGGTTTTAAATAAAAATAAGTATTTAATGAGGTTTGCAGTATATTAATTGGGTGAATAGTGATGGCACTAGTAGAATGGGGAAGGAGGGAGACAAAGTAATTACTAGTTTAAATTGGGAGTGGGTAGTGAAGGAAGCTTGGGAGTTCTTTTTTAGACATGTTAAGTATGAGAGGAACTTAGAAGCCTACTACACTTCCAAATTGTACGATCAACTGGCAGGTAGATATATGGAGGTTGGGGTACAGGGGAGAGATCTGTAGTGAAGCATTTAAAGGACAGTCTAGCATGCAGGTGGGAGGAACATAATAAACACTAAAGCCTTGGGAGGGAGGGAGGGAGGGTGTGGTATGAAAAGGATCCAGACATCAAGGGGAAAGTAGAAATGTGCCTACTGCAAGTAGGAAAATAAACAAAGAACTCAGTACAAATCTTTTGCAAGTAGTATAATGTAAATAATTCTGAAATTTATCTGCAAGAAGGAAAAAGTGATAACTAGCTACTGTCTTATAAGGATGGCTTCCAAAATTATTCTTATTTACATCCAATAATTTTCACTGGACAAGGTGCTTAATCTTTAATGATATATACTCAATAAGTAAATGCCTATCATAGGGCTTAATGTTCAGGTCAGTAATTTTGTTATCTGTCCAGGTCCTTAATTTTGCTCAGTTGTCTTTCACATGAGGGGACAAAATATACAGGGAATCTATATAAAGTCATGAAAATTCTTCAAAGTTCCTATAAAATACAATTCATTTTTTAGAAATAATATCAGAACACATTTGTATTGGTTGCTAGTAGCTATCTGGAATTTTTACAATACTGACTTAATTTGCCCTCAAGACTCTGTCGGGTATTAAATATCATTATCGGGCCAAGGATTTAGCTCAGTGGTTCCGCCACCCACCTCGCAAGCGCAAGGCCCTGAGTTTAATCCCCGGTACCATAAATAAATAAATAAATAAATAAATAAATAAATAAATAAATAACATTATCTCCACTTTACAGAAGAGAAAACTGAGGTACGGTTAAGTAAACTGCCCATGGTTATAGTGGTAGAGTATAGTCAAGTCCAAATGATTTACCTCTTGAGCCTAAGCTCTTAAACATGATGCCCTTCTGTTTCTCATAAGTAAAGTAGCATCACTTGATCTAGCAGTGCAAACTCCGCTCCCTTGCTTGGGTTGCAAAGAAAACCCACTGATTTTACCTACTTTATTTTTTTAAGGAAAAGTTTTTAATAACACGTTTTGTTCGTAAGATGCTATTTTCTATCCATTCACAAAGGTTATCATGACTAAAAATGTTTTGAGGAAACAGATATACTTTTAAAACTATCACACTGTTCTTATTACCAACCTTATGTAAGAGTTAATACTGTGCAATCTCAGGGGGAGAAAAAGATAATTGATTTCTGAAGAAACTACCTGGCAACTTGCTTTAACAGGGCACTAGTCTTTTCTATTATAAAACTATAATTTGCTTTCTACTGTTTCCTTTCCCTGCAATCTTTTTATCCTTCTGTCACCAAGAAAGATCAATTGCATCATTTTATTTGACACATTGAAAATAATTATGATTTGCCACCTAACCAGCTCAACTATGAATGACAGAGGCACTTCTTTCTCAAAGGAAACTTGACTGCTTTGGGACAGACATTTCCATCACTCGTTGGTCCCATCACAGTGGAGATAGTGGAGTACCAGTAAATATGGAGATCAGGATGTAAGTATACACACAGCAGGGTTAAGAGGGAAAGTAACATGTTCCTTCAACTAAGTTTTTTCCCCCTCTTTCTCCTTCTGGGTAATTGTATTTACAAGATTCCAAACTTCATTTTAAACAATTCCAGTTTTTTTAAATGGAAAGGGCAAAGATTTTTGTGATTATCATTTCCCTTTTGTTGGCAAAAAGTACAGGAGAAAAGAATGATGTCTAATGGTCTTCTTTTACAATCTCAAATTTTTAGGGCTAGAAAGGCTTATAGGGATCATATTATAATATTCAATCCACAGATGAGAAAATCTAAGCCCAGAGAAGCTGGATAGCATGATTAAAGTGTCTGTATGTGTTACTGTACTTTTCACCACAAATAAAAAATACAACTTGAGTTTCCCCAGCTTGGTTTTTGTATAGCCACAATTCAAAAGACAGCCTATTTTCCTTTATCCAGCAAACATCTAAGGACAAAAAATGGGCAAAGTTGAAAATTATTAATTGAAATGCATGATGTAGTTCCCAAATGCCAGTTCATGACAGTTTTCTGAAGTCAACAGCAACATGCAAGATAAAAAAACAATGTAACATGTTTTTCACCAGGCTAAATGTTTTCCATTTAAACACTCTTCTGTAATATATAATTATGACATTTCTACAGTTTTGGTGCTGATAGTCCTTTCACTTTTCTTGGTCTACCACAAGGAAAAACTTTAGATATGTCAGCTTTCTAGTACCCTGCTGCATTAGTTATTAAATGCTGTGTAACAAATTATCCCAAAGCTGGCAGCTTAAATACTTATTACCTCATACAGTTTCACCAACAGCTTAGGTGGGTGATCTGGCGTTCATGTGGGCCTCCCAGGAGATAGCAGTCAAGAGGTAGGCTGGGGCCATGGTGCATAGTCATTTGAATACCTGGGCAGATCAAAGGGTCCTTTTCCAAGATGGCCCACTCACATCACTGTTGTCGGAAGGCCTGAGGTCCTCAGATGCTGCTGGCCAGAGGCCTCAGTCCCTCTCCATATGAGTCACTCCACAGGGCTGCACATGACACAGAAGTTGGCTTCCCTCACAGTGACTAATCCAAGAGAATAAAAGCATCCTGGACAGAAGTCACATTATCTTCTATCACTTAATATCACTCCCACCATGTTCTACTGGTCAGAAAGACCAAAACAGTGAGGGAAAAGGGTAGACCAGGGAGGGAATACCAAGAGTTGAGGATGGCTAAGGATCATCTTGCAAACTAGCTATCACAATTAAAAAAAAAAAATAGGGCCGGGATTGAGCTCAGTGGTTCCACCACCTGCAACCCAAGCTCAAGGACCAGAGTTCGATCCCAGGTGCCAAAAAAAAAAAAAAAAAGCTGGGTGTGGTGGGTACACACCTGTAATCCCAACACTTGGGAGGCTGAGGCAGGAGGATCACTTGAGACTAGCATGGACTACATAGTGATTCCAAAGTCAGCCTGAATTACAGAGTGAGACCTTGTCTCAAAAAACAAGAAAAAAAAATTACTTTACCAGTCCAGGAAATCAAGTCTGAAATCTACTGTTAGAGCAAAAAGAATATAAAAATTACAAGTTAAAAGAATATTGTTGTAGTTATAATTGAAACACCAGTAATGGATAAGTCACTTAATTTTTAAGGCTTCAGTTTCTTTAGGTAAACAGAGGTTGGGCTTGATAATCTCTTATACTGTCCTCGGTGATAACATTCTAAAATTGTAATTGTACACTAGCAATAGTCAAAATGTGAACTCAAGCCGCTAGGTTACCTTAACCTTAGGAAATAAATGAAAATGAACACAGTAAAAAGTACACAAGTAAAATAATGCTTTGCTGCCTTACTGTCACTAATTGTAAAATGGGGGGAAAAAAATCCCGTACCATCCTTATTAAGTACTTCATGGGCACTGTTTTCTTTTTCTTTTTTTCTTCCTGGTACTGGGGATTGAACTCGGGTCCTTGAGCTTGTGCAGTAGGCAGCAAAGCCACTGAGCTAAATCCCTGGCTCACTAACTGTTTTCTTTATAATTACTGACTTAGGCATTCTTTCATTGTAATGGCCCATTTTGAGGAACCTCTCTTCCTATCAACTTGTAACATAACAGTGTTCTGCATTATAGGAAATTTCCACTTTAAAATCACTATGCTTATTATTATGGTATCAATTCCAGTTAACCGTGGTAAAGAAATGATAAGCTTGCTAATATCTACAGTCATGTAAACCTTCTGTATAGACTTGGAGTAGGAGAGGTGGAATAATGATAACTTTTTATCTTTTTTTTCTTTATTTTTTTCTTCTTCTGGAAACCACTCTTAACTTCTTGAAGAAACCCTGCAATAGCTTAGTTTTTAATGAATCTTTTTGTTTGTATGTTTTTCAAGGAAAATATCAAATGCTATGCAAATAAACAGGCAAAAATCATACTACAATGATCTAATGTTTTTTATCCTTCTCTTTTAGTTAACAAATAGCATATATATGCTAGTTGGCATCATAGCAGAATAATTTCAGTTATGTGTTTTTCTAAGTTTCTTCTGAATGTACTTCTCACTCCCCTAAATACTAATGCTCTTGTATACTGAAGTCAGAAGACTCTCAGATGGAGGAGCACAACTGGTATCAGTGAGGGACAAGGAAAGCCCTCACCCTGGGATTGATTGTTTGTTGTTTAGAAAAGACAAAGTTCTGGCATGAGAGCAAGGCCAGAAGTCAGTCCAAAAAAGTGATGCAAAATTTCTCAAAAACATTGCCAGAGGATAAACATGAAAAAACAGAAGACAAATAATATTATCAAATTGGCTCTTCAATTTAGGAACTCAAGGAAAGACCAAAGTCATCTTGGGAATAGTAAACATTGTTTCCACTGCTTTTAACTGATACAGCAGAAAAAGAATGTAAGGCTCAGGCATCCAAGAGTGACAACTGTCTTTCAGACAGTTGGAAAGGACTTGAGAAAACATTTGTTGGAATGCGCTTTGGCTTCTGTGGTCAAAATTTCTGGGACTCAGCTGAAACAAGATTCTGGGTTAAGACTTATATGGTTTTCATCACCCCATAAACATTAGCATTATTGATGCAGATCTGTCACTTGAAATATTTTACCCATATCCTCTACTGCAAGGAATTTTCTTTTTACCCATTCATCTCTGGTGACAAATTTGTGGCACTTACAAATTTAAAAGGCTGTCAAAATCTAATAATGAAATCTTGGGGGGAGTCATGTGGAGCACAGATCAGAAAGAACTAAAATTAATTTCAGAGGATTTACTGCACAGGTTAGGGGTCACACTGAGGCAAGTTTCTTTCTACAATGTAAAATCTCACATACAATACTTTCCCAGAGGTAAAGAGAAAGCAGAAAAGGAATTAGTGCTGGTCAGGCCATGGAACAAAGTTAGAAACACATTAAAGAAACCAGTGCACAGACAACATGGAAAACCACATGTTTTCTAGGACTTAAACCATGCCTGGGCCCACACTTATTTTAATAATGGCTATTACTAAGAGTCAGGCATACTTTTCAACTACTGATATCTCACCTATGAAACTTTTTCATCTCAACAGGGATTGAATTTATGGAATTGAGTTTTACACCTCCCCAGTGAAGGTTCAACAAAAATGGAAACATGCTTTAAAAAGAAAAGTGGCCAAGATTTTTTTCCCTTGCTGAATTCTCTTTGATGTACCTGCTACTAGGAAGCTCAACGGCTCTGAGCAGACATTTGCCTCAAGGCTTTAGTAGATGAAGAAGAAAGTGAGGAGGAAGTTGCAGGCTGGCACATTCATGCAGGAAACCCAGTTGAGGAGGTTGCTAGTAAGTCAGGCAGAACCTCTAGAAAGCTATGGCTTGGGGTATGTCAGAGATCACACTGGATAAGACCTGGGGCATTAACTCAAAGGCTATAAAACTGTTGCTTCTTAAGAGAGATAAGAGTTCATGTTTCCAGGTCTCATGCCCAAAAGGCTGCTTTCATAGAGGAGACAGCCTTGTGCATTGCACCAGGGGAAGAGTAGTCAAATGCTTAAAACAACCAATCCTGATAAAGAGCTGCAGTGATTAATCAGATCCTTGTTTCATAATGTCCCCAAAGCTGGAACTTCTGGTCTTAATACCCTACTCCACTTTATCATGCCATGGGGAGGGCTGGTAGGTCTTGAATCATTAATGCCAAGGTAAAAGAACAGGAAAGGAGGCAAAAGTTCTGCGACATCCTAGCACAATTCAGTGTTCCTACTTCTTCCCTAATCATTAAGCCTAAAACTCCCAGAGTCTAAGGTACGGGAATCTTGCTCCCAGTATAAGTTCTCTAGTCTAAAATTTGGTCCTTTCAACTTCTTGCAAACAGTCCCCAAAAGCAGACACAACCACAGCAAGAGATGCCGTACACATACCTGGCAGGGCTACTGAGTTCTGTTTGCTATACACCCTGGTTTTAGTTTCCTAGGGCTGCTGAAACAAATTGCCATGAGACTGGGTAGCTTCAAACAACAGGATTTTATTCTCTCATAGTTGGAGACTAGAAGTCTGAAATGAAGAGGCGTTGGCAGGTCATTCCCTCTGGAGACTCTGAGAGAACCTGTTCTGCGCCTGGCATTGCTGGTAGCCCTTCGCATTCCTTCCCTTGTAGCTGCATCACTCCAGTCATCCTTCACTTGGTGTTCTCTGTCCATATATCTGTATTTTCTTACCTTATAAGGACAATGGTTAATAGGTCAGGCCCTACTCTAACCTGGAATGGCCCCAATTTAATGAATTTTATCTGCAAAGACCCTCTTTCCAAATAAGGTCATGTTTTGAGGGTCGGCATAGACATAAATTTGGGGGTGGGGAGACACTACTCAACCAGCACACCTCACAAAATCACTACAAGCAGCATCCAAAATATTTATTCCACCTACACAGCAAATATTTAGTCCACTTCCCCTCACCAAAGGAGGAAATAAAAAACTCTAACGTTGTTTACTAAGGAGACTATAAAGACATCAGGGAAAAGTTCTCTTGACTGAAATTTGACATGTAGACATTTCCCATCTCCTCTCGCAAGATCCTCATAAAGCAAAGTCTTCTAATGAAACAAGGCCTGCCTATATAAAGTAAAGCTCTTTTCAACTTTGTATGACCATATTCTCCAACAAAAAGAAACCACGTCAGCTTCCATAAGAAGCTGAAAAAAATCCATCTTAAGAGATATCAAGAAACAAAGAAAGCGAACCACATACACACACACACACCAAAAAACGAGAAGACAAAAAGCAGAGAAATCCCTCCGGTTTACATTCTTTTTTTGGTATCTGGGCTCAAACTCAGGACCTTGCGAGGCAAGTGGCAGAACCACTGAGCTAAATCCCCGGCCCTCTGGTTTACATTCTTTAAAAAATTAAAGAAAATACAACTTAAAAATAAAACAACAAAAAAACAACATAACAACACACAAAGGAGTTAGAAATCAAGAGAGTATTTTCTTAAGATATTAAAAATTTCCTTAGAAATTTTCTTAGAAATTAAAAATAGAATTACCAAAATGAAATACTGAAAATAAAATGATTAGAAGACAAAATTGAGATGCACCTTTAGAACAAACAATAATAACACAAATCAAGAGCTGAAAATTTTAGAAAAAAGAGACAAAGTCTTTCCACCAAAGAGGCCCAAAATCCAAATTACTGGATTTAAGGAAGAAAAAACAGAGGACCAATCAAATACATAGCAAAGGATTATTTCCCCAAGATTAGGCACATCGGGCCAGGGATTTAGCTCAGTGGTTCCCAAGTTCGATCCCAAGTACCAAAAAAAAAGATTAGGCACATCTTCAGCTTTCAAGCATGATATGAGAGGGGTCCAGCCCAATGAATAAGAAAAGACAACATCAAGGCATATAAGAAGATGTAAAAACACTTCCAGAAATTAAAAGCACAGATTGCTTTTAAAGAAATGAGAAGCAGATCACCATGAATAGCACTAGATGGCAACAGATAATAGAATACAGGTAAGAAAATCTCCAAGGAAAATTTATTTTCAACCTGAAAACCTACATCCAGTGAAAGTATTATTCAAACATGAAAGTAAAATCCCTTCCTCAATATGCCAACATTTATACACCTCCCAACCTCCCTATCCAGCCAGGTTAGATACTTGCTTATTCTTCTAATCTTCCATGTACTTTCAGTGTGACTCACATTTTGCATTAAACATGTTAGAGTTTAAAGCAGAGATTACTTCTGTGACTTTCTTTCCCCATCACTTGTAAATAACTACTTTTAAAATGGCATGTCACATTCTAAAAATGGGTCTCAGATACAAAGAGTTACATGACATAGCCTTCATGAGATTATTACAAATTTTGGAATACATTTATTTCTTTGTTCCATATAAAAGCCAAATTTTTCCCTCTAATCTGAACCTCTAAAACCAGTTTCTTTTGCCAAAAGAAAATGAAAAGAAAAAACCAAACATATATTTGAGATAACAGGCATTAGGAGTATAAAACTATGCAAGTAGAATATTAAAGTATTTATCAGAAAGTTTGTTAGTTATTGTAGGGATTATATTGTTTAATATGTTTTGTAATAAAAGCTAAGTATATGAAAAATACCAATTGGAAGCTAACATCATTTTATACAAGAAATAAGTATACTATTACTTAGTACCAAAAATAATATTTGTATCATTTCCATGTAAACAACTGCACTTCTTCTGGATATCTCAACCTAATGTATAATAAATTTAAACTGAAAATAATAAATTTAAAATGAAATATATTTATAAGAATATAAAGAATAATATTAGAAACTTCATCTCCTTTCTTTTTTGACATGCATAAACAGGAAAGGCAACTGTTACTAAGTACTCTCTCCAATAATATATGCAGCATGGTTAAAGACTTTTAATAATACTAAAATATAATCATCATGTAATTTAACTTAGCTAGTAAGAGCATGAGTTTTGAATCCAAATAGACTGACTTTCATATCTTGACTACTATTAACAGATTCTTAATCTCTTTGAGTTTAGTTCTTTTATCTATAAAATAGGGAAATAATAGCACCTTGTCACACAGGATTAGACACAATGATTTATGTCTTGGGAGGGACAGAGTGAGACTGTGTGACTTTAAAATTGTATTATTTTTACTGATAATATACTGTAAGGTGCTCTATATTAGACATCCTCTATATTAATAAATGATTGAATATGGATTTCATTTTATAAGTTGTTGGGGTGCAAAACAAGGGTGAAACACCAAAATTGCAGGATAACATTAAAGCTATCACCTTGGCCAATATAGCAGTCCGCCCTTTTCTGCAGTTTTACTTTCCATGGTTTCAGCTGACGCCATTAACCATGGTCTAAAACTTTTAAGTAGAGAATTCAGAAATACAAACTCTCCAGTTTTAAATTGGGTACTGTTCTGAGTAGTGCGATGGAATTTCACAGTCTCCCTCTGTTTCTCCCAGGACACGAATCATCTCTTTGTCCAGTGTATCTATACTATATACACTACCTGTCTGTTTAGTCACTTAGCCATCTCAGTTATCAAATGACTGACCCAGTATTGTAGTGCTTGTGTTTAAGAATCATTACTTAATGGGCCCAAAGTGCAAGAGTAGTGATATTGGCAATTTGGATATGCCAAAAAGATGCCTTAAAGTGCTTCCTGTAAGTGAAAAAGTGAAAGTGCAATAGGATTTTGAGAGATCATATTCACATAATAAAAAATAACAATACAAATTATTCAAATTCATTAGTTACTGTTGTTGATCTCTGTGCCTCATTTATAAATTAAACTTTATCAGAGGTATCTATGTGTAGGAAAAAACAAGAGAAAGAGAACAGGAAGTAGAAAGAGAGAAGGAGGAATTGGAAAGAGAGAAAGGGAGGGAGAAGGGAGAGGGAATGAGAGAGAGGGAGAAGGACAGAGACAGGATCAGAGAGAGACAGAGACAGAGACAGAGCGACACTATGGACAATTTCAGGCATCCTTTGATGGTCCTGGAACTTTTTCCTGGCAAATAGAGTATGGGACTGTATTTTCAACCTTGAATGTCTCTTTTTCAGAGCTGATAGAATAAAAGTTTAAAACTGTATCTTATGGCAACAGTCTCAGAGATCATACTGCGAAACACTAGCTATGTTGTTTTGGATATGCCTTTATTGAAAAATAAAGCAGCAGTGATAAGCCAGCTATAGTTAATATAACCTAAGTAACTCTCCTGAGCCAGCTGTTTCAATACAACTTTAGGTGTGTAAGCTAAGAAGGTAAAAATCAGTGCTTCATAAAGTTGATCAGGATCTATAATGATTACCTGTCCTAGCTCTCTTTTAAGATAGACTGATTCTAAGCATCCCATAAATATATTCAGGGTGAGTTGTCCCATGTAACACAATAGTGCCCAAATACTTGGAAGGGAAAACAGATTTTTACATTTCCCTACAGACAGCAGGGGACCACATAAAGAAGCACGATAGGCCTAGGATACTATCTTTTCCTATTCATCTCATTAGAGTATCATATAGAAATCAAATTTAAAATGAGCTAGGCTTTGAAAAATTAGAAATCATTATCACCAAATAATGTTATAAATCAGTACATTTTGAAGTATTACTAGTTAAGTACAACAAGAAGATACTGAATTCTAAGTTCCTTGAGGGTATGGGTAAGATACTTTGTGATTCCCATGGTTGAGAGCACACTGCCCTTGAAACTCTCACTCTGATTGTTTAACAAATGAATAATATTAAACTATATTTGTATAGTATCATATGCAAAATATTTTCACATAATGAAAGAATTTATACCCCTAAAATGTTCCCCAAAATTACTCTCTAAACCAGATTTTAAAAGTTACAATGTTTCTAAAAGGTTTTATACTCTGTAACATTAGCTACAAATTAAGAAGTTCTTCTCAATTAGTAATACATCTTAAACTGAAGCCCTGTCTTAGTCACTAGACACTCAAGAGAAGAAACAAAAGAATGACTATATATGTATGTCAATTAAAGCAATTACAGAACAGAAAAACGTTGGGATGAATATCAATCAACTTAGTTTTAGAACACATAAGAAGCATCCGAGTTTTGGAGGAAAAAAAAAAGGCAAAAGTGCCCTATCTTGGCTGAGTAGCACTATTAAATTCAGATGCAGGGTTCTATTTAGTTTGGACAGGTCCCAGCCCCAGAACAAAGTCAGTCTGTCTCAGTACCATAACTGAATTCTACAAGTTAACAGCTTTTCATGAAAAGCTGCCATTTCAAAATGTCAATCAAATCTGAGCATAAGTGGGAACTCCTGCAGAAATAACCAGCTGCAGGTTTGAAAAACATTTTTCACTGAAAGTGGAAACACAAAAGATGTTTGAACGAGATCTCTTTTCATTCCTGTAACAGTAGACGGCCATTTTCACAACATCAAGGACAGAAAACAGGGGACAAAATTGCAAATAATGTCTTGAAAAGGCTATTTGCAGGAGTGATGACTGATTCAAGTTACAAATGACAGAATTATTGGCAAATGGGAACTCATTAATATGAAATTGTTTCTCATTCAGTGAAAATAGTCTCAGACTATTTATTTTATTGCACTCAAATGACTATGCCATACAGAACAAAATGTCACCTCAAGTTTTTGCATTTATTTTTAATTACTCTAGAGAACTGATGACAGTATCCCTTGATTTTATGAGAGAAAAATCCACTCATTAAGGTTATGAACAAATTTTTAAAAGAATCATTATTTTACTTTTCAGAATACAAAAGACAATAAAATACTATGTATCTATAATTGTACCTGTCTTAATTTTAAAAAGGAAAAAGAAAAACAAAACAAAAAATTATACTTGTCTTACAAGAAAAAGTCCCTCGTAAACAATTACATAATACAATGAGACTAAATGTTTCAAGTACTAAATGTGATGAGTCTTTTTCGCGAAAGAGAGTTAAGTTCACACACAGCATGTACATCAGAGAATAAGGCCGCGAGAGATTTTCCACCATGTGTATCTTCAGAGGCACAAAAGAGCAAAAAGATTAATCAAGAAATAGTTTTTATGATTGAAGGCATAGCTCAATGGCAAAGTATGTGTTTTGTAAGCTCAGCACATGCACACACACACATGCACACATACAGAATAAATGAATAAGAAAACACATTTTAAGAAAGTGGTAGGAGCATACATATCTTTCAAACATCTTTTTACATCACACACTTCAACGAATATTTTTCTTTCTTTTGCTATCAGCAATTAGGCTAAATAAGTTAACAGAAATGATGACTTCTCTCAACATCAATGCAATAGTCAGTCTGTGCAAGAAGAGAAGACATCAGTGTCAATTTTCTTTTATAGAAACGAAAGCTAAAACTGGATCTGTGGTTTATAAGTCACTACCCACACAGTAGACATGTAAATAGGTTCTGTTAAAATTCTGGAGGCTCTCATGAGTTAACTAATCTTTATTTATTTGGAAGACTTAGAGAACCTGTTTGAGCTTTGTTTATATATTTACCCCATATTGATGTCAGTATGAAATATGAAAACAAAAAGGAAGTCAGAATCCACCCCTCTAATAAATGAGGTACTGCCTATCAAAGTGCTTTCAAAGAGTATGGAGCACTTCAGGACATTAGAATTTGTCTTTTTAATTTTTTAAAAATGTTCTATCTCTCATTTTCAGAAATTTCCACTTTTACTATTGACAAAAAAAATTTGCACATCTAACTCAACCACAGACTTATTTGCTTTTAGTAGCTACAGTTTAATTAACATACTTATCTCTTAGCCAAATAGTCATTCTCTGGCATCATATACCTTTATCTACTTTAGAATCTCTTGAGCTCATAATCAGCAACAACAGAGACCCCAAATAAGCGTTTAATAACATCTGTAATATTTGTATGTAATATTAATTAAGCAGAGATATAATGAATCTCACTAATCTTCCCTAATCTTTCCCAAAGAGCCACAACTCATGTTTAGTTACATATCAATCACAATCATCACTGCAAAGAAAAATACTCTTCCTCCTAATTTGAGTAAGTGAAAAGTGTTTCTAAATATGAGGTAATAAAATCCTGACACAATGGTGTCTTTTGTATTTCCTTAAGAATTTTTCATCTACTACTATAGCATTCATATACCTTCCTATGAGAATATCCAGTATTTAATTCCAAATGCTTTTAATTCTTCTGTTCAAACAGCTGGATGAGGTTGTGGTGCTTGTTTAAAAAACAAAAAGAATTGGTTGCAATAGAGAGGGGGACATGAGCTGGTTACCAGTCGTCACCCAAAGGTAACAGTTGCATTTATTGGTGCATTACAGATGCAAATGGTTAATGTGGTGTAAACTGTATACTAAGTTTAGATCAAATGTCTAAAGCTATCACACAAGGCATTCATCTGCATTCCCTGTTTATGAGAATGAAATATGTAGTCATTTGAAGTCCACAATAGGTATACTGTGTTTGTAATAACTGCAGATTTTACAAGCACATTATTCTTTCCATTAGGATTAAAACCTCACCGAATAGCAATTTGTGAAAGAATTCTAACAGGGCCCAGAGCCCAGAACTCTGACCTCTGATGAGATGCTTGGCAGCAACAAACCCTAGGTCTAGGCTAAACATCTGGTTTGAGTTAGACTTCCTGAAAAAATAGCCCCTGTACTGGGGAAACTGGTATTCACTCAGCTTTGTATATATACTTTGACTGACTTCAACACTGTTATAGAAAAAAAAAAAATGAAGAAGAAGAAAGACTGAAGTAGAATGCTTGTCAATCATGGCAGACTCCTTGGTGGCCCCTCCAGAGTTAATAAGCACTCTTATTAGCTAGAACAGTCTATTTCTTTCTATATTCCTCACATATTTTTCCATGTGATAACATACAAAATATACAATAATGTTAAAATGAGTCCAAGTTTGTTATTAACAAATCTAAATTACTTTTTCTTTAATCATTGTGGAGTAGGAATCACTGGGCAAATTAAAATTCATTTTGTTTATATACATAAGGGGAACAAAGATAATAATATGTTGAGGTTCTTATAAAATTTAGCAAATATTAAAACTCCAAATATTGGTTTCTAACTAGTGTTCCTTTCTTCTAAAAATTACAAATGTCAATGTGGTAGTGATGTTTATTGGGAGGAGGTTTTATTTTTGTTTTTCATCCTCTCTGCAAATTTGATTAAAAAAATCACAATTCAAAAAGCATTCCTCTACTATATTAGAAAAAACGCTTTGGGTTACTATGAAAATATGAAACAATCTGAAGACAGGACATTATTTAAAGGTTCTACTCATTTTTAATTTCTGATAAGCAGCTTTAGTAGGATAGATGTGTAACCTATCCACTGCAATTAACATAAATTTTTAGTTCGCTACAACCCCATCTAGTTCATTTTTAACCCATTTAATGATTACTAAACTATTTTACCTTTTTATCTGTACATACAGTCTTTTGAAGCAGAGCTCTCATATCAGACTGAAGATGCCCCAAAACTATGAATGGTCCTACTAAAGGAAAGGGCAGCATCTAGGGGAGCTGGTTTCTACAGCCAAAGGTTAATGTACAGCATAAAAGCAGGATATTCCAACATGGCATTCCCTACCCCCTGTGATTTGATTGGAGCGTCTAGTGAAAGCAAAAATCTAACACAATTTACACCATTGTCAACACGTAAGATCCAGATCGTGTGGGATAATGATTGGGAGCCTGATTCACTTTCAAGGACCTGGGAGAGTTTTGTCAATCTCAAGAGGTGGTAAATTGCCATTTTACTTTTCTATATATCACCTTAATTTAATTATTACCTTTGTGAGTAGAAGTGCAAATGTATTTAAATTTAGTCTTTTGAAAGAACAGTGTGGAATTGAATGAAAATTAATGGGTGCATATTTCTTGAGGTACAAATTTACTTTTCTACCCAGTGGCATTTCGAAGGACTCTATTGAATAGTAACATGTTGTAAAACATCAGTATCATTCTCCAAAAGGAATCAGCAGTTTGCAACCCCACTTTTAGCATACTTTAGGGAGCAATTTAGGAATAATTATGATTATTTATATTCTGCTCATGTGTTCAAAAGTCTTATTGACGAAACTCAAGTCAGATTCTGCATGAAGTTCATTCTGCAGCGTTTTCATGGCACACACACACTTGTTTGTCTACTTGTCACAAACAGCAAAGTTTTTAATATATGTCACAATTATAATTCAACAAGTCATAAACTCTGTACCATCTTAGCACTGGATAACTTTTTAAATGTTTAAAAGAACATTTATATTTCTACCATGAAGTCTTGCCGTTTCTATTCTAATCTGATCAACAA
>NW_004624738.1:26915832-26957677 GCF_000247695.1 Heterocephalus glaber
TTTATAAAATGGAGTACTACTCAGCCATAAAGAATGAGAAACTAGAGACATTTATAGCTAAATGGATGCATATTGAGGCCATATTCTTAAGTGAAATAAATAGGACACACATGTGTAAATACCGAACAGTTTCTCTAGTGTGAGAAACTGAGAGTGTAAATAAGGATTAAATTGATTAAAATGAATAATTGATAATTTGAAATAGGAAGAAAAGGTCCAAAGGGGTAGGGGTGGTGGGAGGGGAAGGGGAAAGGGAAGAAGGGAAAGAAAAAATTATGAGAAAAGAAAAAAAAATGGAAACAAAATCTATGTAAACAGGGAAGGGTGGAGGAAGTGAAGGGCACACCGGTAGTTGGGAAAAAAATAAGAACCAAGATTCATCATGTATAGGTACAAGCACCCAATGATGAATGTAAACGTATTGTATACCTAAAATGTACCAATAAAAGAATTTAAGGAGAACAAAAGTTTTCTTCTACTAGTGAGAAGACTTGGCAGTTTGAGGCCAAACTAATAGCATGGAAATGAATCCTATTTCTTTTTAAAATTATATTTCTACTATACTCTGGAATTATGAATGATCATTAATTAATCACATGACTGAAGTGGTCTTAAATTAGACACACTGTCACCAGGACTGCTTGGTTATGACTAAGCGACAGCCTTACCAGGTTGTTAGGGTGCCAGTGGTCCCTCCCAGGCCACCATATTTACAGAAATCATAGGCCTGGGCTACCCTCCTCTACACTCTCTTTATCCTACACAAATGGTGTTTCCCTTATATCAATTTTCCCAGGGAAGTGTATGATGGAATATCATAGTTTTTTTGTTTTGTTTTGTTTTGTATTGGGGATCAAACTCGGGACCTTGTGCTTTCGAGCCAGGCGGTGGCACCACTGAGCTAAATCCCCGGCCTGGAATATCATAGTTTTTAGAGTAAATTTAGGATTCTAAATAAAAATGTAGTATGCCACCCCAGAGAAGCAGAGTTAAAATATAAAACTGATTTTTATCCTTACTTTAATGGAATCTTGTAATGTTCCAGCTATAAAATGTCTTAATTAATGCTTGCCAATTAAATGCCTTACTGATGTCCAAGTCTTTCTGCCTACAAATGGTTGGTACTGGGCACATCTGAAAATTCAAGGAGTCTTTCAAAATCAATGCTGGGAAGATGACCTATTTTCACTTTCCTTCTAGGTAGGTTCACATCACCAGATGATGCTGGATATGGCTTAACTCCAAGGAAAACAGCCTTTTACTTAGTTGTTCAATGGCTGTTTATGAGTATACAACAAGTGCTTTATATACACTGGGAGCCTATTAGACGTGCAAATCCTCTTTTAACGTTACTCTAGAGCACACGTACCTCTATGGGATGTGACATCCTCACTCCTCCCACAATAGAGCCCCACTGGTGAGTAAACATATTCCAAAGACTCTTGCAAGAAAATGGATTCTCTTTTCTACCACAGTGTCTTTTTACAAATGCAGAATACAAAAGGGGAGGCCAAGACTCATTTTTCCCTAACTCCTCTCTGACTCTTGCCAGTTCTCCTCACTCATTGAGGGCTGAGAACACTGATTTATTCTGTGGAGTCCTCCCTGAGGTTCCTGTGGGGACCTGGAAACCAGAAAGATTCTACCTACTTCCCTAATGCTGCAAACATATGAGTTTTCACTCTCTTGTCCCCCTTAGCTAACTGCCAAGGACTGTTTATATCATTCATATTCAGTAAATGTGCACCAAAAATGGAGGAAAAATCCTGAGTTTAAAATTGGACAAAAACATTATAGGGGGAAAAAAGGAGTCATTTTATAGATAAACTTCATACTCTGGTGTTGAAAGTTAAGGTCCACAAATCAAAAAGCAGTCATGTCTACAGAGCTAGGCCTTTCCATTGCCCTCTCAGTGAATCACACTGCGGTTAGTTGAAAGTGCTGTTCACATAATAAATTAACCACCTCATTTCCTTCATCACCAAAATATACACAGCACCCCTATACAGATTTGTTTTAATAAAAGTAATAAAGCAAGTCCAGAGGTTAGGGCAGTTATGACATAATCACACCTCCGAGATTTGAAAACACTCACTTGCACATCATGCCTCAAAAGTCTTCACAAGCCCCCCTCCAACAAAACCTAACTGTACTCATACCTTCTGGCCCCGTTTATTCAAAATAAATAATAAAACAACAGCCTTGAAAAAGCCAGGAGCAAATTCTCCCTTTCAATTATACATCTGAAAAGAACATACAATTTTTAATAATATTGCTAACAAATAGCTTGTGTATTTAATCTGGTTTATTAAAGAAAATATATTACTACAGTTAACAGTACCCTAAGAAGGTAGCCAACTGCCTAGTCTCACCCTAAAACAAAAGTATTTTCTAAAATTACTTGTTCAAAATGACAAGCAACACACGTATTTCTTTATGTGAACTGAGAAGCAATTTTCATTCTATACAAATCAGGCAAATGAACTTTCCTTACCTGGTAATGATGTTTAATTACTGAGAAGAATCAAGTGGGGGAAACAACACTCATAATTTTAATTTGTTCTGAACCTTGATTTTCACCCCTAAAATTCCTTTCTATGATCACCAGAATGAATGACCTTGTAATACAACTGTCCACAGGGTAAGATGGATTTTGGGGGAGTAATGTGCCATGAGTGAACTCACGCCGTAATTCAATGAGGCCAGTTTTCTTGTCTCTGCATCACATTATAATCACTTTGCACAGGCAAGGTTCATTGTTCACCTAAACTCTACATTCCCAGTCCTCACTGCAAGACTATGCCTTCTATAAATGCTGTCACTATGACAGTGATGAGGCCTCCCCTTTGAATGCAAAATGTAATTCAATCTTACTCGTAATTAAATTTATCTGTGCTATTCTGAAAGGCCATGGTTAACCCCCTTGTACACATATATACACAAAAGAATGAGTATATCAGCATTCCTGAACAATATCAGATAACAGATCTTCAGGATACAGTTTTTAAATGCTCAGAGGTGGCTCTAATATATATTTTATTTCTTTTATCAATTGCTATATTTACCTAGCACAATCTTATAGTACATAGGTTTTCAATTTTTTCTAATGTAAATATTATATTACACGATTTTTTGACGAGTAAAGTTAAAAATTCCATTCAAAATTCTCTTATAGTATGTCAATTTTCCATAGAAAAGTTATATCCAAATATTCCACAAAACAATATAAAAGACAATGTCAATACCCAAGTTAAACATTTTTAGAGTAATTTTATAATACTATTTCTAGTCTATGGATTATCTACCTACACACAACCAGTATCAGACCTAAGAATTACACTGAAAACTTCCTTAGAGCTCTGAATCAAAGAAAAATAAACATATTAAGAACATCCATAAACTTACATTTTAGTAGACAATTTCACTTTAAAGGAAAGATGTTGCCGGGAATTTAGCTCAGTGGTGCCGCCGCCTGCCTCACAAGCGCAAGGTCCCAAGTTCGATTCCCAGTACAAAAAATAAATAAATAAAGGAAAGATGCTATTCCAATCAATCTCATTGCAACAAAGATTTTTCTTTGATAACGACACAGTATATTTTATTAGCTACTGATCCTTAGAAACACTGATTTGCTGATTATGTCACAATCAAAGTGCATTCCTCTGTTAGTGCTCCCTCTGATCCACCCTGGTAAGAATTATTTCCAAAGGGAACAGAATATGCATTATAGAGAGGAAAAAGGAATGAAGAGGTGTATGCTACATTAAAGAAGTTTAGTTCCTTCATCAATAGCGATCTTTCCTCAGTCACTCTCATTTCAACCACATGGCTATCTGAATGCTCTCTGTTCTTCAATTCCCAACTACTTTTCAGCACAGATGCTCCCACAGAAAGACCTAAGACGAAAGAGAACAAAAAGAGATACGATGTGCAAGACAGCGCTCCCTTATCCCAGTGAGTTGTTTACTTGCCAACTCACTAGAGAAAGAATTCATGTCTACTTTTCAACTCCTTCCCAATTTTAAAAGTGCATTATAGGAAAACAATGTTCTAACACATCTTCTGAAAAGACATTTCATATTCTTAAAACACAGGTTAAATGGCAAATTTAGTAAAGAAATATTGCAATAGGTTTCTTAAAGCACTAATTAGTAAGGAGTTGCCAGTGTCACCTCCATAACTGGACTATGTAAAGCAGTGTATCACAAGGAATGGTAAAAATGTGGCATTGCTTATTCTCAGCACTACCTCAGCTTTGAGAAAAATCACATCTTAAAAATGTAATAAAGTTTTTTTCACAAGGCCAGGTAAATGAAACTGAATCCAAGATTTTAAATCCATTCAGCGAAAAAATACTAAGGTACAAAATTGTAGACCGGATGAGTGTCACAGATTAGAGAATGTATAAACAAGACACAATATTTTTCAGGTAAATTAAAGGCTCTAAAAAAGTATACACCAATATAACATAATGAAATTAAGAGAAAAAAAGCTTTTCATGAAATACTAAACTGATTTTAGCATCATCTTTAAGCATTTCTTGGAACTGCCCAACCAAGTACCAATACTTTGCGTGAAAAAGAAAATGTCGTGCTCGCTTCGGCAGCACATATACTAAAAAGAAAATGTCATGTTTTAGATTACACATATATGTGGATACACACACACACACACGCACACACACACACACACACACACACTGTGGAAGTCAAAATTCTGATGGAAAATGGAAAATGATCCAGAGTGCAGTAGACTATGGTCCCTGTCCAGCCAAAGAAATGAACAAATTCTTACCTTAAAAATCAAAGACTTAAAGATCAAAATGTACAACTGAAGGAAAATGAGGATTTCCTTAGAGAAGTTTCATTAAAAAAAAAAGATATTAGTAGCTAATAGTCCAGATTTACCCAACAAAAATTTTATATGAAAAAACCACAAAAAATGTATATGTTGGTAACACAGAAATACAGTAAACATTAACTATACTGATAATCTACCATTCACTCATTCAGCAGGTCCTAGGAGACCTGTATACAGAGGTGGCAACACCCTGTCCTCTTATAAGGGTTTACATTGTATCAGATAAGATGGCAAACAAATGAGCATTGCAGTTTTAGAAATTTAAACCCCAGCTCTTCTCCTTTTGGCAGTGTAACACGAAGTTTCCACCTCACAGAAAAAGTAAAAACAGATAGGAAACAAACCCTCACATCCTGTTATCTTGTACCTCTTCACCACCACACAATGCCACACTACAGAGATCTCTCTTCTGAACTATACTTGTCCACCCACCCGCCCACACACACCCCTTAGGCTATTTCTCTAGGCCTCCTGTGCATGCCCATCTCTACAAGCATCCAGCTACCTCTCAGGCCAGCACCTTCAACTCCTCCTTTCCCTCACTGACATTTAAAGGTAACCAAATCCTGACTTCCTTGAAAGCTTTGTTTGCTTTTGTCTCTTGAATGGTCACTTTTCATTCAGTCTTGAATTTATTTTTGTCTGATTTCTCCCCCACACCACTCCAGTGATATTATTCTTATTATGGTCACCACTGACTTACTTTTTAAACTAACTTTGTATTTTTAAAATGTACTTATTTGTCAGTACGTGAAAACAAAAATGTACATAATTATGGGCTGCCATGTAATGTTTCAATATATGTATACATAGTAGAATGTTTAAATCAAGTTAAACATACCTATCTCCTCAAATATTTATCAATTTTTTATGATAAAACATTCAAAATCCTTTCTTCCAATTTCTTGAAATATACAGTACATAATTCTTATCCAGTCATCCTACTGAGCAATAAATCTTACTCCTAACTGTAACTTAGCTCCCACCAATCAACCTTTCCCCATTTTTCTTCCCCTTATTTTTATTCTATTGGTACATGTTTGCAATGCATGCAGTTTACAATTATCTTGGGGAATAGTTACACGTACATATTACAGCTTGTTTTATTTTTTAAATCCCCTTTCTCTCTGCCCCCCCCACCTCCTCCTCCTCAGGTGCCCCTACCCCCTTTTTCATGCTTGTTGGTTATTTGTCTTAGCTCATGTTTCCTCCCCCTATTTCAAATGATACATTTCTCAGTTCTTAGCCAATAGTTTTTCTTTGTAGTATTTTACAATATTGATTTCTCCTTCTTCAAGCTCTCACCCTTTGTCATTAGTATGTCCCAATTTTCTTCCACATTACATAAAACTGTGATGTACATTCAAGATACCTAGAAATCTATTTAAAATCGGGTTCTAATTCAGTAGGCCTGGGAGGGCCCAATAGGCTCTGAGTGGGGTCTCTGCTATTCACAGATCAGCAGCATTGCTGTAACCTGGAGCCATGGAGAAACAGACTCTCATCACCCACTCAGGTCAACCAACTCAGTATCTGCACTTCTGTAAGATCTCCAAGGGGCTTATATGTGCATTCAAGCTTGAGAAACATTAGAAGCCAGTTGTTCTCAAACTAAGCCAACAAATAGATTATAGGGTCCTACTCCCAAATTTCTCATCCTATAGGAAAGGATGCAAATAATTGTATTTCTAACAAATTCTTAGATGATATTGATGCTTCTGATCTGAGGACCATATTCTGAGAAACTTGGCTATATATTAGGATCACTTGCAGAACTTTAAAGTTTGTTGGTATGAAAAGTCCACCCTTCCAGACCAATTAAACTAATCCCTCTGGAGATGAAGTCTAAGTTATTTTTAAAAGCGCCCTTGCTTAATCTTAAGATTTCTAAGTTAGATAATTTAGGAGTTAGGAAGATTAGTGATGAAAAGAAAATAGAATATAGGGTGTATGCTAAAGGACAGTATCATTGCTATAACACATGATTACGATTTCTTAAACATCTGCTCTGACCAACTCTGCCCTATAAATAAGCTCTAGGAATTTAACAGGTTGTCCTGAGCCATTTCTCTCTAAAATTACCAATGGGAACAAAACAGATGATATTTAGTTGTTGTTATGGTTTACATAAAATATTCCCCCAACGGTCTCATGTGTTCAAAAGCGGGGGTTTGCGAAGGTAACTGGATCACAGAGCACTATATTCACCAGTGGATTAACCCATTCCATGAATCCATAGCTGAATGTGCTGTTGGAAAGTAGGGCCTAACTGGAGGGTTGAGTCACTGGGGGCATGACCTGGAAGGGTATATTCTTATCTCTGGTTCCTCTTTTCACCCTCTGCTTTCTGGCTACCACGTGGTGAACAGCTTTCCTCCACCATGTCCTTCCACCATGTCATCTCTGCCTTGAAGCAGCTGATCACTGACTGAATCCCCTTAAAATATGAGCCAAATTAAATCTCTCTTTTAAATTATGAGTGTTGAGCATTTTATCCCGGCAACAAAAGGACTAATACAGTCATAAAATTCACAAAAGAAAAACTTAGATTTCTAGGATGACAAGTTTCAAAAGACAGTATCAAAACTTGGCATTAAAGTATATTTAATTTAGTAAAAGATCAGGGTCTTCAAGAAAATCTATATGAACATTATGAAGACAAACATAGCCTATAGTACTAAATGTATTTTTAACTTTAACTGAAAAAAGAAAATGAACTAATTTTCCTGATTATATAAATACACTTTGTAAGCTCACACACAAATGTATATGAAAGAAATTAAAACCAACTGAAAATCAAAGTTCTTAAGTTAAAGAACCTTTATAATTTGACCAAACTTTCTTCTTTCTTAAAATTATAAAACATCAAAAAGTTAGAGTATAAAACAGTATAAAAGATATAAGGTACCCACCATCCTGCTTAAGAAATAAATGATTATATAAAAAAAATTGAAACTTTTAATGTACCTCTCCCAGATCCCATTCTTTTTCATTCTATGCCCTACCCAAAGTAGTCACATTCTTAAATCCCATGCTTATTTTTATATTCTTAGTATATATGTATTCATCAATAATAGTTTTTCATTGATTTTTTACATTTTAAAATTTTATATCAATTGCATAATTTTGCTTGCTCACTTAATATTATATCCTACATTAACATATGTAGCTCTAATGGGGTCATTTTCACTGGTATATAATATTACATATTCTGAGGATACCGATTTATTTTTCCATTTTCCAGATGATGAGCATATGTTTCCAAATGTTCACTACTATAAATAATGCCCTAATGAACTCTTCATACATGTCTCACATGTGCCCATGTAAGAAAACTTTTCTAGGTTATGTATTTCTACCAACAGACCTGCTGAGTTGAAAAGCATCTCCATCTCCCACTAATTACTAATTTCCAATACTCTCTAAATGGCTTATACCAATTTATACTCCTAAAAATAATGTATAGGATTACTAATATTTGCTTGCTGGCTAACATTTGAATTCCCATACTTTTTTGACAATCTGAAGGGTTCCTCTCTGCAGGTTTAGTTTGCATTTCCTCTGCCACTAGTAAAAGTGACATTTTTCATACCTTTATTGGTCTTTTATGTTTCCTTTTCTATGAATTGCCTTTGCCTATCTTTCTATTCAATGTTCTTTCTTTTCTCTTGAGTTGCAGCAGATCATTACATATTCTGGATACTTAAAGGTTGTATGTTGCAAATACCGTCTCTCGTACACTGTCTATATATTCTTTTCTGATTCGGAGACATTTTAAGATTTTAATACAGTAGAATTCATTAATGTTTTCCTTTATCGTCATATTTTTAATGTCATGTGTATAATTCATATTTTGTGTTTTAGGGTCAAGACCACAAAACCACTCTGGCAGAGAATCCACCTATGTGAATAATGACTCAGTTTTAGAACAGTTTTCTCGGTTTCACATTTGTGTTTTCTCTATTGCAAAATACTGAGTCTATGTGAGGGCCAAAAGTCTAAAAAAAAGTCACCTAAATGACTGTCTATGGAGCAGACTTTTCTGCATTCCACTCTATTATGACAAGTAATTTGGGGATTTAAATATTTTAAAAGATTTGAACAAATACAGAAAAAATGAGGAAACTTACCTTTTACAGACATGAACTAAAACTACATTTAATAATTCATGTGTTAATTATAAAACAGTTTTTGACAAAGTAATATTGCCACTGAAGTGTTATTTTGTTTTTGTTTTTAATCAGATGATCGCAGAGCGGGGACAGTGAAGTGAAATAGCAAATTCCTACCTTGTGGTTCCACCATGAAAAATTTCAGATGGAAAGATGATTTTCCTTTTACAGTGACTCTTCATTATCCACAATGACGAATAAAGATGGCCTGGATACAGAATCCACTAAGGGTGCCAAAAACTTATTTTGGATAACTGTTTCATTTTCTAACATCACCAAATGATCTAACAGACAGGCACCAAAGGAGGAAAGAGGGCTGTTCCGAACCTTTCCTACTTGACTGCATATGTTTATTACCAAATAGAGGTGTTAATGAGCATGAAAGTATCTAGAACACAGTTCAAGGATGAAATAAATAGCAAATAAATCCAACTGATTCAAGTTGTACTTTCAGGGTATGACAAGGCCAAGCTAAACCACCATTCCCCATGTCCCATAGAACTCAACCCAGCCAACCCTGCATCATCCTGCTCTCTCACCCGGGACTGTTTTCTTGGGAGGAACACCAAGCCACTTTCCAGCAAAGTCTTTAGGGGTCAGTTAGGGAGATGCTGTCATTCGACCACACTGGCTGCTTCTCTCTCCAGAAATAATGACAGGCATGTGTTTTTAAAATCAGCTCTCATTTTCTAAGACAAAGACTAAAGTGCTGCCTTTGGCATTTCAGCCATTTATTAAACCAAAAGAATTTCAGTTTCTAATGAAATAATATTATATTTTCTATTATTTCATCTATTAACATTCTTTTTCTGAACAGCTTCCATCTTTTAAATTAGCAATGTTTGTCCATTATTCAAATGAAAATGAATATAACTATTAAATTTATACTTAAAAGTACATCGAGATCCCAACTAAAAAGAAAGTCAGTCTCACTATGGTTATATTGGAAATCCATTGTATCCAGGCGTCAATTAAATAATCTGTTGCCTGAGTATTTTTTTTTTCTTCAATGTAAATGCGTATCTTTTTTTTTTTTTTTTTGGTGCCGGGGATCGAACTCAGGTCCTTGTGCTTGCGCAGGAGGCGAAACCACTGAGCTAAATCCCCAGCTATATCTATGTTCTTAAACCACATATTAGCTTTATTCCATAACAACTTTGGTAAATTTTAAATATGTTATGTCAAGAGCAATTTTTCATGTTCTTAAATTTTTCTTGAAACCCTGAATTTTTAATGGTTGTATATTTCAAGAGATAGACATACCATAATTTTTTAGACTATTATCCTATAAGAGTTGCACCCAGTATTTTGCTATTTGTATATACAACAAATACCAGCCATTCTTATCACTGTCTTAGAACTAGAGGGAGAATTTCCAGGTAAAAGGGATATATTTTTTAAAATTATACCTTCACAGGTATTCTATTTGCTAGAAATATTTATACTACCATCAGTGTATGTGAATGCTTTTTTCATTGCAGAGATTTTTATCTTTTATTAAAATTTTACTTAACTGTTAGGTTGAAATAATATCACCTTGTTCAATTTGGGTTTCTTTGATAAAGAGGGAAATTTTACTTCTTTCATGATTAATGGTATGTAGAGGCTCTATATATTTTATATAAGTGGTTTACATAAACCAATATATAACTATGTATAATTCAATAAGAAAAAATCTTAATAGTAAAATATGTAGTTATCATAATATACATACAAACCTGTGACAAACAATTTCTCCAATTCATCATTTGGATTTATGTGTTAGCAAATGACCTGTATGTTTTAAGCTGTAGCCCCATTAGGGTTTTTTGTGTGTGTGTGAGTGTGACTCTGCGTGGTTACTATCTTTCAGGAACTCTCATGATTTCCTTTCTTAGTTTTACTACTTGCTAAATAGTGTGTACTCCAATTTCATATTACTATTTCTCTTAATCTCAGACTTAAGTGATCCAACTCCTATTTGACAAATTTTCTTGAGTTTCTTACAGGGCTCTCAAGCCAACATGTCCAAAACTGAATTACTAATCTTACCTACAAAATTTGTTCTACTCAGGCTTCTATCAGAAACTTTGGATTAAATTGTTGACAATTTATTTTCCCTCACACTAAGTAGTCCCTACAAAACAAACTTCCTTCTATCTTTACTGGCATTAACTTTGCCTAAATATCATCATTTCTGACCTGAGCTAGCTTTTTTTTTGTGGTTCCGGGGATAGAACTCAGGACCTTGCGCTTTCGAGGCAGGTGCAGTGCCACTGAGCTAAATCCCCGGTCCTGAGGCCCTGTGCTAGTTTAACAGGCTAACTTACCCTACTGCTTCTCCTTTTCCCCTCAAATTCATTCTACCCAGAGTGGCCAAAGTCAGTGTTTAAAAACAGAGATCAGGTCATGTGACTGACTACACTGCTTAAAACTCTTCTATGATTTCTCCTTGCTGTTGGAATAAACTGCAAACATTTATATTAAACATCTCTAAATTCGAACTTGGAGATTAGGGTCATTGCTATTTACTTAAAGACTTCTTTGATGGAAATGGCTTATTAGCCTTTCTAGGTTCTATAAATTTAACATCTTTCTTTTCTTTATTCCATTATCTTGCTAAAATGTTCCATAATCTCATATTAAATTCATAACTCATGACCATCACCTATATCACACAAGTGCTATAGTTACACTCTTCTTACTAAGTTACATGAATCTTACTCTTCTCACACTAAGCATTTCTATCTGCCAGTATCTAGATTCTTCCCAAATGAAGAAGTCTAGTTAAAAGCCTGAAAGCCTCTTAGTCCAACTTACTATAAAATGGGAGTACTCACAGTTGAGTCTAAATATATGACAGGTTAATCCAAACTTTGCCACTATGTGATCCTGGGTAAAAATTCTTAACTACTCTAGGACATAGCTGTGTGTGTGTGTGTGTGTGTGTGTGTGTGTGTGTGTGTGTGTGTGTGTAATGAGAATGAGGAGTTAGGGTTATAAAAGCTCTAAGGTCTTTTCCATTTCTAGTAATCACAGGTTCTATCACTTAATACTTCTTCAGAGAAAGTGTAATATAGTACCTATTACTCAAATCCTATGAAAATTATACAGAGACTAATATTCTACTTCAGATGTAAGAAAGATTTTCATCAAAGAGGAAAGTAATTTGACCCAAACTTTCTGGAGACAACAGAAGCACCACATAACCTTCTGCTATCGCCATGGATCCTCTTTGCCTAGATTTAGTGCTGTCCTTAATTGCTCAAAGAACACATATAAGCTCAAAAAGTTGCAAGTACAGTACAACTAAAGCAAGTGCTACTACTACAAGTACTACACAGTAACAATAATTGGAAAGTTCTAGACTATTCCGGGTAATAAAAATAAACTAATTACAATAATCAAAGAGAAATGGAAAATGGGAAAAAATAAAACACAGCAGGCGCCAAAGGCTGCTTCTTGAAAGGTTAATAAAGATCAACAGTTCACATTGTTTTACATAAAAAGTCAACATGGCTCTCTATTTTATATTGTCTCCATTTTTACAATACTATTAAAAGAAGAGGCTCTCCAAATTGAGTTCCTAGTTTCATTTAATGTTTTAATAGTCTTGAAATCCAACTAGTGGTGGCTCAAAATGATTAACACAGGAAAAAAGGGGAAAAGATAAGAATACTGTCTTTCTGTGACAAAACTTTCACTTACCTTGCCACAAACAGTCCAAACTTTGAAAACAGAAGTGTACTCCCACTAACACTTAATTATTACACCAGGTTTCAATACAGTTCTTCGTATTGATGGATTTCATAAATTAAATGATCCACATTGCTTTACCTGATACATTCCAACTCCAATGTGCTTCGGCTCAATTTTCACTAGCTCAGCTAATGGATCTTGTACACGCCTTGCTATAGAAACTGAAAAAACAGAATCAGACAACAAGTACGACTTAATGTGAAAAGCAGCACTCAGATAATTACTTAGGTTAGTTCCTCATAAGTACTTAATCTTGTCCCTTTTTCTCTTCCCCTCCAAAGACCAACAATTTAAGATTTAAAGTTCTCCTTTTTCACTCAAAAATAGAATGCAAAATTTCAGGACTAGTTATATGCCAAAAGGACTACTGGGCCATTTTTGAAGCAAACAGAGTGAAAGAATTATAGATTCGGGAAAAGAAAACACTTAGTTTCCATACTTATACAATTACCTATTCATTCTTTAACTAAAGTATATTAGGATACCTCATGTTTAAAGAGAAAGTAGGGTTTTGTTTTGTTTTTACTTTTTTAAAACCCTGTATTATTAGAAATATGACTTAAATGTCAAATATGCTGATTAGCAATAGATCTTTATTACAATGAGTAAGTGATGGAATCATACTGGTTTTCTCTTGGGGGTGGAGGCTGGGGATTGAACACAGAGTCTTTGAACTAAAATACAACCCCAGCCCTTTTTTATATTTTATTTTGACAACAGGTCATGTTAAGTCATTAAGTTGCCCAGGCTGGAATTGAACTTCCAATCCTCCTGCCTTAGCCTCCCAGAGCGCTGGGATTACAGGCCTGAGCCATCACACCAAACTGGAATCATACCTTAATGCAAACAGAGACTGAGTCTGTTAGCTAATGAATACACTTGTGTGGCTTTGAATATAACTCTGAGGGTACACTGGGAAGTGCTATGTTATGGTTTGGGTCTAGATGCCCCCAAAGCCTGATGTGGTCATAGGTGGCTTTTTCAGAGGCGGCTGAATCTAGAGTATATATGCTAGGATACAGAGTATGCTGGGATTAAGGGCATGTGATTACTAGACCAGTACAATGATTGGTATTGCACCACCCTAATCCCAGTAGTCTGGATACAATAAAAGGGGCAGAAAGGTGTTGTTAAAGTCCCTTGTTGCTTTTGATACCATCTGGGTGCCATGAACTGTTTCTCCTTGTGCCATGTACTACTCTGCCTTAGAGCCAGCCAATTATGGACTGAAATCTCTACAAACTGTGAGCTAAATAAACCCTTTTCCCTTTAACTTTGGGTGTCAGGTATTTTCTCAGCAATGAGAGAAAAGTAACAAACATATGCTAAGAGTCTCAATTACTTGTCTCTTACACACACAGGTCTAATTTTATCCCTTTCTTGACCCTTACAATGCAAACTCAAGAAACCTGAAAATTAATTCCAAATATAACTTTATCTGTGTCATGATTTGCACTTGATCATCATTTACTGTCATCAATTTATTTTAGCAAATATTAATAAAATTTCATATCTAATTTAGTTTTTAAAGTAGTTTTAGCTATTGAATAATGATCATGAATATCCCAGATACTTCTGAAGCCACCCACGCTATCCACCCCCAAGTAGCATAGTTACTGTAAGTCTTGACATACAAACAACTTCTCCTTCCTAAATGTATAAAAGCTAATCAATGTCACCTACTCACATAAGTTGGATGGACTGTAAATTAATTAAGTGAAAACATTAAGACCATCAAAGGAAATCTTATGTTTGTTTTCATATTAAACTGTTTAAGGTCTGGTGGCAGAAGTCACCTCTCTACAAGCAACTATCCAATTCTCCGTTTGCTGATTTGTGCTACCTCTCTCCTCAGAGATAGGATCTACTAGGAATATCAAGTTCCCTGCATGGTTACTCAAGTTTTTTTGATATCCCTTATTAGCAGCCCTAACATACAGTAACAATAGCAGCTTGCAAAGCCAGCCAGCCTAAAACAAAAATAAGCTAGTGTCATACGATCTGTCTCTTTCTCTCACATAAGAGCTAGAGATTCCAAGATGTTCACATACAACTTCCTATCAAAAATCATAGTGCAAGCATTGCAGGCTACAGTAGAAATGCTTTCCTCTAATAACCACACTTATAATTATAGACTGAAAATACAGTGCTACCAGACATATGCTTGAATTTCTCTAAAGCAAATAGTTATATATCCCAACCTTTAAATCTATATACCACAGCAAGAATGATTTTCACACACACATACATACATTGCCAAAATACCTTTAAAAGTTATAAAAAAACTACAACAGTTAGCCAAAAATATAGGCATCAGAACACTTAATATATGGGAAAGCAGTATCAAAAATACAAAACAAGGACATCAATAATGGGTAAATCTCTCAAATCTATGCCTCTTGGGAAAGCTATATTAGAAAAATCTAAACATAGAAACTGGTCAGAACAGTTATATAATTTGGTAAGTACAGGCAGATTCTCATATTGTAAAATTTCTAAAATATACGAAAGGGTTTTTAAATTATTTTCTCTCTAGTTCACATCTGTGATCCTTTCCATTTTAATATTACCAAATGTAGAAGAACAATGGAATGAAAATTATGGCTCCTAAGTGACATATTAATTAATTCGACAGTAAGTCCAAAGATCCTCCAGAGTTACAGCATGCACAATATACAGCCTTGACAGAGATCCCAGGGTTTCCAGAACTGAAATTTCCCTCTCAGATGCTATTTACTATATGTCATATAAAAACCCAAGCGGTCCAGGAATGTAGCTCAGTGGCACCGCCCATGCCTGGCAAGTGCAAGGTTCTGAGTTCGATTTCCAGTACTGAAAAAAAGAAAAAAAACCCAAGCATAGAAAAGAAAAGGAAGCAGACAGAGAAATGAATGTTATTTCAAATAGAGCTCAACAGTACTGTGTCCAAGTTTCACAGAGAAGATGATGCTGATTTTCTGCTGGGAGGATCACTAAGAAAGAGTTACTCCGCACACAATAATAATTCAGAGCTCCAGGTTGAAAATGGTCAGGCTCGATATCAGAAAATGGAAAGACATCCTTTGCTCCTGGGTAGGAAGGATCAACATAGTGAAAATGGCCATACTTCAAAAACTGCTATATAGATTCAATGCAATCCCAATTGAAATCCCAGCAGCATACTTCATAGACCTCGAGAAAAAAATCCAAAAATTCATTTGGAGCAAGAAGAGACCCAGAATAGCAAAAGCAATTCTAGGCAACAGAGACATGGCAGGGGGTATCACAACCCCCAACTTGAAACTACTACAAAGCTACTGTAATAAAAACAGCATGGTACTGGCAAAGAAACAGACCTGAGGACCAGTGGAACAGATTAGAAGATGCAGAAACAACTCCAGACACACTCAGCCACCTCATCTTTGACAAAGGAGCCAAACACCCTCACTGGAGGAAAGATAGCCTCTTTAGTAAGTGGTGCTGGAGAAATTGGGTTTCAACTTGCCAAAGACTAAAACTAGACGTATATCTCTCACCATGCACTAAACTAAAATCAAAATGGATTAAAGATCTAATTATTAAAATAGAAACGCTAAACCGGCTGAAACAGAGGTTAGGTAGAACTCTTGAAGACATTGGTGTAGAAAAAGATTTTATGAACAAAACCTCAGTAGCCCATGAACTAGCGCAAACAATCAACAAGTAGTATCTCTTCTTACTAAAAAGCTTCTGCACCGCAAAAGAAACCACCAGCAGTGTGAAGACAGAACCCACAATGGGGGAAAAAAATTTTCACCAGTGGTCCCTTAGACAAAGGTCTACTATCTAGAATCTATTAAGAACTTTAAAAAGTCAAACCTCCCAAATTGAAAGACCCAATCCAAAAATGGACATCTGAAATGAACAGACATTTCTCACACAAAGAAGTAGAAATAGCAAATAAATACATGAAAAAATGTTCAACATCACTGGTCATTTGAGAGATGCAAATGAAAACAACGCTGAGATTCCACCTCACCCCACAAAGAATGGCTGCTTATCAAGAAATCAACCAATAACAAATGCTGGTGGGACTGTGGGGAAAAAAGAACCCTGTTCCACTGCTGGTGGGAGTGTAGACTGGTACAACCACTGTGGAAATCAGTATGGAGATACCTCAAAGAACTAGGACTAGAAGTCCCATTTGACCCAGCTATTCCCCTGGTGGGTATCTTCCCCAAAGAATTCAAAGAATCACACCACAGTGATATATGTGCACTCATGTTCATAGCAGCACAGTTTGTAATAGCTAAAACTTGGAAACAGCCCAAATGCCCATCAACTGGAGACTGGATAAAAATGTGGCTTTTTTATACAATGGAGTATTACTCAGCCATAAAAAATGAGAAATTAGAGACATTTATAGCTAAATGGATGCACATTGAGGCGATACTCTTAAATGAAATAAGACACACGTGTGTAAATACCAAATAGTTTCTCTAGTGTGAGAAACTGCAAGTGTAAATAAGGACTAAAAGTTATGATAGAAAATGTGAAATAGGAAGAAAAGGGGCAAAGGGGAAGGGGAAGTGGGAGGGGTAGGGGAAAGGAAAGAAGGGAATGGAATTAATATGAGAAAATGAAAAAATGGAAACAAAGTCTTTGTAAATAGGGAGGGATGGAGGGGCTGAAGCAAAGGCAGGGGAAGGGGGAAAAAATAAGAACCAAGAGAGATTATGTAAAGGTGCAAATTTCCAATGATGAATGTCATATTGTATACCTAAAATGTACCAATAAAAGGATATACAGTTTTAAAAAAAGAAAGAAAATGGTCAGGCTAACAACAGATTACTGATTAAGAAGTAGCTCAAGAAGAGTCTATTGGATGGCTGATTAAAAGAATTATAAGACAACGTTGCGGTCCCAAATTTGGGGAATAGCTACCATTTGAGACAGAGAAGGAAGGAACAATGGAAGAGACAAGGAATGAAGATGAGGAGACCCTAGTACAGATGTCAAAAAGACATCTGGAAAATGTTAACCATAGTGTTCTACATGCCCTAAAAATGTATTCTCAGATATACTCAAGAGAAATGGTATCGTAAGATCTGATACATGAATAGTCATAGCAGTATTATTCATAATAACCAAAAGAGTAGAATCAAACATCCATCAGCTGATGAATAAATAAACAAATGTGGTATATCCATACAATAGAGTATTTATTGGTAACAAAAAGGAATGAAGTGCTGGTACCTGCTACCACATACATGAACCCTAAGAACATTATGCTAAGTGAAAGA
This sequence comes from Heterocephalus glaber, assembly GCF_000247695.1. Next base: position 26,933,864 of record NW_004624738.1, read on the forward strand.
AACTAGTCAGAAAGGACCACATATTGTACAATTACATTTATATAAAATGTCCAAAGCAGGTGAATCCATATAGCTATGGAATAATGTCCAGGGTTGCTGGGGTGGTCGATGGGAGGAGGAACAAAAGTGACTGCTAGTAGGTATGAGGTTTCTTTTTAGGGTAATGAAGATATCCAAAAACTGGATTGTGGTGATAACTGTACAACTGATTATACTAAAAAACATTGAATTGTACACTTTAAAGGGATATTTATGTTATGTATATTACACGCCAAAGAAGCTATTATATATATATATTTATAATTCAGTATATCTAAATGTATCCCAAATATTGTTTTGTCCACATATGATATCAATATTTTGCTATATCACTGCTATAATTCATCACTGTTTGGGAAATTCTAGTCAATGCACTTTGACAAAAAAGGAAGATAACAAATATTGACATGACAGACACTGGATTATTATCAGTAGTAATATTTGCAGATAATGATTGGCTCCCTAGACTACTCAAACAGCAAGTCAATTGAAAAACTGCCAGAACTAGTAATCAGTCAAGTGGCTGATCAATCAATCAATCAAGATTCCAGTCAAGTGGCTGAATTTCAAGACATATAGACAAAAACTAGTATTCATATGCAATCAACAATCTTAACATGGAATGGAGAGTGAAAGAAATAGGGAAATGTTGGTCAAGCTATAAGTGTAGCTACAAGAGTACAGGAGTAAGTTAAAATTTTGACAAAAATGTTTAAGTATCATGAAGAAGAACCTGTTAATCATACATACATAAATTACTTATTATATAATTTGTGATAGTTAATTAATTGTGTTAACTCAAGTAAGAAATGTCCAACTAAATTGACTCAGCATAGTTCTGGGTGTGGGAAGACCCACCCCAGGGAAGGCTGCAGTCAGAATGGTATAATGGGAGACAAAGAAGAAAAGATTACTACTGTTTCTTTGGAGAAGCTCTAGTCTTCACCTTCACCCTGGACACTGTCTTCTGGATTCTGGAAGACTTCAGCCTTCCAGTGCAGACCCTTCAACTTTCCACTGCAGACCCTCTGGCCTCCTGATAACGGACTCACACGTGACACCATAGTGAGCTCCAGGCCTTCAACTGGATCCTTTGGATCTCCAGCACATAGGTGTAGACCTTTTGGACTCTTTCATATCTGACTCTGTGGGTGGCCAATGTAAGCCAATCTTGTAAATTCTTATATATTTGTATATCTTGTATTAACTGTTTCTCTAGTAAGTACTAATACATAATTTCACCCATAAAACCATGAATAATAATAAAATGTACAGAATCTGGATAAAAGTACAGATTTAACTGAATTTCACTCCACATTATGCAGAGTTTTTAAAGTATTTATAAACGAGTCTAAACTTGGAAAAAAAAAAAAGAAATACATAAGATGAGTAAAATTAAAAAGATACTTAGGGCCGAGGATTTAGCTCAGTGGTTCCACCACCTGCCTCGCAAGTGCAAGGTCCCAAGTACCAAAAAAAAATACTTAAAACAAATGCTATAGAAACTGAATCTTGCATTGTAACAGACTAAATAGACTTGTGGTAGCAAACCTATGGCGTGCATGCTGCAGTGGGCTGTTTGTATCTTTGAAAGCTCTAAAAGGTTCAACACACTGAGATAGAGCAATGAAAAGAAGGATTTTACTTTTATGACTGAAAGGGAACTAGCCATGTGCAGAAGGGATAAAAGCACAGAGAATGGCTTCTCTTGAGAACTAACTCACTCCACAAGACCAGCATGAATACGTTCCAAGACCAATGCCCTCATAACCTAATTATCCTGCACTAGGTCTTTACCTCTTCAGGATTCCACCACCTGTCAATACTGCCACAGTAAGGACCAAGCTCTCAGCACTTGACTCTTTGGAGGACAAACTACATCCAAACTAAAGGTGGGTTTAAATGTAAAATTCAGACCTATAGGTAGCTTAAGTCTCAAATAAGATCTCTCATGCATTAATCACTAGGAAAGAGGAATGCATGCAATAAGAAATAGGAGTTAAAAAGGAACTGGGCCCTAGGAAAGCAAGAGTGGAGACTCCAAGCTTTTTTGAATATTTGCCTTCAGGACTACTTTCAAGACCCCAAGTGTCTAGGCAGATGTTCTGGGTTGATATGGATTAAACATCATCACTGGCACACAGAAGCAAGCTGAGACACAGAAGGCAGGCACACCAGCAGTCAATCACAAACCGAAGATGCAGCTAGTGAGACTTGGAAATCAGAGTAATTACAGCCTTACAGTGAGCGATTCCCGTTTTTCTTGTCTTCTATTTTCAGTCTTGTTGGAATGTTATGATCTGGTCTTACCCATGATCCTATGACAGTTAGGTGCCCACAAGGTCTGACAGTTAAGAAGAAATAGCAATCACTTTAGCAGTGGAAGGCTTGAGAGAGCAGTGACTTCCAGAAAAACTGGCCCAAATATTTTTCACAACACCATGTTGGAAATTACTTTTACAGTGCCAGAACTTAGGAAGTTCTGGATTCTATTTTTTATAAAGTAAATTATCATTTTATCATAGATGTTAGACACACAAATATTATGTACACACTTACTGGCTGCTAAACTGTAGTTTCCTCATCTGTAAAGTGAAAGTAAAAGTCTCATAGGGCAATTGTGAGAATAGAACATAATCCTGGTAATGCATTTCCCACAATGTTTCATATATATTAAGTGCTTAAGAAAGATTAGAATTACCAGCTCCCTCCATGATTACTATTTCTACTCCTCCTACTGTTGTTATTACTATTGCTATTATAAGGCAAGCATCAAAGAGCACCTGGTAAGCAGGCAGCCATTAGGCTGAGAAGATGCAACAGGGAAGGGTTTCATAGAAGAAGCAAGACTGTATACTGAGATTTGAGTTTGAGAAAATGATAAATTTAGATATGGGATTGTGGCATGGAACAAACAACTGAAGAGAAACTAAAATCTTTCAGATGTAAAAGAAAAAAGTAGTTTTTAGATTTTGATTAAGGTAAAACTCTTCAAAAATACACTTCCAGGTACAGATTTCAAGAACATCCCAAGAAATCTGCTAAGAACATTTAAAGAAAAAACTAAATAAAAGGCCTATTGCTAACAAATTGATCTACATAATGCCTCTATTACACAGAAAAATGTTCTGCTCAGATCTAATATTTTGCTAATAATCAATTGCTTCCTCTAGATATATCAAAGTATTTCTTTAAATACAAGGTTTTAACTATTCCACATCATAGAAATCAAGCAATTAAATACAACTAAAATAAAGCAGGCTTTTAAAAGCAACATGCTATCAAATGGCAAACTCTATTAGAAAGCCAAGAGACTATTTAACAAATACTTAGCAATAAACTGAATGCCTGTGTATATTTATTTAGTGCACTTGCACTATGAACATTATTATGTTAACATATTACTTATTGCCAACAAAAGGCTCTAATAACTAGTATTTTGTAATAATAATAAAAGACTTTAGAGCATTTTATTATTTCTTATTAAAGCGCTGGCATTTAACTTTCCAAAAGAGGTTTTGTGTTAATTTTTCACTTTTCTCTAGAGTGCTATGTAGTATTCTTTAAAAACAAGACCGTATTCTTCTTTTCCATAATTCCAACTATTATTCCAATCAAACACTGTCTTTCTAACATGCCAATTCCTATGCACATGGTATATCATTTAAATTTTCTTGGATATTTAAAATATTTAGCTTGCCACATATGCAAGTCCAAAATAATCAAAATCACATGCTTTTGTGATAGTTTCTTACCTGCACTTCTCAAATTAGGATCCAGCCCTGGCATCTCTTTGTTGGCTTCAGGGCTCACACTGTAGATTGATGCTCCTGCTTCACTGACAATACTAAAAAACAAAAGAAAGAATATTATTTACCAAACTTTCTGCTTGATCAAAGAAAATAAATAAATGAACTAGCTACTCTAGGAAAAAATTACAGGGACAAAGTAATCTCTTTATGTCTCAATGACACCTATAGCATCTACTATTTCATCAATATAAACTGATTAACCAATGCCTTTTTTTTTCCACATAGCAGATACACAGGCTTAAATCCATGATGAACCCATTCTGTTGGGGTGTTTTTGGTACCGGGGATCGAACTCAGGACCTTGCGCTTGTGAGGCAGGCGGCAGAACCACTGAGCTAAATCACCGGCCCTCTGTTGTTTTCTCTGTCACTGGTAAAGAGACAGTTTACTGATGAGCAAAATGAATCCTTTGCTTCACCTGTGTTTCGAATCCATTGCTGCCCAATATTTATGATTTCCATCTGAATAAGTCATTCTACACCTTTTTGGAAAGCACATACTCATATGTGTAGATATGTATACACATGGACATACAAATAAAACACTGTCATAAATATTGATATTATTATCTGGTTATATCAATAACCGCAATATGAAAATGAAAGAGATCAGATAGGATGTCACCTTCTTTTCAGGAGGGTTTTTAATCATATTTTTAGTGAATCTGAAGCCTTTCACTTCAGGCAAGTATTAAACCATTTCCTGGTACCATTTATTTAATCAAAGCTTCATACACTTCATCCTCTTCCTTTCTTCAGTGGTTACAAAAACTTTACAAACCACAATGGGAGCACTCACTTAGAGCCGCCATTTATATGTATAGTGGTTACATTCGTACACATGTCTATTTACCAAACATTTTAAAAGTAGAGTTCTCCTTTACAATATCATATGCAAAGGAGTATCATCTATCTTAAGTATACACAACACCTATGACCCTACACCACATGATCACCTGAGTGCCAAGATTCAAAAACAGAAACATGGGCCGGGGATTTAGCTCAGTGGTTCCGCCGCCTGCTTCACAAGCATAAGGTCCCGAGTTCAATCCCCGGTACCAAAAAAATGAAACAAAAAAAACCCAGAAACATGTTAATGCTCCATTTTTAATCCACACATAGCATAGCAATCTTTCCCTTTCTCTGCTCCTCAGTGTTTACTTCAATTATTAGACAGGTTTCATGGATAGCTTTTTAACACATTGCCTTATTGTAATTATTGAATACTGAAAATACCATATATAAAAGTTGTTTGCTACTCCTTGTCTTTGGAGAACTAAATTTAATTCATTCCTTCATTCTTTCCTTCTTTTTTGTAAAGACAAGGTCTTGTTATGTAGTTCAAGATGGACTTGAACTCACTGTGTAGCTGAGGCTGGTTTTGAACTCCGAGCTATCCTCCTGATCCTCCTGCCTCTGTCTCCCAGGTGCTGGGATTGCAAGCAAGCACCACCATGCCTGGCCCAATATATTGTTAACCCTACTTTTTGTATATATGGTACTAGGGATTGAACCCAGGGCCTTCACACTGAGCTACATCCTCAGTTCTTTTTAAAACTCAATTGAATATGGATATACACAACTAAAGGAAACCACCAACACTTGAGAAGATTATTTTAGAGAACTCAAGATTTATCTTTCTGCAACCAAGACCTACTACAACATTCTAAATTTGTGACAGGAAAAATGAACACCACAATTGAAAAGCGTAGCTGTTCATCTTGTTTGTCATTAACAACATCATGTTACAATAAGAGGTTAACAATGTATATTTTACACCAACCAAAAAACCAAGCACTTTATAATAATCATCTTATTTAACAGATTAGGTCTTACTTTATAGGAAAACAATGTCCCCAAGGTCAAATGAGCTGGATTTAAATCCTAATCTGCTTGATCTGAGTATTTTTTCCCTTCCCAACAGCAGGGATTGAACTCAGGGTCTTTGCTTTGAGCTATGTCCCCAGACCTTTCATAATTTTTTTTTTGAGACAGAGTCTCACTAAGTCACCAAGTTACCCAGGCTAGGCTTGAACTTGCAATCCTCCTGCCTCAGCCTCCCAGAGTTCTAGGATTACGGGTGTGTCACCACGCTTGGTTTAAATCTGAGCTCTTAACTCACACAACCAATCAACTCTTAAAATGTTTCAAAACCGTTCATTAAAATGAGAACCCATTTTTTGGTGCCAAACTAATCTTTCCTAAAGAAAAACTACTTCAACAATAGATCTATAAGAACTCATCTCTATCTTTCATTATCTTCACTTCTGACTCAAAGATAAAGTGAGTTTTGTTTTCTTAAGTACCTAAGATAAAACATAAAGCATATAGAAGGTTAATATGGTCTAAAATTTCAGGGACCAACTTTAAAAGAAACTGTGTGTAGCCAGACATAGTAGAACACACCTATCATTCCAGTTGTCCAGAAAGATGAAGCAGGTGGTTCTCAAGTTCAAGGTCAGCCTGGGTAATTTAGCCAAGACTGTCTCAAAATTTTTTTTAAAAATCTTTTAAAAGGGTTAGGGTGAGCTGAGCATGGTACCACACACTCATAATCCTAGCACTCTGGGAGGCTGAGGAAAGAGGATTGAAAAGTTTGAGCCTAGCTAGCCCAGGCAATTTAATGAGACTCTGTCTTAAATTTTAAAGGAATTGGGGATACAGCTCAGTATAAAGGCCCCAGGTTCAGTCCTCAGTACTTGAAAAAAAAGGAGGGATTGTTTTTCCCCCCAGTAAGACTTGGATATGCTTCTCTTCTATATAATGAGCTAGGAGAAAAATAAAGTTTAAAGGAAAAAAAAATTATTATTGAAGAAAATTATTAGTGTGGCAAAATAATGTGATGCTAAAACTAGTATACTAGGGCCGGGGATTTAGTTCAGTAGTTTCGCCGCCTGTTGCACAAGCGCGTGGACCAGAGTTCAATCCCGGGTACCAAAAAATAAAATAAAATAAAATGAAATAAAAAATAAATAAAACTAGTATACTAGAAGTGACTTAACAGTTCAGGGGTAGAAGTGCTTCCTAACCCAGGGCTGCTGGACTACTGGGCAGGGAAAAACAGGATTAAGTAAAACTGTATATAAAATGTTTCTGTTGGTACATTTCTCCTCTAGGAAAAGGGGATATATCTTTCACTGCTGATTACTGAAAGAAATCCATGCCCCCAAAAGAGGTTATGAAACACGACTACAGGATAAGAATATTCAGTCACAGCTATGGAAAACTCCTTTCAAACACAAACAAGCACGCAATCCAATGAAGTCTGTTCTGAAAAACTGGTGTGTCCATGAAGTATAGGCTCTTTATTAAGAAAAAAGAATATTTTAAATAGTCTCACCACAAATTGATTTTCTACCATTTCCAGAAATCTCCAAAGTTACAACTACTTTAGCAAAGGGAACTGAATGGTAAATTAAAATTCTAATTATCTGTGGCTGTTTGCAATTGGGTACCTGAGAATTTACTGGGTGATTCACTGTCTCTTAGAAGTTATAATTCTCAATAGACTGAGGGGAACTGATGCAAAGAAAAACACTCAGATAATAAATATTCTTCTAAATACCATACTGCCACTTCTTTTAAACAGAGGAATACAAAACAGATGTGACACACTGCACCCAAAGATTTTATATTAACATTAATATTAAATGCAAAATGTAGTAAATTTTATATGCTTTAGTTACCAAATGGTATGGATCCAATAGACAGTGCAATACTCAGCATAGATCAGAAAGCTTAAATAATCTAAATGAACAAAAAAACCTCAAGCTGATTATTTCAATATAAAATATTTAAAACCTAAAAAGTATACGTGACCAGAAGTAAATGAAACAAATCAAACTGAGAGTGGTAATGATTTTATCCAGAAGAACTTGCTAAGAACAAAAGCTCTAACACGCCCCCTTTCCAACCTTTTCATTCCTACTTGGAGTTCAAAGATAGACATTCAACAGGAAGCATGCTAGATTTATAAGGCACTTTCCGTTTCAAGAGAAGTTTCTCAATAAATTATTGGGAAATACTTCAATTATCTCTGATATTCTGAAAAAAGCAAAAATGAACTCTGTATAATATTCATATATCTAAAGATTTAATAAGCATTGTATTTCACAAAATAAATTTCTTTCCTGTATAAACTAGCTAAACTCAAACTTTTACCAATTTGATTATTTTGTATATTTCACCATGAAGCAGACAAGACTGAGCAGAATTTATTTTGGGGGGAATTTTAACTGACAGAATTGTAACTGAACTAACATTTCAAGATTATTCCAATACTCTAAAGGCCCTTAAAATTACTGAAATTTAGACAATCACCTTAACACATAGTACATGTGGTATCTCAAGCTTAAATATATAAAAATATATTTCAGAAGCTAACATTAGAATAATATTTCCCACATCTATGTTAATGTGCTAATTCTCTCTAATTAAATGAATAACTTAAAATTTTTATCTAGTAAAGCACTACTTAGGATTTTTGGGGGGTCTTTCAAGTAAACTACACACCTTTATAATCTAAAAACCAATTAAAATAGCTATAGTATAGATCCATTTATTTTTAAATTCATTAAATGTTTTCTTCAAAAACCCTGTAAGTTAAAAATGCTATATTTTCCCCAAAAATGCTATATTTTCTTATCCCAAGTAAAATTCAATGCTGTTACTTACATAAAACTGACCATTAACCAGTATAATTTGTCTTTTTAAAAGATATACATTTAAATCACGGAATTGATATGTCTGGTTTCTAAGTCTCTTCTACCATGACAGACTGTATGTTTATTTCACCTTCATATTTTCAGGATTATTTTTATACATTCATTTTACAATCATCCTGGAGAGTGGGTACATGTATATAATACAGCTTGTTTCTTTTTTTAATCTTCTCCCTTTCCCTCCCTCTCCTTTTCTCCTCTAATTCTTCTATCTCAATTTTCATTCTTGTTGATATTATTAATCTCAGCTCATGTTTATGGCACATAATGTTTACATCCACTGAGGTCACCAGGTTCCTGTACATGGCATACCTCTGCAGTCCAAAACAAAACACTAACAGAGTGTATTTGAGAAGCTTTTAAAAATAGGTTTGTCAGGGAGACTGCTCTTTTACAAAAGGGAAGAGGACCAAGAGATGGGGGGGGTGGCAAGGAGTACAATACAATGTGTGATGTACATGTACCAATTCCCCACAATGAATGCAATCATTATGTAATGCAAATATAGACTAATAAAAACAAAAAAGCAGGTTTGCACATTCTCTTCTTACAATGATTACAGATAGTAAGATAATGTTTTTGTTTTGGGGTTTTTAATTTAATTTTTTACCAAATTGAAATAGGAAAGTAGGATTCTTTTCACCAGAAAATAAGACAAGGTTTTCTTTTGTTTATCTTTTTAAGCTACTGGGCTAATCATTTTCACATTCATTTCTAAGGTTACATGAAGCCTCTGTATGAATCTCTTCCTCTTTCCCCATTTCGTAAAATGAAAATAGTTTTATTGTTTCTTCTGATTTTAAAATAAATTACATGTTACTTATGCTAACAGAAGAATTTAATTCAAAGGCAATTTATTTAAATGAATATGTAGTTATTTAGCAAGATATGAAAAATAGCCAAGAATTATTTCCTAAACTAATACAGATTGATGTTTTTAAATTCTTAAAAGTATACTAGAATCCTTAAGCCCTGTCACCATGTAGCACCTTCCTCTTCTTTCTGCCTGCCAAAAAAGTATGTATGAAATAGCCCCTATGCTATCTACAGACTGTTCTTTCAACTTTTAAGACTGGAAACATTCACATTGAGGGAGGTTAAATGAGTTAATTAGACTCAACAGGTAACAGAAAGCACTAAAAATACCAACACAGATCTTAACTCTTTGGTCTGCATGTGAGGTAATCTGCTCTGCAGAGTGAAAGGACAGCCATGTGTATTTTAGTGATGCAAAAGAAGGCCAAAACTCAAACCACCATAAATGGAAGGAGCACCGGCATTTAATGTTTAAGGGATACAGCTTACTCTAAGAAAATATCAAAGCTACTTTCAATTTCTTTACTTAAACAATGATTATCATTTCATGGACTTTAACAACTAAGGCAATCTGCTGATGAAGAGGATACAGTGAAACGAACAAAATCAAATGTTGATAAAGATGTTTAACGGTAGGACTCTCTGATGATAATCTGAAAATTAGAGCAAAAGTCAAAACTAAGTGCCTTCTGTCTGAGCTAGCTATTTCTAGGAATTTATTTGAAAAAAACTGAGAATCACACAAAAAGTAAATAGCACTACTCATCATAGCCTAGCAGTGAACAAACAAAACAAAACAAGCCAAAAAATTAAAATGCCTGTCATTAAAGAGTTCATTAAATGGAAAGCTATGCTGTCCTTAACAATTATTGTAAAATATTTTAATCTCATGTAAAATACCCATAAATCATTAAGTGGAAAGATGATATCACTATAGATTTGTAACTAGTTATAAACATATAGTTATGAGACCAACATTAACAGTTTTTACATATATGTAAACACTAAAAGAAAATTTTTTATGTAATATATTAGCAATAAACATGAATTACTCCATTAATTACATTCTTATTTATTTTCTGCAATAACCATGTAATATTTATTTGTATTTTTAAAAGTTTAAAATTAACCACAATTATTAAATTGACCAGGAAATCTGGCATCTGATGATGGGCAACTTTTTAAAATGTTACCCAACTTTCTTTTAAAGTTATTAAGGTTATTTTTAACTTAAATCAGGTAAAAAATATCATTTGATAATAAGGACTTCTGAGCCTCCCCATACTTTAAGATGTTGTTATGATAACATAAAGAACAGTGGCCAATGGTTACCCACTCGGGACCCCTCCTGTCCCTCAGGAGCTTTCCTATCAATAAATATCTTCCCACTTAAAAAAAAGAACAGTGGCTAAGCAGAAAATTCAAGAACAAATTTTCAATTTTTACATACAGATCAGATGAGAAGCAAATTGATGAAAATTTTACCAAGAAATTACATTTTATATATCTATGTTCTACTTAGTCCTTAGCCTCTTGCAATCATCTCCCAAACTGCCCTTCTTGATCCTAAAGGTACAACCAGCTCACTACCCACAAAATAAAAGATGGGAGGCAATGCAATAGTGTACTAGGAAGGTAGTATGTGTGTGAAGAAAACCCTAAGGGTAAGATACAGTGAAACTTGGGGAGAGATTACAACTCACAACTTTGGTATTTCAAAGCAGTTCAGTTTCAAATATGTCACACTAGCACCATCTGGTGGAACACTAGTTAGAAGCAATTCAATTACCAATTCATTAAAAAAAAAAAAAAAAAAGTCTTAGCTATTATTTCCCCCAAAATGAGCATTTTCTAAAGAGGACAACTTTAGTAATGGTACAGTTACCACACAGATGATCCATAATAAGCTTGGGGGAATCTGAAAAGTTCATGAATCAAGATCCCAGATGGATATCCATTACATCTTATCCACAGAGCCATACTTTTAACAGAATAGAATTCCCTTGGCTACTTTTTCCTTTTCCTGTTTCCATACAGATGAAAAGATCACTTTCCAGCAACAAAAGAATTCTAAAAAGGGCAGACCCCCAAATTACCAACTACTAAGCAGAACTTTAGTGCAGGGTTTCTCAAAGCACTTGCTGCTTTGCCATTAAAAATATTGAGTCTTCAATCAGAGAATCTGATTCTCCTATTGGCACATCAGATTTCTCTTCACAATGATGCCGGTTGCTATGATGTACCACAAGTGTCAAAACACTACATTTAAGTCACTTTTACTGCTGTGAGTGGGCCATTCAATGACAGAGTGACAGATTCAATGATACCTTCAACTGCTGTCAGAGGAGAAAGAAAATCAACAAACTGAAGGACAAAGAAGATGGAGAGCCTGTAGGGTGAGAACCTCTACTGAGGGAGGTAGAAGCAATTTTCTGACAAAGAATGGCAGGAGCAGAAATTGTCCTTCTCCATTACCTTCCACAGTAAGCCTCTCTTCCTCAACTCCATCATCTTCTGCTTTCCTTTGAAAACGTCCTTACTTTATTCTTCCCTTTGTATATGAGACCAAGAGGAAGTTGTTACAAGTATTACATGATACCACTAAGGAAGCTGAGGATGGCCCACAAGGCCTGGTGAGCAAAGTGGCATTAGACAAGGCAAAGGGAAAAGTGCAAAGGGCAGGGGGCATTGATTCTGTGACAGGTAAAGCACCTCAGGAAGAGGAACGCTACCTGTGGGGAAAATCACTTTCTCAGCAGGACTGCAAACATTCCAGGTTCGCCACTAAAATGACACACTCGGAGGGCAGAGATTTCTGAAGGCTGAGGCTTTCTAATTTTACAACTAAAATGTTCTTTGGTCAATACTTTGAAACATACTGACCTAGAAAATATATGTCAGTCTATCTGCCATCCCCTCAACACATTCAAAAGTGTGATCTTCCTGATTCTTACAGTTAACTCCAAAACTATCAATTTTGTATGTACTCATGTGTATTTACACATATAATAAGAGACTGACCACATTTAACCTTCCTCAATTGAAATTTGAGAGGTAATGTGAAAGTTGAATAAAGAATTATAAGAATAGTTTTTTTTTTTACAAAGGGGAAACGTTTGCTTCATTCACTCTTATACGCCTTCTAATTTTTTAATTTTTCTTGAGTTTTAGCTCAAAGCCATGGAAGTTTGTCAACTAATAAATATGAGGAATTCAGATTGCTCTTATACAAATTATTTAGAATGATAATTAGTAAGTATTCTGCCCTTCCCTCCCTTTCCCCCCGTCTTTAGAACTTGGGTTTGAGTCCAGGGCCCCTGCACTCAGCTCCATCACCAACCCTTCTTTGTGTTTTATTTTGAGACAGAGTTTCCCTAAATTGCCAGGACTGGGCTTGAGCTCCCAAGCCTCCTGCCTCACCTCCCAAGCCACTGAGATTACAGGTGTACGCCACTGCCCTGGGCCCTCTACTCATTTCTTAGCTATGTAACAACAGAAGTCAAAATCAGAATAACCGAATGTGAGGATATAATAGTTTAATACTTTGCAAATAGGGCTCAATAATACTGAGTTTTAAAGCTTTTATAAAGATCAACAACAATAACAACAAAAAGAAAACCACAATCCAGAGAGAAGCAAAAGGAGACAGTGAGAGGTAAAATAATTAAAAAGAGAGTTTGTTGGCAACAAATAGCCCAGTTCTTTTTACCTACAACTAAATAAAGTTTTAGCCATAACAATGGCTTGTGCTACATTCTGTAACACTCCTCTAATAGTACTGCTAACAATTTCACTTCCACTAATGAATGGCACACATGTATTGATCTTCATGCCCTGATCCCTTTTCCCCCAACTTTTACATTTGTTTTATCCCTCGCCCAACTACCTCCAGTTTGATCTCCAGGTCCTATTCTGAAGCAGCCTCCATCATCTGAATTTCTTTTGGTTATCCATCCAGTGAATTCTGAAAGCACATGCTGTGTATACAACCGCTACCCTAAATCAAACTTCTTTTTAATTGTGGTTTTTAAAGTACACTGAGTAAAGGAAGGAGAGAATGACTTACTCAACCCAGCTGGCTGCTCCATTTACTTCTTTATCTATAGTCAGATCTTTACTTTTTTGGGATCACTGCACATTTCTGGCTGTGCTATATTACACTGAGTAAATATTTAGGAGAAATAATTCCTTTCAAGGATCTAAACTTCCACTCTCGTTACGGCAAATGAACCTGTTTATGCTATGTTCATTAACGGCAAGCCTAAAAGGACACAGGAATTTACTAACATATGTGGTACACAAACATCACAATCATAAAGTTTTTCAGGAGGACATATCAAGAACATGAAAGACTAGTTTATTTTTACTCACACTGCCCTGTAATTTCCTTTAATTCTACTAGAACAGTCCTTAATTCAAACCTTTCTTGCAGTTACAGGAACAGGGAAGACTGTACATAAACAGTACCCAAAACTACACATATTTCATTTAATTTTCCTTGATTTTTGAGCTCTAATTCTCAAACTTGAACCTGTGTCAGAATCAGCTGGAAAGCCTGTTAAAAACAATTTTCTGCCCCCATCCCAGTGTTTCTGCCTCACTGAAGCTGAGAACCTGCATTGCTAACAAGTTCACAGGCAACACTGAAGCTCATGATCCTAGGACTGCACTTTTGGTTGTAAGGTTTTTATTGAGATATAATTTACATTCATAAAATTCACCCATCATATGTGTATAATTCAATGAAGGTTGGTAAATGTAAAAACATCACCAGAATTCAATTTCTTTCTCAAAAAGATCATTTGTGACTATCTGCAGTCAATCCCCATTCCTGCCTCTGGCCCCAGGTCCCCACTGATCTACCCTCTCTACACTCACCTTTCCTGGACATTTCATAGAAATGGAATCATACAATGTGTGTTTGTGTTTGGCTTCTTCAATTAGTACAAGCTTTTGAGATTCTCCATATTCTCCTACTTCCTCTTATTGCCGAATAGCATTCTACTGTTAAGGTTATGCCACATTTGCTTATTTATTTCCCACTTCTTTTGGTATTATAACAGTGCTGATACAAATATTCATACAAATTTTTGCATGGCCATACATTTCAACTGTCTTGAATGGAGGATTCCCAAGAGGAGAAATGCTGGCTGCAAATTTAATGTTTGAAGAAACTGCCTAGGTGCAATGAATAAGGGCCCCAGTTTGTTCATTTCTTGGTAATGCTTGTTATTCATCTGTTCTTTTGACTATAGCTATTCTAATGGCTATAAAGTGGTTTCTATTTAGTATTTAATTTATATTTCTAATGAGCTGAATATGTATTCAATGTATTTTTTGGCTTTTCCTAATTGTTAATGGAATATCTATTCAAATCTTCCAGTCATTTTAAATTGGCTTGTCTCCCTAATAGTGAATTATAAAGTGTTCTTTGTGTATTCTAAATACAGATTTTTTATCAAATACATAATTGGCAATTATTTTCTCCCTATTTTCAATTTGTCTTTTCATGCTTGCAAGTGTTTTGAAACACATAAGTTTTAAAATTTGATGGAGTCTGATAACCACTATTCTAAAGCCTCAAAAACTCAAAATAAATAATACATGAATAAAAAAAAACCCACCAAGTCCTTGAAAAATCTAAAAACTTAGTGGCTTCCCATAGGAATACATGTCATTTATATGCCATATATCATAACAACTGATTTCCTACTTTGTTTTAGAAAAGACTATCACAACAATCAACCTAAACATATCCTTTTTAGGAGGAAGAGAAAGTAAAACTTGCAACTGTTTTTAATACATGATGGAAAGAACAGATTCAGCTTCACATGGGCCAAAGTTACCACCTCGAAACCCTGGATGGAGGGTTGCCACTAAAAACCATGGCCTTCTGAGTCACTGTTTTCAGAATCATTGGCCAGTCCTACAGCTTTTGACACCATGTTTTTAAAAATGTAAGACGTATGTCCCCTCTGCAAATTAATCAGAAAAAGATGAATAACACACCATGGTAAAGATTACAAAGAAAGGCCATACATTTGATTTATCTTGGCATTTTTGTCTAATTCTATTACTGTCTTTCACCTCAGGGCCTTTTAAAACAATTCACATACCACAAAACCCCTTCTTTGCTGAAAATCTATTGCACCTTAAACTAAGAGGAAGCAAAGATGGTGGCTACAGTTGAAATCTTGTCCAGAACCTGCAAATGTAAAACCACATATATATGCTTTAAGAAACATAAAATGTATTTGACTCAATAAAAGCAATACTAAGACTGTTCACTTCCAAGGTAAAACCACAAATATACATTTATTCCTTGATGATTATCTACACTCAAAAAAAGCAAATCCTAAAATGAAAACATACACAAATGCTAGAACTATAACCTAAGAGACATATTTTGTGACTGAAAAAACTGTTGCAATTGGAAGGATCTAATTAAAAGATGAAGAAAGGCAGTTTAAATGTGCAGTAAAAATCCATTATATAACTCAAGTCTATCTAGAACCCTGAGCAAAAAGTTTCATTTACTGAACTACAAAGTTTCTACTGTAAAATGTTTTCAAATATTTATGGTCCACTTCATGGGTCTCACTGATAACATTAGTCATTTGTCTTCATTGCCTTCTGATTGCTAAAAATGGATATATTTCTAATAATCCTTTATTATTACACAATAAGAAACAACCCTATTGGGGAATATTCATTCTTCCTTAACACTGTGCCACTTTAAGCCACTTGAGAAGCAGGTTTCCAAAGATGTTAGTGGATATGGTTTCACATGTCTCAATATGCTGTGGCTCCCAATACTGTAACTTTTAGGTTATCGTCTCATCCAAACTCTTTGTGTTTTGTAATTCAAAAAGACTAGAGTCACTGGAACTTCTCTGCCAAATTATACATTAGACTATCATCTTTGTGATATCAGTGGACTTAAGAATTAAGACAAAGATAACATATGAGAAATAGAGGAAACTGTTTATTCAATAACATATGGTCAATTATAATTTATCCATAAGATCATAAGGTAAGAATAAGTAAAATAATACTAGTTTTTAAACTTTTCATTTTAGGGCCGGGGCTTTAGCTCAGTGGTTTCGCCGCCTGCTGTGCAAGCCCAAAGACCCGAGTTTGATGCCCGGTACCAAAAAAAAAAAATTCATTTTATAGCAGAGTTCAACTCCCTTTTTCAATCAATTAAATACTAGTTACTAGGAGAAACAAACTTACCAAGTTAGCACTTCTTTTCTTCTTTAATTTACCAACCAAACCTCTAGTCAGAACACTAAGATGGTTTGAGGTGAGAAAGAGAGGAAACAGCAAGGCCCTCAAACAGGAGATCCTACTCCTGGCGATTTAAGTCTTGACAGTCATGAGAGTGTATATCTGTACAATGAAGAGACCCTAACAGAAGCCCATCCTCAAATACCTCCAATTTCCTACTGAGGTTTTTAATAAAAATGAAGAGTAAGGATATGAATCACTCTCCCAATTCTTGTCATTTACATATCCAGAAAACAATTGTTAAAACCTTTGCTTATACAGGCAGCAAATTAGTATCATATCAAAGAGGTGCAAAAGAGAGTAAGAAAAACATAACCAAATCTTCTACACAAAATCTGTGTGGGCTCTCTCAAAAATATCAGAACTGTACCAGCAATTCACCCATCTATGCCAGAACGCCCTCAGCCTATTCCTGAGACAGAGAAGAATGATCACTCATATCTGTCTTCATCTTATCTGAAAATCTTGACATTTTTCAGCAAGTAAAGGTTCCAAATGGCAGGTGTCAGAATGTCTTAGCCTCATATGTGGTGCTAGAAGGCAGAAAAAGCAGCAACAGCATGTGGTCATGTCAGAGCCACACAGAAGCTGCCCAGAGAGCACATTCTGAAAAGAGCAAACTTCAGACTCAGTTAAATCACCCAAGTGCCAGATGGCCACTATCAGAACAAAGCTGTGATGTTGAGGATTAGCTGCCCAGAAAACATTCAACTCAAACATTTCAACTCTCATAAAATGGGAAAACAGCTGAGTGCAATGGCTCCTGTCCATGTCCTGTCTGTGTAACAATTTGGTCAAACTAGCTCCAATATAGAAAGGGAAACGGCCATAGAATTCTTTATTTAGTCTCCTAGAGGGTGGTTTTTTGGTTTTTAGTTTTTGGTTTTTTGAGGCAGGGTCTCCCTTTGTAGCCCAGGCTGGCCTCGAATTTGCGGCGATTCTCCTGCCTCAGCCTCCCGAGTGCTGGGGAGGGTATATTTTCTCAAGATCATTTTCAGTTATTCTAAAGTAAATAATATGAATCTCCTACACTTACATAATACAGTCATGTATTGCCTAATGTCAGGAACATGTTCAGAGCAATGCATTGCTAGGTGATTCTGGCACTGTATGAACATAGCAGAGTATTCCTACATAAACTATAATGGGTATGATCTGCTACTCGCTAGTACAATCTCACAGGACCACCACTGTATACATAGTGCGTCCTTGACCAAAATGTTGATCTGCAGTATGAGGCTGTACTTAGAACTTTCTGAAAGCACAGAAAGAGCTACTAACTCATTTTAATATATAAAGCCCGAAAAGGAACTGAGGATAATAAGGAATCTATTTTTTGGAGAGAGACTCAAATAGTTAAGTAATGGTAAAATCAAGACTGGAGAACTAGAACCTTGCCTCTGGACTGTCAGGCTAGATTTCTTTCTATATTTAGATATCTTCCTTCTGCCCAGACCACTCCTCTTGACCTTCTTTTTTAACAGGTTTTCCCAATAATGAGAAAGCTTTGGAGGCTTTTTAAAGTAGCCTGCCAAGGTCAGTAATTAACATTTTTGTTACTAGAATTTAACATAATTGGCATGATAGCCTACTTTGTTGCCCCTCAGACCTGATCTTATAAACAGTAATGATGTTTGAGGGGTCCTCAAAACTAGAAATGCCAGAAAAGCATACAAATAAATCCTTTGTTTAGCCAGTGATATTCACTACCAACCTTTCTGGTCAAGTGCATCAGAAACTAAACAAATGAGGAATCACTTAGATGAGCAATACATATTGATGACATAGTCCATCTATGGAAAAGGCAAATCCAGTATTACTTAGGTTTCTGTATTCTACTGGACCAATGACTGATATTTCGAATCCACCTGGTTTCCACCAACACCTCACAAGATGAAACACAAAGAAGAGCTAAACACAAAGGACTCCATTTGGATTCAAGTTAGTAGGTCTTTTAACATACGTAGCATCAATGTGAGGGCCTTTAAAAGCATCTAGAATATGTGTGATCTTCTAATTCTCTCTGAAATGAGATTATTTCTTTTTCTTGTACCACACCACTGACTTTTACTTATTTGCCATATACTTGTGTCTATTTTCAGCCTGAAACAAGCCCAGTGGAGCTTACAATGTCTTGTCTGAACTTTTAAGCAAATGGTGAACACTCTAGGCAGATGCTTGAGTTATTTCTCATCTTCATATTTGTTGATCTTCTTATAAGGCCAATTAAAATATAAGTATGAAAAGAATAAAAATATTAATTAGCATATAGCCATTATATATATGTACATATATTATAGTTTGGATATAAAATTAATAAATAATATTAAATGAAATAAATATTAAATAAAGATGAAATTTTCTAAACATTTCTTGTTTACCATTTAGTTCATAAGTTTCCATTTCTGTAAAATATGTTATTTTGATATGATTTCCATGTCTGCTGTCTTTTTTCCTACACCCTTTGCTGACTTAATTCATTCCAGACTTTCCAGAATCACTTGTTTTACTGTTTTACACATTAAAATAGAAAGGTCTTTCATTAATGTGGATAAAAACCAATTTGCACTTATGTTTAAAGACGAGTATGGGGAAGTTGTCAGGGAATGTTCATTGCTTAAAATCATATAAATGGTAAATAAACAACTAAAAATGAATAAAGAACACTAGAATTAGACTTAGTACACACTTCAACTGAAATACAGGCAAGAGTAGGAAAGCCAGACACTAGTATCTCATAATCTCGTTGCAGAGCCATATTAACAGTTATCAGTTTTCCATTGCTCAAAAAAGCAATGAGACAAACTAAGGCATTTAAATATTACTTGGCTAATGGCAATCTTGATCAAGCCAAAGCACAAAAGACTACACATATTAAAGTCACTGAACATTTTCTGAAACTTGAAAACAAATCCATATTCAGTCAATTGAAACTTGAAGCCACTAAAATGTTCTGATAACTACCCTTTGATATCCCTGGTAATTGTAAAATTTAATTGAGAATATTCACAAATATATTTTATCTCAATTCTCAATACTAAAATGAAATCCTAAGTAGCGGAATGAGAGACCCTAAAACAAACAAATGTGTAAACATAACCTTCTGACCCAATCTTATATATATCTTTACCCCTTTTTGGAGTTTCCTACCCAAATTCTTAAAACTGGCCAAGAGATATGTACATAATCTTTAAAACAATACACTAAAGAAACTTAGACTGTTGTTCAGATATGCAATCATACTACAACTTAACAGCAGAGAGTCTTGAAAATTAAGAACATAAAAATAACACAAATTAGAAGAAAGTGGTGTTCTTGAAATTTCCAAAGGTGAGAGAGAAAAAGAAAAGTTATAGCTGTCACTTAATACATACTTAATACCATGTGTAAAGAAAATCTACAATATAATCTGATCGTGAAGAATTTAAACTACAGACTCCCTCCTTCCCCAGTGCTGGAGAGAACCTCCAACAGGAACTGCACGATGGCTGAAAGAACCTGAAGATTATTTTGCTTGCCCTTAGTTTGATTTAAGTATAAAGTCTCCATTCCAAAGTTAAGTTTAAATAACTTGATACTGTCCTAAAAATATGATATTTTATATCAAAGAACTCCTTTCTCCCCCTCTACCCCCACCAGGGATCAAACTCAGGACCTTGCGTTTGCAAGGCAGGTGCAGGGCCATTGAACTAAATCCCCAGCCCTCAAAAGACTCCAATTAAATTTTTCCCTTTTGACTTCAAGTTTTCTTACTCAAATTTAGGAGAATTTAGAAGAATTATAAAGTAATATTAATGTAGCATTTCACACATTTAGAATCATGTTCCAAAATAATTTTCATTTGAAAATTTAAAAAGCTATTAGAATACAAACTCAAATATATGATATGCTATGTTAACTTCAATTCTTCCATTCTTAGGATTTTTTTTTTCTTAAGAGTTGGTGTTTCTACTTTGCGAGCAATTTTAACCAATATATTGCTAAATGTAATAAACAAACGAATTTAAATAAATGTAAAATGATTTAAATTATAAGTCTCATGAAACAAATTACTTATAGTCAAGGCATTCTAACACAATGATAATGAAAGATATTAGCCAGGGATTTAGCTCAGTGGTTTCGCTGCCTGCTGCGCAAGCGCAAGGACCCAAATTCAATCCCTGGTACCTTAAAAAAAAAAATCTCTAATATTTAAATAGCAGAAAAAAAGATGGGAAGAAAAAGCAGATAATAAATGTGTGTGTGTGTGTGAGAGAACACACACTTACATGACTGATAAAACCATTAAAATGTTATTTTTTTCACTATAAAACATAAGACACGAAACTTGTTAAAATAACATCAGTGGAAATAAATAATGGTCATTATCAGGCTGTAAACCATGACACAAGGACAGACTAGTCTTCCAGTGTTTACAGGAAACAGGACAGGGATGGTACGATTTTGCAGCATTTAATTCTGAGCTCTGCACATTATATGGTAGACACTAAAACATGCCCACTCCCACCCACACACATCAAATAAACTTTGAAGAGATGCTTCATTGATAGTAAAGAAGATTTAAGACTGACATTGTACTTTTGCAAAGATACACACAACACTAAATAGGAAAATTCTTACACTTTGGGAAATTAAAATTACTGTACCTAGTGGTAGAAACTAATATTCAAGAAGTTCACACCTTGGGAAACTCAGTCTTTAGAAATAGTGCCCCTTAGCTTCTTAATTTTATTTGTTCCTAGGCCAAGGATTTAGCTCAGTGGTTCTGCTGCCTGCCTTGCAAGCGCAAGTCCCAAGTTCAATCCCTGATACCAAAAAAAAAAAAAAAAAAAGTTGTATGTTCCTATGTTTGCTTATCAATTTTTCCAGCAACAATTTTTGTAGGACGAAATCTATCATTTTCTTTCATTATAATATGAAATATAATATTTATACCATACAAAAACATCCAAGGGTTCATATAAATAGCTATATAGTCTATGTCTATGTTTTCTGCTTTTTAAAACAGTATCTCCTAAAATAAAGTGACTGAGGCTGTAGCTTACTGGTAGAGCTCATGCCTAGTATGTGCAAGACCCTGGGTTCAATCCCCAGCACCAAAAAACAAAAACCCAAACAAAAAAGCAGCACATATACGAAAATCAACAGTGAAAAAACGCTGTTTGGGTTGAAGAAAATTGGACAAATCAGGTAATTGTCATTGAAGTTAAGGGTTTTTCCTTGGGGTTGATTCAAAAACATTCTGAATAAATTTTAATAAGATTTAATGAGCAATGATAAAAAAAAGACAAAAAGCTGGCTTGTAAAAAAAGTAACAGAATGTAACCAATAAACACTAAGAAGTCTACTTTTCCTAATCCTCTTACCCTAATTTCAGGAGGGTGCACCGATAGTAAAATGAATATGTTTTTCTCAGTTGGAATAAGTCACTATTATCATGTGCAAGTCTGATCGATTTCTAACCTTACCTAGTGGTTAACATACCTTTACCTATTTGAAACACAGATGCATACAAAGAAGAACTAAAAGCCACTTTCTTCATCTTTTAATCTATTTCCAAGTCTTACAACCCAGGCTTCTGTTATCAGATATTTTTCAAACACCTATTTCATTTCCAATTTGGTCAGTTAAATATTTCTCCAAATACTTAGGAAACACAGGCTTCTAAGACAATTTTTCAGAACTAAATTAGAAGTAAAATGGAAATTTCCACTTTTATAGATTCACAATAGTACAAAAAATAACTTTCAATTGAAATTAGAATATTCTACCACTTTTCAAGCATGGAAGGATTTTTAAATCAAATAATACTTTTTAGAAAGATGTAGTCTATATAATTAAAGGATAAAGGGGCACACATATAGATTTTGATGTATATGTTTTATACCTAAATTTACTGTCCCCTGGAAATCTATGTTTTTGTCAAACATCAGAACTTATTATATCACACCCCCACAAATCCTAATATCTATAAGAAAACAGTCCTACATAAAGAGTCTTGTAGTGAAGCTCCTATAAAAACACCTGCCAGGTGGCTTGAACCATATTAGATGGGTCACGGGGTTTACAAAGTACTGCTGACTTTCAAAGGCATTCCCTGTACTGAGAATCACAACCATAGAAAGAGAAGACTGCACTTCAGGCACATGTCTAAGTCATTTCCCTGAATTGTTTCTTGTCAAATTAAAATGTCAAAAATTATTCTATCAAATGCTGTCCCTAAGGAACCTAACTCAATCCAAAGAGCAGCTACCAATTAGCAAAGTTAGGCCTTTTAAAGAGGGGAAGGATGATTTCTTTTTCTATTGATATGTGAAATTAGCAGGATCCAAAAAGAAAAGTTTCATCTCAGCAGTTAGTTTAAGTGCTACTGATAGCTATAATCACATGCAGGCTGCAATTCCTTTTGAAAGGCTTTTCAAATGAACAAATACAAAGAAAAAAGAGAATCACAAGTGTTTTCATAGTGAATGACTGCCTAGGATTACAGTTATAAAAAGCCAAGGTTAGAGATCCAGACATCCATGAGTATTGTGAACTAACAAACCAAAGTCAAATGAAATCCTTGCTCACTCTTTTGACAAGGTCAGTGCACCCATCCCTTAGCACAATAACTGAATGAATTTCAGGTTGCAGAAGATGCTCCAAGAAAATGAAATCCACGACAAATCATTTAATGTTTTCTACTGCCTTGAATGAGCAAATAAAATCTTCTGAGAAAAACATTTCCTATTCACTATGTTGTTCTGCAAAAGCTGTATTTCACTCAAAAAACTGCCTAGAAGTGTTCATTCACTAACAGCATAAAGGTGCAGGTGCAATAAATGTTCTTGCGTATCCAATCATGTTTATATCTTTTTTCACTTGCAGGTTCAGATGAGTGTTTATAGCATTCATAATTTAGCCATGTTCACCTATGGAAAAGAGCTATGATCATCCATAAACTTTCCTCAAAAATTCTAGAACTTGGGAGTTGTTCAGGGTTATCCGTTATCTCCTGCCCACATCCATCCATTATCTGACACTGAAAAGTCAGCATTAGGAGTCGCGCGGAAGACGCCGAATCAACCCGCTGCAGACAGGCAGGTCTGCCCATGCCCTACAGAGGTCCTGAGTTGCACAGAACACGCCGAATCA
>NW_004624738.1:26963457-26976894 GCF_000247695.1 Heterocephalus glaber
TTATATAAAGGTACAATTCCCAATGAGAAATGTAATTGTGTTGTATACCTACAATGTACCAATAAAAGAATTTAATACAAAAAAATAATTCTAGAACTTGATTTCAAAGGATAGAAATACAAGGAACAGGACAAATAAGCTCACTAAATAAGTCTGTTTATCTGAGGAACATACATGAGTTGCCAAGCCTTAGAGATTGTCAAAAATCATTACATGACCTATGGATACTAGAATAGTGAACAATGTTCTATTTTACTTATGGCAAGGGACGACATTAAGAGCAAAATCTCAATGTTATATATTCCTACGCATATATTTCTTCTGCACTTTTCATAAAAAGTCTCTTAGACTTGAATTTTCAAGCACTTCCCAATGTTGATGGTTTTTAAAGTCTCCTTTCTCAGTACCAAGTTTCCTGGCTTTGTGGTTCAAGCAATGACAAACAGAGCATTTCCTATTCACTCTACTTACCTCATCATCAACAACTGCAGGATCCAGTTATGTAAAGAATTATTTTCAACAGCCACCTTCAATTACAAATGTTTGACATGATCACAGACTTTCAATGCTAATCTCCTTTCAAGCTGAAATACCCACACAAGGGCTCTTTGAGACACACAGCATGGCTATTTTCTCTGCTTTGCCTTATCCTGCAAAGAAGCTGAAATACATGGCCATATCCATCTCTTATGCAAAATACTATGCAGACCCACAATCTTTTATTAAGACCTGAGTCTTGACAAAGGGATTTTTCAGGGCTCACACACTGTTTGCCTACTGTGAGTCTAAACCTGAAGGCTATTTGAAGAAAGCGAAAGAAAATCTTCATGTAATTGACTCGTTTCTCTAAGCTTTTCACTTACAGACCATACTTCCTTCATTTAGATACATTTGTATGACCTGAAATATTTAATGTCAGGGCCCTACTGCTAACTTTCAGTGTGGTATAGTTCAGACAAAATACTTACCATTCACCCAATCAAAAGAAAAGGTGAGTCTATGAAAGATAATCTTGTCAACAAACTAAATGATACTTATCTGTAGAAAAGAGATATTTTAAAATTTCAAAGAATAACACCTTTCTGGCAAAGTAAATTCAGGCACCTTATACCAAAGGATATACTGAACTTTACTATTTCTGTATAACAATCAACTGAGACTCTGAACACACAAAAAATGATTCTCTGTATAAGCAGATTCAAGAAAATCTGCTCTTAAACTGAGTTTTCAAAAATCAAATTTCAATGTAAATGCATTTTACATGCAACACAGGAGCTCACTAAAGGAACTACAAACTAAAATTTTTACAGTGCAAAGAAATCATTGGTAAAGTGACTGATCACTCTTTTTGTGAGCTTTTAACTTAGGATTACATATTTAAAATTTGCATAAGTGAATAATACTTTTTCTTATGATTGTATTATACCTACACTAATTGTGACAACACGAGCCTGTGTTCTGCTACAGGAAAGAAGGACCTGATCCCTTAACCTAAATCTAGCTTATGTTAAGGGAAGTGGGAAGAGATACAAGCCTCATGCAAAGAAGAACCAAGCAAGCACACAACAAACACTCACAAATTATCCCCATAGCACAACTGGAAAACAAAAAAATCAAGCTCTCCTTTCAAATGGTTTCCTTTCTGGTCATGCCAGTATTCTTCCATAACATCTATCCCATGGTTCCAGCAAGGTGATACCCACAGGATATCATGCCAGATATGGCAGAGAGATCTTCCGTTTCTTCCTCCACGTTCTTCATCACATAAAAGTGTGTTAACCCAAAGGTAATTCCTCAGAGATTTCTTGCCATCTGCTAAGATTACAGACACTAATAATGTCCAAGCACAATGAGAAAAAATGACATGTAATCTTATTACCTAACAAGTGTTAGATTACTCCTTGAAAAATCAACTCCTCTTCTAGAATGTTCCCTTAAAAAAAAACCTGACCAGTTAATGAAATACTTAATAAGTTAATGAAATAATTAATAAGTTAAAACCAACACTAAGACAAGTTAAATTCATAATGAATTCTAAAAAGTTGAAGAAAATGAAAAATTCAAAAGAGGCATTAGATTCTACTACTTTAATAAAAACCTATTTGAAAGAGTTTTAGGGCCTATAAAAAGTACTCAGCATGGTTTGACCATTGAGTCTCAGGTCCCTAGAAAGTGTAGATCCTTAAAGGTATTCTGACTCCAATATTATTTATGATTTAGGGAAATTAACGGTAAAAAACATAAAAATTACTCTAAATATAAACTCACTCATGTTCAGAAGTTTTTCTTGTTGATGTTTTTCCATTGTCCTCTTAGACAAAATCAAGGGTGTTACGATAAGCTTATTCCTTCAAGACAAGCTTCCTGGTAACAGCTACCATATTTGAACAATGGAACAGATGAAAAAGCAGCGCACTGCTAGAAACAGCACAAGTTTTAAGATCAGATAACCTGCACTTAAGTCTCTTCTCGTGATGTAGCTCAGTGTAAAGGCCCTGAGTTCAATCCCCAGTACTGCAGAACAAAGCAACATTCTTGATTTTTTTTAGTGTAATAACTCACTTAAACAAAAATAAACTATCTGAAACTCTTACTAATTAAAAAAAGTAATTCCTGTAATTTAATTATTCAGAAACTTTCAGCTTACAAAATCATATTCTATAAAGTGGTAAACTAGTGACAAGGCAAAAAAAAAAAAAGCAGGAATTTTCTCCTAAAGTGAAAAAACATTCAGAAACAGATTCCAACACAGCGAAATGTCAAGCTAAAGTTAGAAGCATAATTTTCTTACATACCTATATAATCCATGGCTAAAATGAAAGCAAACATAGGTCACACTTGTAGACCGTTCTCAGCAAAAATAAAATGAAATAAGGAGAGTCTGAACTGTCCGAGACATTCGGGCTCCATCATTATGGAAATCAGTAACTGTCTGAGTCAGGCTTTCCAAAGGAAACATTTCTTTTCATCACAGTGCCTGTGAAATACTTTGCAAAGTGTTTGAACTCTCATTTGAATAGCTTTAAAAATTATTAACAACTCCCTTACACCTTACAAATGTAATAGCATTACCAATTTTCAAAGCATTTCAACGAAAAGCTCCAAGTCTGTCTAAGATTCTAGATAGATATAACAGGCTATATTCTTTATTGAATAACCTTATATAACCCTTTCATCAGTGGATGTCACTCTTTAATTCTAAAAGGAATTTCTGTATCTTGTAAGAAAACATAACACTAAGAATATAGTATGTTATGAAAGAGATACATGAAAATGAATAACATTTTAAGACCCAGAACAACAAATTCAGGGTTGGGGAAGTAACTCAGTGTTATAGCACTTGGTATATGCACAAGGCCCCAGGTTCTATCCCCAGCTATAAAACAAAATACACACACACACACACAAACACACACACACAAATTTCAGTGATAACCAAGAAAAAAGAGAGTAGATGAAATTATATCTTACTAGATACTAAGTGTGGAACCACTTCAGAATTAAAGGGAGATTTCTTATTAGCGCCGAGTGTTAACATTTACAGTTTACGTTGTCTGACCCTATAAACTATGAATCAGTAGCTAATAAGAATGCTGTGCATTAATTTCTTTAATCTTCACAATACACCTACTACTGTACCATATAACAGCTGAGGAAACTGAGGTAGTACAGAAAGGTCAGGTAATTTGCTGAAAGTTACACAACTAGGAAGTGGCATCTGCACATGTCAATCTGACTCAATAGCCCAGATTCTTAACCACTATTTTAAGCTATATATATTATATTCACCCCAGTATTAAGATTTCACCTGAGACAAGGGTTATTATTCTCATTTTACTACCTAGAAAACTGAAGGTTGGAGAAATTTGCCTGAAGTCAGCCAGCTAGCAAGGAGAAAGGTAAAGTTAGCACTGTACCACAGTGACTCCACCACAGCATCCCAGCCCATCACCAATACCTGTGAGACTTATTTTTCTTTCTTTCTGTCTCACGGTTATTACTGGCATAGTAGGGTAGGAATGAAAAACAATATAAAATTTCTGATGAAAAATTAGCAGGCAAGAAAGACATGAAAGATCATTTAAGTATTGTGATACTCATAAGTCATCTCTAGACAAAAAGACGATTGTCAACCACTTTTAAACTATCATCAGGACACAGGTCCTAAATTCATCTTTTCATAATCACTGTGCATGGTGACTGCAACACGACAAGTCCCAGAGATGTACTACAAAAGGAGCCCCTGGGTGCAGCTGTGCTCCTCTCAGCAACCCCTGCCTCACTTCCTTGCACTCCAAAACCACTTCCAGGCAAGTACTCAGCCTTCCCTTTCAACCCACAATAAAGAAAGGGGAGAGCTCTACTAAGCTCATTTCAAAATGCCAAGAACTCAGTCTATTCGATTCAAAAATAAGATTTGAGAATAATCTACTAAATAGATTCCACCCAGAATTAAAATGAGAATATTTTACTCTTAAGGAGACAAAATACATTCCAAATATATAAACAAAAATTTAAGAGACTTGGGCATGGTGGTACATGCCTGTAATCCTAGCACTCAGGAGGCTGAGGCAGGAGGACTGCCATGAGTTCGAGGTCAGCCTGGGCTCCATAGTGAGTTTAAGTCAAGCCTGGACTACGTAGCAAGACCCTGATTCAAAAAAATGTAAAAAAAATTTAAGAC
Source organism: Heterocephalus glaber (assembly GCF_000247695.1). The sequence continues at coordinate 26,968,142 of NW_004624738.1, forward strand.
TATATTATTATTTTCAAAAATACATATTAAGGACTAGCAGCACTTGGCTTGGTGCCTCTGCCTAAAAACCTCACAATCAGAAATTGAACCTTAAATATGTACATATAACAAAATGCCACTCAGAATTTTTTTAAAATGATATTTTTGTAAAATAGGAAGAAAAGGTCCAAAGGGGAAGGGGAAGAGGGAGGGAGAGGAGAAAGGAAAGAAGGGATAGGAATAAATATGAGAAAAGGAAAAATTGGAAACAAAGTCTTTGTAAATAGGGAGGAATGGAGGGGTTGAAGGAAGGGTAGGGGAAGGGGGAAAAATTAAGAACCAAGATACTCATGTAAAGGTACAAATTCCCACTGATGAATGTCAGCATATTGTATACCTAAAATGTACCAATAAACGTCATGAATTTTTAAAAATGAGAGTAAAAAATGATATTTATCTATAACACACTGAGGGGAAAGACAAGTATCCATTAATGTTAAAATATGTAATTCACACACATATATAACAGATAAACTTAGAATCATGTTCACCAATGGAATAATAATTGTTAGCCCTGGATGGCAGGGTACAAATTTTCTACATTGCTTATTGGACTATTCTATACTATTTAAATTGCTTATAAGAATACATATTTCCTCAGGGGCCAGGGATTTAGCTCAGTGGCGCCATACCTGCCTTGCAAGCACAAGGTCCTGAGTTCGATTCCCCGATAACAAAACAAACAAAAAAAAACCCATATTTCCTCAAAAGCATACTCCTGCTGGGGATTTAGCTCAGTGGTTCCCGCGCCTGCCGCGCAAGCGCAAGGTCCCGAGTTCAATCTCCGGTACCAAAAACAAAAGCATCTTCCTTAGTCAGTATATAAAGTATGCAAGTATAACACACATTTCAATTTCACACAGGTTTTCAACAGGTTTTTCTAAAAAAAAAATGCTAAGTATTTTCACCATTTATTTGCTATATGGAACTTTAAAGTGAATCTGGAAGGAAAGGCATTTTGTAAATATAAATGCAAACCAAGATATACTAAAATCCTTAAGTTCTGAGTATATAACGTAGCCAATGTAGGCATTGGCTTATGCCTGGAGATACATCAGTAAACAAATAGTCAAATATGCCCTGCATATTTGGGGCTTACATGATATCAAATATTTACAAGTCTTTAAACTTTAAAAAAGTATAAACTCAACAGCAGAAAATATATATACTGATAGTATATAATGGTATGTATACCACAGCAACAAAAGAAACTGAAATTTACAAAAACAAAACAGAACAACAAAAACACAAAGCTCTCCAGGAGGGCTGTACTAATTCTTATATAATCTATGACACTGTCTCATGATAGAGGATAGCACACCGCATACAAACCAACATTAAATATTACTTAAACATTTAAAACTCAGTGCAAACAGTATTCAACCATAGTTTTGGTCCAATGTTTTGTTGTGTTTACTCTACCTTTTAACTGGTTAGCTCTGTTTTGGCATTTTCTTTTTTTTTTTTTGTACCGGCGATTGAACTTGGGACCTTGGCGCTTGCAAGGCAGACGCCAGAACCACTGAGCTAAATCCCCGGCCTCGGCATTTTCTATTGTATTTATTGATCTCTATTCCTATTTTCATGAGTGTCACACTGCTTTGCACTATTTTTTATTTCAATTAGAACTCAACTTTTATATTAGTGAGCGATTTCGCTGTAATATAGTGTAGTAATAAACAAGTGTCTAAATAACAAGCAGGTTACAGTAAGGCAAGTGAAAGCAGGAAAAGCTGCTCAACTCAGAATAGATGAAAGCTATTTCAGAGCAAAGAGAGGCTGCTGTGACAAGCTTTGAGCAAGTCTACAGCTAAGTCACTGAGCATTAATTTGTCAAAAAATTCCTGCTGACTTTAAGTCAAAGTTAACTCAGTCTTTGAATATGTATAGTTTCAGAAAATAACTTGCTCAATTTTACTTTATACTTATTATGTATGTAAAAAGTAATGACAAAATATTTGTCTATATAATGCAAAAATCTCTGATGAAAAAGTATAATGATATAATTTAATAGTTTTTTCTTAAAGATATATAAATGGTATCTTCAAATTGATAATATCTTAGATTCACTGATACACAATAATATATTCAGCCTCCATAATACCCTATTATTATTATCATAACCATTTTTACAAGTAGGAAAACTGAAAGGTTAAGTAATTCAGCCACAGACATAAAACTAGCAAAATATCAATGTTGAACAAGAACCCAGAAATCTACCTCTGCTATGCAATATTGACTCTTTAAAGGCTCTGGTGAATACTGAAGTAATTATCTACCACAACCACCTGCCAGCTAACTTGACCACTGCTATAAGAGATGATTTTGAGCAAAATGAACAACAGAATAGTAATGTATAGTAATTTCCAAGCTGGAATGGTAGCACTTGTCGATCCAGTTGTTTGCTGAGTAGTAAAGAAATACCTAAGAGACTGAGAGAGGCTCAAGGACCCAGGTCATGTCTCTTCCTTAATCCACAGCACCTCATGGGAACCCTGAACCATGAGTAGGCAGGTAGCAATCTTCTACTTCACATTTTCACAACATGCCAGGGCTTTTCTTAGCAATCAACCAAGGAAATGATTTATGTTTTGGGCAGACTATAAATGGATACTTTGGAAAAGGATAGGTTATAGAAAATGATTTACAAATTTCCTATATGAAGGATATAGCTATATTCAAACAACTAATTCTCTTTACACATATCTAACTTGACTTATTTTGTTTACATTAATGACCCAATAACTTAGAAATTGCCAAAATATGTATTTATTAATTTGTTCATCTAAAAAATTTAATTCGTTTGTTCATCTAAAAATATTTTAGTTTGTTATTTAAATCTTACTTTTCCCTGAGAGAGGGCATATTTAGGCTTTTTCAGGGTGAGATACTAAAAATGATTAAGGCTTTTTAAAAAAGATATGAAATTCTTTGTCTAATAGAATTTTGAGCAAAGCATACTGAAAAGGCCTAGAAAATTGATGGTTAAGACAAAAAGCTGTAATAAAATTTAAAGATATTCTAGGAATAACTGCAAGCTATAATTTTTAAATCAAATCACATTTATAGCTCTAAAAAAGTTATGCTTGATAGATCTTAAAGGGTGGCACTAAAAAGAGAAACAAAATGTTTACTTTCCTCAACTATACAAGTAACTAAAATTATCAGTTATTCTCAGAAAGACAAAGGGAAAAATTTCACAGCCCTCATCATCCTGTCACACTGCAGGTCTTCAACTGTACACAAGAGGACTCCTGTGCCCTCACCACCTCCGCTCTTCACAACTGCAACTCAATCTGGGCTCCACTGATCCAGGGAAGGGAAAGTCTTGGCACAAAAAGAGACCATAAGTTTATCTGGCCTACGATGCTTGCAAGGGCCCAACTGGTGGCTCCTTAATGTTAAAAAGGGTATTTTTGTTTAAGCATGATTTTCACTGTGTCCCCTGTCCCCAAAGATTCATTAATCCATTCATATTCTTTTAGTTTCTTAAATATTTGAACATATTTATATTATATCTCTTATCTGATAATTCTAACAACTAGTGTTTGATAGTTCAAAAGAGAATTTTTAAGTTCTACTGACAGAGGAGCACATAGTATGACTTTAAAAAAAAAAACTGTACATTCATTTTCCCTACCATCCAGGACTAGCCTATATGCCAATAAGGCTGAAAACACAGAAAAAAATGACAGATTGCTAGATATATATGAATTACCAAAGTTGAATGAATAAGAACTAAAAATTCTAAACAACCCAATATCAATGAAATTGAGGGCCGGGGATTTAGCTCAGTGGTTCCGCCACCAGCCTCACAAGCACAAGGTCCTGAGTTCGCTCCCCAGTATCAAAAAAAAAAAATCAATGATATTGAAAACATAATTGAAAACTTACCAACTAAGTCCATCCAGGACTAACAATTATTACCCCAATTTAACATATGAAGAAAATGAGGTAAAAAGGGTAAAGTAAAACGATCAAGACCAAAAAGCTAAGAAGTGCTACAGTTAGGATTTTAACTTGGGTGGATTGGATATAAAAGATGCCCTTAACCACTTCCCTGACCAAGTCCTTCCCACCAAGACAAAGTGGCACCCTTTGTTTAATGAGTCCATGCTGTATGTACTACCTGCCCGATAGGCACTTAGCGGCTTTCTGAGTTATCGAACTGACTGTGACAGTATCACAGTGCTTGTGTTCAAGTTACCCTTATTCCACTTTGTAATGGCCTCTCAGCACAAGAGCAGTGATGTTGGCAATTTGGATATGTCACAGAGAAGATGAAAGGACTTTCTTATGGTTAAAAGGAAAAGTACAATACGATTTTTTGAGAGAGACTGAGAACTCATATGACTTTTCTTATACTATTATAAATAGATGTTACTGTTGTTATTAATGTCTTAGTGTACATACTTTATAAATTAAACTTCAGAATAGTTCTGTAAATATAGTATAGGAAACAGCACAGTGCACGCAGGTTTCAGTAGTATTACAGTGTCAAGAATCCACTAGGGATCCTGGAACATATGCCCGACAGATAAAAGGGGATTATTGTGTCTAAAGCATAAAGAACAAAAGTAAAAGAATAAAAAAAGCAACTACTAGTCAAAAGAAAGTGGTTCCAGATGTTAGCCAAGTAGAGCTCAACAAGCTGTGACTTGTAGCCAGCAAAGAAAAGAGATTATAAAAGTCAAAAATTAGAAGATATTACTACTGACTTTATAGAAATTAAACTATTATGAAGGAATAATAATAAATGAAATAGCTCACATAAAATGGACACATTTTTTGAAAAGATAGAAACTTCAAAAAGTGACCCAAAAAGAAACAATCTGGAAAGATCAGTAACAAATAATGATACTAAATTTATAACTAAAAATACACTTGTCAGCAAGTCCATGAGTGGATGTCTAAACACTTGAGCTGATATTTAAATTAGGCAACAGCCCATTGTCATTCAGTAGACCAGTTGGTCCTGCCAGAATAAAGAAGATTTCAATTCATATTTCAATCTAATGATGCTGACTTTAAACACACAAACACAGAAACACAAACACACACACACACACACACACACACACGCGTATGGCTTCACCACTGAATTCTATCATTTAAAGAAAAGAATTAGCTGGGCACCAAGGAGGTGAGCCCCTAGGGCCACTCTACCACTATCCCGAGCACCAAGGAGCAGACTCACCCCCCCAACACCAAGGAGGTGAGCCTCTCAGACTGCAGTATCACTGCCCCCGAGCGCAAAGGAGCAGAGTCTCCCCTAGCGCCGAGGAGGTGAGCTAGGCGAGCGACAGCAGCACAAACTCCCCACCCCCACCCCACAGCTATGCCTAGCCATTACCTGGATCCACACCGCAGAGTTGCAGGGATAATAAAGGACACTGTTCTGAGCTATAGAAGATAAGCAGAAGTGAACAACAGAAAGAGGGTCTCTCTGAGGCTCCTTGATGAAAATTGAAGTCCACTGAAACACTGAAGAAAATCTCTGCAATGAAGGCACACCAGACCACCTTAGGTGGGGGAGCAGCAGTGTGGACCAGAGCAGCATGGCTGAAAGCAGATCCCAGCCAGGGCTTCACACCGAATACAGAGGCTTGGGCACACCTGACCAAGCCAAAGGGCTGCCTGGAAAGAGCTGCACAAGTGCACAAGCAATACCAGAAGTAGGCCCTGATACCATTGGTAAGGGCGCGAGACCCTAGCAAGAAGCTTCTTCACACAAAAGGAACTGGAGTGCACAGCCCCCACCCAAAGGCCTTCCCAGAAAACAGGTACATAGGGGCCCTAGCCAGAGGCACACCTAGATACCATCCCAAGTGTGCACAGGCCCCAGCCAGAAACCCGCCCAGACAACAGGTCAGCTCAGGAATACAGAAGGCCACCACTCTGAATCCAGGAATTAGTGTACTGGTGAGCAGCAGATGAAAGGCTGCTCGGTGGCTTGCTGAGAATTGAAGAAAACTAGGTGTGCAAAAAGTTGCCTCAACAAAGGCACAGCAGGCTGCACCTGTTGAAATAAGAAGACACGTAAATAAGTCTCAAAACCAGGTTTCCAGATCACTTAAGGCAACCTCAAAGGGAAACGAGATAGAACAATCTGATACTCAACCACCTAGACTCCCTGAACTGACAACAAAAGAGGATCTGAAAAAAATGAAATCAGAAATAATTTCTCAGATAACAACAGAGACTGTGCCCATAGTGCAAGACATGATTAATAAATCTAGAGTGGACACAGATAAAAAAAAAATAGAGGAGCTGAGGAACATGATGTAATTCCAACATAGGAAACAAATGGAATCTGTAAAACTGATGCAAACAGATTTCCAGGAGATTAAAAACTCCATTCAACGTTTACGCAGAAGAATGAGCCAATGTGAGAACAGAATTTCAGATATAGAAGATAAGATTGTAATTAGTGACCAGGAAAAAAAATTTCTTTAAAATAGTAAGGGACCACAAGAAATCAATCCAGCAGCTGCTAGACAATGCAAACAAGAATAACATAAAACTGATTAGTCAATGAAGTAACAGGAGAGAGTGCAGACGACATAAAAAAAAAAAAAATCTGTTCACAGAAGTGATGGAAGAAAACTTCCCAAGCAGGGGAAAAGAACTTCACCTACAGATAAGTGAGGCATATAGGACTCCAACTAGCCTTGATCAAAAAAACAATCTAATGTAATATATTTGGAAACCCAACAAAAGAACAAAGTTCTACAAGCAGTTAGAGAAAAGAAACAAATCACATACAAAGGAAAGCCCATCAGAATCACAGCAGACTTCTCAACACATACCCTCAAGGCAAGAAGAGCCTGGAGACACATATTTCAAGCCCTAAAGGAAAACAGCCTCCAACCCAAATTGATGTAACCTGCAAAACTATCTTTCAAACTTGATGGAGAAATAAGATACTTTCATGACAAAGAGCACCTTAGGAACTTCATGAATACCAGACCAGCACTCCAAAACATTTTAGACAATAAACTAGGAAAAGAAAACAAGTATCACAACCCCAGGAAGCCATGCAGAATGAATCCACCAGGAACAGCAAGAAACTAAACGCAAAGGTGGAAAGCCAACCAAAAGAAAGTTATGACAATGATAAGCCAATATTTATCAATTATAATCAACCATGTTAATGGTCTCAATTCACCAGTTAAAAGAAATAGACTGGCAGAATGGGTAAAGAAGCAAGATACAGCAATATGCTTCATACCAGAAACACATTTAATTCAAAAAGAAACTCATGAACTGAAAGTTAAAGGGTGGAAAACAATACGCCACCCAACAGGAACCCCCCAAAAAAGCAGAAGTAGCTATCCTCTTTGCAGATCAAGTGGATTTCAAACCAACACTGATTAAGAGAAACAAAGATGGACACTACATCCTTGTAAAGGGAACGTTCCAAGAGGAAGAGATGACAATCATCAATATATATGCACCAAACATTAGTGCGCCCAACTATATGAAACAAATATTAACAAAAACATGAAAACTCATATAAGCACTAATACAATAGTAGTGGGAGACCTCAATACCCCACTGTCACAAATAGGCACATCAACTAGTCAAACAACAAGCAACAAAATACTAGAACTCAATCAACCTCTTGAACAAATGAACTAAACAGATGTTTACAGAGTGTTCCACCCAACAAAATCAGAATACACATTCTTTTCAGCTGCACACAGGTCATACTCCAGAACAGACCACACACTTGCTCATAGAACATGTTTAAGTGAGTGCAAAGGAACGGAAGTTATCCCCTGTATATTATCAGATCATAGTGCAATGAAATTGCACATGAATAGGAAGAGAAACCGTAAGAATTTCATAAATACATGAAAATTGAACAACACACTTCTGAATAACCAATGGGTCACAGAGGAAATTAAAGAAGAAATCAGACAGTTCCTACAATTAAATGACAATGACAATACAACATATCAGAATCTATGGGATACAATGAAAGGAGTCTTACGAGGAAAATTCATAGCAGTAAATTTCATATTAGGAAAACAGAGTGAGCCCAATTAAACAACCTGATGCTGAACCTCAAGCTTCTAGAAAAAGAAGAGCAGGACAGCCCCAAAGCTCATACAAGGGAGGAAACTGTAAAGATCAGAGGAGAAATCAATGCAATGGAGACTAAGAGAACGATAAAATCAATGAAGCCAAAAGTTGGTTCTTCAAAAGAATAAACAAAATTGAGAAACCCTTAGCCAACCTTATCAGGAAAAGGAAAGAAAAGAAAAGAACCAAATCCATGCAATCAGGAATGAGAAGGATGAAATTACAATGGACCCAGCAAAAATCCAGAGGATCATCAATACCTATTTCGAGAACTTATACGCCAATAAGGCTGAAAACACAGACGAAATGGACAGATTGCTAGATATATATTAATTACCAAAGTTGAACAAAGAAGACCTAAACATTCTAAACAACCCAGTATCAATGAAATTGAGGGCTGGGGATTTACTCAGTGGTTCCACCACCAGCCTCACAAGCGCAAGGTCCTGAGTTCGATCCCCAGTATCAAAAGAAATCAATGATATTGAAAATTTACCAACTAAGAAAAGCCCGGGTCCTGATAACTTCACCACTGAATTCTACAAGACATTTAGAGAGGAACTACTGCCACTACTGTTTAAACTCTTCAATGAAATTGAAAAGGAAGCAATACTCCCAAATTCATT
>NW_004624738.1:26985680-27037099 GCF_000247695.1 Heterocephalus glaber
GGGGGGTGTGCTTCTGGCACCCACGCAGCTCACCTTCTCTGACCTAGGAACTTGGGATGGCAGCAGGGGAGCTTCCTTCCAGGTTCTGGGACCAGCTCAGCTTCTCTGCTCTAGGAGCTTGGGATGGCGGTGGGGGAGCTTCCTTACGGGTGCTGGGACCGGCTGAGCTTCTCCGCCCTAGGAGCCTGGGATGGAGGCAGGGAGCTTCCTTCCGGGTGCTGGGAACGGCTCACCTTCTCTGCCCTTAACATTGTTAAAATGTCAAAAATCCCCAAACTGATCTATCCAATGCAATCCTCATCAAAATTCCAGCTGTTCATAGAAACTGACAAGCTGATTCTAAAATTCATATAGTATTGGAAGGGATCCTGAATAGCCAAAATAATACTGAAACAAAGTAGAAGATTCACACTTCTCAATTTCAAAACTTATGAATTTGTGTCAATGAAGACACTATGGTACTGGCACAGAATAGACTTATAGATCACTAGAATAGTTCTGAGAATCTACAAATAAATTCACACCCCTATGGTCAACTGATTTTGATTTTGGTAGAGTGCTATGACCATCCAATAAGAATAGAATAGCCTTTTCAATAAATCATTCTGGGATAACTATATAGCTACATGCAAAAGAAAGAAGTTAACCCTTATTTTACACTATACGCAAAAAAATTAAATCAAAGAATAGAATGTGAGAATTAAAACTACAAAACTCTTAGAAGAAAACACAGGAGGTCTTTATTACTTTTCTCACTACTGAGACAAAATACCAAATACCCAAAGTTAAAGGAAGAATTTCAGCTTACAATTCATAGAAGTTTCAATCTATTGTGCTAAGTAAAAGAAACAAGTTACAAAAGACTACATATGATATGATTTCATTCATATAAAAAGTACGGAACAGAGAAATCTACAGTAACAAAATAGATGAGTGCTTGTATCAGTCAGATTTCTGTCATTATAATACCCAAGGCAGTCAACTCAGAAGAAAGACTTATTATGCCCCACAGTTTTGAAGGTTGCAACTCATGATCGTAGGCCCCATTTTCTAGACTTCACTACCTCTAAATAGCACCAAGTCTTTAGCACACAGAGGGTGACACTCATCCAAACCACCACAATGATAGCCAAGGACTGGGGTAGGAGAGAAACAGGGAAGGATGAGGGAGTAGGAAATGATAGCTAAAGGATAAAAGGTTTCTTTTTTAAATAATGAAAATGTTTTAAAATTGACAGTAGTGACATATGCACTTATCTTAGACTACACTAAAAATCAGTGAGTTGTACACTTCAAATGGGTTAATTACACAGTGTGTGAATTATATCTCAAGAAAACCACTATGTAGACAAAATAAATGAACTTAGACCTCCATAAACAAAACCAAAACTGACCCAAATGCCAAACTATTAAACAGAAAAATGTTTTATAATTATGTAATATAACAATGAATATCCCAAAATGAATTACTCTATGAAATAATCTTTAGGAAAAAATGTAACTCACAGAAGAATATATGCAAGAGGGTTCTATTTATGTAAAGGAGCCATTATGTAAAACAGCAAGGAAACTCAGAACTCAAAAGAGTAAGTATCTTTGGAAGGGTAGACGGAAGATGTGGGACAGTCAGGGGCTTTAGCTGGAGCAGTAATGTTGTATGCGTTAAGTTGAGTGGTGTTTCTGTGGCATGAGAATGTTCTGAAATGTGTAGATAACACTTGGTTTTATCTGAAAAGCATACCATTTACTTTTGTATCCTCCATAACCCTATGGCAGTGCCTTTACTGAAGGGTCGTATATGCTTATACTCATACACTATGTGCAGGCTGGGGAGGGAATAGTTTTAAATCAGTTCAAATTCCAGAGTACCAACTTGGCCAAAGCGGGGAACTAAGTGCTATTCTAAAGGTATGAACAACACTGACCTGCTGATCATCAATGCTCTCCAAATGTTACACAAATGAGTTCAGTATAAAGACTATATATTAAGTGTCATAGTAGAAATACACAGAAAGTTTTACACCCATACAGAGGAGGATAAGGTTAATTCCAACCTGAAACACCTAAGAGAAATTTCATGGAGAATGGAATTAAGATAGGCTGTGAAGGACAGATAAGATTTTGACAGAGAATGAAGAAAGGGTATTCTAATGGAGGAAAACAGTATAAGTAATTATTATTATACATTTAGTAGTTATAACACAAATAATAGCAACTGACAGTTATTGGTTGCATACTATATGCCAAGTGCTATTTTAAGTATTTTTAATGTCTTGGCCAACTTAATCTTCAAAAACACTCTATAAAGTAGATACTGTTATTATCCCGACTTTAGAGATGAAGAGACACAGAGAGATTAACTTAAGCACAGTCACTGTGGTAGTAAGGGGTAAAACTGTAATTCAAACCTGGCTCCACACCCTGAGGTCTTAACTACAAAAGAGGTAGGAAAAACTCCATATATGTTCAAAGAACAAATATCCCAATTTACTTGGCCTACTGGGCTCTAAGAATACCAGGTAGGGGGGTAGGAAGTACTTAAATGGAAGCCACTGAAAAGAAGAAACAAATTTTCATTGTAAGTAATAGAAACAGATCAGGAGATTTAAATGAGACTACTTTGAAAAAAAACCCATTAAAAATGGATTTATACTAGCTTGTATTTAATAAAATATAGGATGTAATTCTAACTCTGTGATAACACCATGAGAAGTTTTTGGGTTTTTTTGTTTGTTTGTTTTTTGGTAGTGCTAGGGATCAAACTCATGTCATGCACATTAGGCAAGTGCTACACTGTCAGCTCCCTAATTTTTATAATAAATAAATAAACCATATATTATATAGGTAATTTTCTAAATTGTGAGTCCTTCATGAATGACATCAAAGGCATAATGTAAAGATGACAATGCAGACTCAGATTGTGAATGTTTGAATGACTGATACTAAGATTTAGGTTGAAAAGGAAGTATCAAAAGATTATACTGGAAAGTGGGTTTAGGCTAGCTCATGAAAGCTTTATCATCTCAAAGAAAGATGACTGGCAAACCAGAATCACTGATAAAAAGAGAGAAATGGAAGAAACATTACAGAGATACAACATAATCAACACTTAATGATAATTTGGAATGGGTTACGTGACAAATAAGAAATCAAAGATTACAAACTTCGTGCCCAAGAGAAAGAACTGATAGCCCATTAGCAAAGGAAGTAATTATAAAAAAATTAAAATTTTTTAAAACACAACATTTGGGTCAAAGCAAGAAGTCTGCTGCTGAAAAATCAGGCATCAGAAAGATACTGGCAACTACTAGCACAGGAGATTTAAGATCAAGTGTCTGGAGAGAACTGAAACAACAATGTTGATGTCAAATTCACATAGATGCAGAAGATGAAGCCCCAGGAGTGGATGAAGAGATTATCAAGGAAAAAAGAGAAGGTGAAAGGAATAAGGAAAATATTTGGCATTTTGTCTAAATTTAAGAACAAAGAAGAGGTACAAAAATGTATAGAAAGAATGGTTAACAAAATTAGATGGTCAAAAGGTGGTAAAAGAAACAACAGTGTAACAAATTGGAAAGGAGTTCAAGTAAGTTTGGCTGCTATAGTGAACATAATGTGATACCATCCAACTCCAAGAGCCTAACAGACTGAGGTACTCACTCAAATTTGTTTAATAAGAAAATAAATGAATTTTAATAATCAAAAGAGAAGACAATTATCCAAATAACCAGAAGATTCCTGAAATGTTAGTGAAGACAATAATTGTGATATCACAATAAGGTCTTAGGCTTTATGTTGTAGAGAGGAATTAAAATGAAGTATTTCGCTTCTATGTAATGCCAAAAAAAAGATGCTGTGCATATACTAGATTTTGAAGACAAATTTTCTCCCCAAGACATTAAATTCAGAAGACAGATACATTTTACATTTTTCCACTAAGAACAAACCTGTCACTTCTCACTAAGGAAAGGTAGTCAGAGGGAAGATGGAAAAAACAGCAGTTTAAAAAAATGAAGATGAATAGAAACAAATCAAACCTGAATGATACAAGATGCTTCAAAAACCAATGTGCTCTTGCGTTATTCTCAGGTGTGCTTTCTTTATCTATTTCTCATACTTTCCTGACCAAATCCCTGAATAAGAAAATGTCAACGTCCACAATGGAAAATATGAACAGGAATCTGTAATATCTTCCCAGTATTTCCGCACTCAACAAAAAATTCCTTAAAATAGAAAAAAAGACCGATTTCATGGTAGAAATTTTTGTTACTTGTCTCACCAAAATTTAAACTATCTTAAAGTAGCACCTCCCTTTGAGAACCAGTTATAAAATCTTCCAAAGGACTTGAGAAGTGGAAGATCCTCAAAAAGATGGGAAGATTTTTTAAAACAGCCATCTAGGCTCCTCTTTTATAAATGAAAATAAGCCTAGGATCTTGAGAGAAGTAAAGTATTGAATGCTAGAAATTAGAGTTATGTGGATTGAACAGAAATGGACATTCTTGAAATAGTTCTCATTATTGAAGACATTACAGAGGGCTCTTTGCATCCAGAGCCGACGAAGTGTTAGCAATACCAACATCTGAATTCTAAGCCAGGAATACCACAAATATATTGCTGAGCATAACTTAAAGTAACATAACTTAAAGTAGGAAGTGAAATATGATAATGCAAGTGATGGTGGTGGCATGGTTTTAAACAACAGAACTATCTAATTCAAATTTGTCACAAGAGTATAGTTTAGCACAAGTTTTAGGGTCATAGTCTTCAGATTCATGAAAATCACTATGTTGAAAGGAAAACTAAAAATGCCTTTTAAGAATAGCAGGAATTTTGGGTAAACCAGGTAAACAAATACAACCATGAATCAGTCCAAAACATTCATCAACTGCTACGTTGTGACTCATTTGTAAGTTCAAGTTGCTTATCATGAAGTACTAATAAACGTCACCTAATGATCTATGATGATCCTTACCAATCAAGCTTTAGACTAACTTGTAGTTAATATAACAACATATACAATACTAGGGCCAATGTATGTATCACAACTGTTGATCCTGAACTGGGCAGGATACACAAAATCCCAGAATCTTAAAATCAAAAATCAAAAAGTCACCAAAGCACTCTACAACTCTTTACCTCTGGAAAATTAAAATGCTAAAAAATAAGATCTTAACTTTCTAAGCAGTATTGTTTCATTGTCTCTCAATTATCTATGACTATGAGAGCTCAAATAAAAAAAGGATTAAAGGAACATATGCTATCTATAAAGGAAGATGCTATTAACTGTGAAAGACGTAGGAGGACAGAGGTCGAATGGCAAAGTGGCATGAATAGAAAGATAGATAGCTTCTTTCTAGCATCATTCTTCTACTTATTTCCTTGTATCTATCTCTCTCAACTCTAGAAGTCATTCTTTCAAATGTAAGAGGTAAGCCATAAATGGTATATGGCAATAGCAGCAAGAAGTTCTCCATGGCCTGTAGCACCAAATGAGCAAGACACAGCTCTCCCATCTGTCTTCTGTAAGCAGAGATTCAGATGGTAAATAAACTGCAAACACTGATCATTCCTTACACATACTAAACTATCGCCCTTCATAAAACCCCAAAAGAGGCCTCTGTACCTCATTCTATATTGACAATTACAATCTGTCTCAAATAATCTGCCTAGCTTGAGGGGTAGGCATTATCAAGCTCCTCTCTGTTGGCTGAGGTGCTTTTTCTTATATTTTATGGGACAAAATCTTTAGTCCAATAAATTGCCAAGGCCAGGTCTGGGTTGAAATTTATTTTCATACCATATACGAATAGAATGTTAAACAGGTAACTGCTAACAAAATTACAAAACGAGAAGATATTATTTTTAAAATATTTTAATACTTTTGGGAAGATATCCAGTAGGGAAAGAGCTGGGTCAAATGGGACCTCTAATCCTACTTCTCTGAGGTATCTCCATACTGATTTCCACAGTGGTTGCACCAGTCGACACTCCCACCAGAAGTGGAGCAGGGTTCCTCTTTCGCCACAACCCCTCCAAGCATTTGTTATTGGTTGATTTCATGACAGCAGCTATTCATTCTGGGGTGAGGTGGAATCTCAGCATAGTTTTCATTTGCATCTCTCGAATGACCAGTGATGTTGAACATTTTTTCATACATTTATTTGCTATTTCTACTTCTTTGTCTGAGAAATGTCTGTTCATTTCAGATGCCCAATTTTTGATTTGGGTCTTTAAATCTGGGAGGTCTAATTTTTTTAAGTTCTTTATATATTCTAGACAGTAGACCTTTGAGGAACAGCTGGTAAAAATTTTTTCCCACATTGTGGGTTATCTCTTTACACTGTTGGTGGTTTCTCTTGCTGTGCAGAAGCTTTTTTTTTCTGGTACCAGGGATCAAACTCGGGACCTTGTGCTTGGGAGGCAGGCGGCGGAACCACTGAGCTAAATCCCCAGCCCCACAGAAGCTTTTTAATAAGAAGAGATCCCACTTGTTGATTGTTTGTGCTAGTTCACGTGCAACTGAGGTTTTGTTCATGAATTTTTTCCTATGCCAATGTCTTCAAGAGTTCTACCTAACCTCTCTTCCAGCCAGTTTTGCATTTCTGTTTTAATATTTAGATCTTAAATACATTTCGATTTTAGTTTAGAGGTCCCATTTGACCCTGTTATTCCCCTATTGACCCTGAAGATTCCCTTTTGGGTATCTTCCCAAAAGAATTAAAAGCATCATACTACAGCAATATATGTGCACCTATGTTCATAGCAGCACAGTTTGCAATAGATAAAACTTGGGAACAGCCCAATTGCCCATCAACTGGAGACTGGATAAAGAAAATGTGGTTGGTTTTTTCTGGTGCCAAGGATCGAACTCAGGTCCATGCGCTTGCAAGGCAGGCAACAGAACTACTGAGCTAATTCGCCGGCCCCAGAAAAATGTGGGTTTTTTATAAAATAGAGTACTACTCAGCCATAAAGAAGGAGAAATTAGAGACATTTATAGCTAAATGGACGTACACTGACGCGATACTCAAGTGAAATAATAGGACAGACGTGTAAATTCTGAATAGTTTCTCTGGTGTGAGAAACTGAACGCGTAAATAAGGATCAAAAGGCATAACAGATAATGTAAAATAGGAAGAAAAGGTCCAAAGTGGAAGGGGAAGTAGGAGGGTTAGGGGAAAGGAAAGAAGGGAATGGAATTAATATGAGAAAAAGAAAAAATGGAAACAAAGTCTTTGTAAATAGGGAGGGATGGAGGGGTTGAAGGGAGGGCAGGGAAAGGGGGAAAAATAAGAACCAAGAGAGATTATGTAAAGGTGCAAATTTCCAATGATGAATGTCATTATATTGTATACCTAAAATGTACCAATAAAATTAATTTAAAAATATATTTTAATACCATACAAATACCTAAAAATAAATGTTATTTACAACATTTTATTACACTAGATTTTAAAAGACCTCTACAAGCCAAGGTTACATTTTTAAATTGAAAACAAAGTACTGGTATAAATCTAAAGGCAAGTAAACTTCATTTTCCAAAACACTACATAATTTCTATTTTTCACTATTCAAATTATGGAAATTCTATGATAAACATGATAGGAATAGATCCACAGACAACTCTGGTGAGAAGCTAAGAAGTAAGGACTTTGAAATATCTTTTCTTAAGTAAGGAGAAACAGCCAACTAATATTGGTGAAACAAAAAAGGTATCACTTTCAAAACTTAGAGCTACAAAAAGTTCTATCCTCATCTATTCTGCTCAGCACAAAGAAAACAGCATTTAAAAGATGTGTTTATGGGGAAATAAATATTCACAATATACATAGCAAGCCTTGTCTGGTCCCACTTCTTCTGTTCTTTCTTCAGACTCAGTTTCCCACATTACTAAGTTTATAGCTTTTCTCATATGACTCAGTAAAGAATAAACAAGCTGTGAATTTAAGCTAGCTAAACAACATCTGAATAAGATAATGGCATTCTCTTTTATTCTTTCCTTCAAAGGGTTGAGGATTTTCTGTGGCCACCCTCTTAGCAACTGATAACCAAGATAAGTGGCTTCTTCTGCTCATAAACACTCTATTGCACTAAAGATTCCTCACCCAGAAAAACATAAAAACAATATTGGGAGAAACACAGTTGAAAACAGTACGCTCTTAATCTCTCGTTTATGTTCTTCTCTGGCCAACTATTGCCACCCTACCACTATGATCACTAGCATCCCCTACACTACTCCCACCAAGACTTGAAACACCCCCTTTAAATTTCTTTTAGTGCAGCAAGCAATAGCTTGTAAAAGGATGCAAATCAGCTGAAACATTTGACAAGACAGTGTTAAATACCAGGGAATTCCTATCGACCACTTTACTTTAAAAGGTGCTTTGATGTTGGCCATCTTTCATGTACCTCTTTCATGGCACATTAATAAAGAAAACGAAGCTGAAGTAAATCAAGACCCAAGGTCACATCTAGAATTACAGCACTGTAGGTACCTGATGAAATACCAATTAATGCTGCATGAGTAGTGAATAAATAAAAGCACCTCAACTCACCAATCAAGGAAGTTTTACAAGTGCTTCTGCACTTTATTCTGCAACTAGCCCTGAGACATCTTTAATCCTCCATGCCCTGAAACCTCATTATCATAATGTGAACCCAAATGTTAGGGTTCCTTCAAAATGTAAGTGCTATGAAGCGGAAAAGTAATGGAGATTAAGCTGGGTGTAACCTTAGAAATGTACGGATGTGGGGAACTTGAAAGTGGTATTTCAATAAGTTAGGAAAGCATAATACAAAGATTTAACCACATAAAATACATCAGAATCAAAACCCCCACCCCACCACCTCTCAATGCCAAAAAATACAAATAAGGCTGATTCAAGAACTATTTCTGGTCCCTGAATCTTCAAGTCCTATATAACCAAATAAAAAGGATCTCAGCAAAGGATTCCAGCAATTTTGAATTCTTATAATACAAACTGAAATGCAAGGACAGAGAGAGAGACAGAGAGACAGAAACACACACACACAGAGAGAGAGAGAGAGAGAGATCACAAACCTAGAGCAAAAACGTAACAGGAGTAGTAAGAAAAAACTTTTAACTGTTCCTCAATAATTAACTGAATACTTATTTGGAAAAGTGTTGGCCAAAAGTGAGGGAAGACAAACCAAAGGTGAAGGAAAACAAGCCAAAGGTGAGAGAAAACAGAAAGCTGTTTTAATGCTATAGAAAAGTAAATATGAATGAGAATAGGCTGAAGAGTCAATAATCTCAAAATAAAAATGGTTCCATTATTAACCACTAAACATACACTACTATCCCTTACATATTAATTTATTCTAGGAACTTTGATCAAAAATAATTAAAATTATTTAATATTAATACATCTATCTTGTATCTACTACATATCTGTGTTGACTACAACACAGAACCGAGCATAAACCATAACTATACTGGAGCTTATTCACAGAGATGGTTACTAAAAATCCCCAAAAATGGATTCTACAACCCTATAACATAGTGCCTTACTTTACAAAGAACACTACTTATACAAAGGTCTATGTATAAATATTTCACCTATCTATTTACAAGCATTAAAATCTTCAAAACTATCCTTTCTATTCAATTGTATCTCTGCAACAGAAAGTACTGTTAATCTGATGTATATACTTTAAGAGAAAACAGAACTGTAGATATATGGAATTGGTGAACTTTATGCTACCTTCAAAATTATAGTAAAATTTCAGTTTGGAATAGTACCTAAATGTAAAATTGTGCATATACAAACTGAGATTAGGCTGAGAAAAAATGTTAAATAATTGCTCAAAATAAGGCATTGTTTCTTTCATTTCTAAAAACTATCAAAAACAATAAAATCCCAAAGTTCACCAATTATTACATTACTGCTGAACATTTTATCATTTAATTTACATTTTAGGTCCTGTTATAGCAAATACACTTGTCTAAACAGAACATCTGTTTTGGTTATACTACACTGTATCTTTGGCAAGAACTTATAATAAAACTAACAAAAACAATCAAGAATCTGTATTGGAACTGGCAACAAAAGCAGATTTGTAACCAAAAACCTTCAGAGGAGAAAGGACCATCACTGGGCACTGAGCCAGTTCTAATCTAAGTCAATAAACAAAGATCTGCAAGAAGGGCTACAGTTAAGGGTAGGCTGGGATAACTCCTACAGATACTTAAATTGGACTTAGGAACACAAAAACACATAGGTTACAAAACTGGTAAAACATTTTATTTTGATCAAAAACTGTCAAACTGAATTCAGATCCAAACAATATTTTAAAACCAAATACACACTCTTGAATTATTTATTCCTTATGCCTCCTTTCCATCAACACTCCCCTAAAAGTGGGTTTAAATATGTATTTTTAAAAGTACTTTGGCCTTTCAACAAAATGAACATTTATTTTAAAATTTACTTAGTACCATAAACACTCCTACAAGGAAACCTTACCAACAAGAGGAGAGTGTTTATAGTAATCACAGGAATGGAAAGAGAAACATCAACATGTGAAAGATAACAAAATTCTGCAATGTCACTTACATCTTCTCAAACCTTAAGTGAAGAATTTAAATATCATATCAGCTTAACTTGTTCTTAAGCACTATAATCAAATTAATATCCACAAAACAATGTAGGCTGTCCCCAGTTCATGGTCTTCATCATTGAGGAAAGTTCCCCAAGTGAAACAGGTAAAGCAATGCACTCATAAGAAATAAATAACAGCAACCACAACTTTTCCTTCTTCTAAAACAGTATTAACTTCATTACAGGCTTTCTATGGCTAGATATATCTTAAGTTGTATAGCTATGCTTACTGAAGTGTTAGAAAGTAAATTTCTTTAAAGTAAAACAAAAAGATCCAGGTAGTTCAGGGCAGGAGATATCTGCTGCATGTTACTCTGACAGAATGATCCACGATCAGAGTAAAAGAAAGAAATCTTAGAAATCACACCACCAAAATCTCTACCAAAATACCCCCTAGCATCACAAAAGTCATTTATCCAAATTACAGTTCACAGAGGAAGATTAGGTCCAAAAGCTAATCTTTCAGATACTGATTCTAACAAATCTCAATATCTACAAATTTGAAAATTAGCCCTCCAAACCTAGACTAAATTATTGACTAAAATATTAACTAACCCAGTGTCAGTGGCATGGCGCTCAGGCCCTCACCCCACACATCAATCCATTTGCTAATCAGCATCTTTTGGGGAGCCACATAACCAAGTCTCTAGCTTATCTGTAAGGGTGTCAAGACACTGCCAAACACTGTGCCAAGATCCGGATGTGTCTATCAGTCCAGTTTTCCTAACAGAAAATGAAAATGTTTTATTCATAAGAGCATGCATTCTTTCTTCTAGAGTTCCACTGTTCTTTCTCACTTGCTCATAAACCATCCTCTCATAATAATCTTGCCTGATCAAGATTATATTCAATAATCATATGTATAATCTATTTTACCTTTGGAACATCAAAAAACTATTCATCTCCAAGCTTTCACAATTTATCAAAAATAGAACAATATCAAACTTTTATTCATAAATTCACCCAAAACTTTAGAAAATGTTCCATCTGGACCAGAAGATAAAATAAGAAATAGACACTCTCTTGATATCATCTTATTTTAATCACATTCTAGTTTTCTTTTATTGATATCTAGTCTATCATTTCAGCCCTAAAATCTTTTTTTTTTCCCCCTTTTAAGACTAGGCCCTCAGTTGCCCAGTCTGCCTTTGAACCCGTGATTCTCCTACTTCAGCCTCCTGAGTGCTGAGATTAAAGAATCTAGCTACTGGGGCTTGGTTCTCTAAAATCATTCTATCTCACAATCAAAGGAAGTGAGTAACAGTACTTTCTTTTAGACACTGATTAGATTATGACAATCAATTAGGACTATCTACAAGCAACAAGTTCCCCTTTCTAACTATCTTTTCCTTGAGGCAATTGTTAAAAGCTTTTTTATGTTGTACACTTTGAGGGAAGAAGGTAATAGACGAAATTAGGTCTTAAGCTTTCATCTTCCAGTACTACTTTTGATAAGTCAGTGAGTCCCTTCTTGCACATATCCTTAGTTACTTACACATTTTTCAGCTTTGCATACATCCTTATAAAATCCATTTGGCAGAAAGTCTGCAGTCACAACACACAAACTGGTTTACTTTTAGTTCCCAATCTTTTCCTAGTGGCAACCCCTTGAAGTCAATGTCTCTACTCAGAACACAATGGAACATATGCATATTATAAAATCTGCCTAAATACATAAGAGCTAAATCACAGATGAGATCCTAGAAGACATCAAAAGATTAAAAAAAAATAATACAGTAACACAGAAATTGTTCCAAACTTGGTCTAACAAAGAAAATTCACAATCTTCTAAAAAAACTAAATAAAAGCATTCTTAACAGAATGTTTAAACAATTTTTCAATGTACTTTAATGGATATAAGACTTGTTCTACAAACCAAACTCCTAAACATTTTTGTTTTTCTACTACAATTATTTTACCTTCTCTATTCTATAAAATTGTGTTAACAAGAGTGTCTCTGAATTGGCCTACTTGAAGCCTTTTCTCTTGAGATAAAATTACAATAAAACTTTGACATGTGTTAATAACCGAAGTGTTTAGAAAGTTCTTCTTTGACATGAGGAATCTTAACTGAAAAAATTCTATCCATTAATTTCAACTTTTTCCAGGGAACCTGTAAAGCATCATGGTTCAGGTTTTTACTGGTAGTCCACATTTATCCTGCTCACATATCTCAGTGTGGCCTGTGAACCACTGCCCTATTTATATTGTTAAGAAGATGTTCTGTCATTTTATAAGATAGTCTAAATTATATTTCTAAGAGCTTCCCTCTTTCTTGTTATAGACTCTTGCAGGCTAATCTTTGTTCTGTATTATTCACAGTTCAAAAAGTTTTGAAAAGATGAAAGGTTACTGGATTTCATACAGCATGCTTCTCAGATTTTTCTCACCATCATCAAAGAAATACACTTCACACAGCAACCTGGTACAACATATATATGCAATCAATGCAAATATTCATGAGACAATACTTAGCCTACTACAGTATTCTTTTATATTTAATTTGTTTTTGATTGCTTATTTATTTGCTTATTTGGTTTTTTGGTATTGTTTTGTTTTGCTTTCCTTGACAGTACTGGGAACTTAGGGCTTTCACATTTGAGCTACATTCCCAGCCCTTTTTTATTGCTTATTTCAAGCCAGGGTCTCACTAAATTGCTAAATTGCCCAGGCTAGGCTTTGAGCTTGCAATCCTCCTGCCTCAGCTTCCCATGGTGCTGTGATTACAGATGTATGTCAACACACCCTGCTTTAACTTTTTTCTAAAATGCTAATTTGGGTCCACTAATTATTACACCTTTCACTAATGACTGGGTTGCAACCAACAACTCGAAAAATATGGCTCTAAAGAGCTCATGTGACACAACAAAATGAGATGCATCTGGATGATATGAATGAGAACATAAATTTATCACATTTTACTTGAGCCTGGGTGGCTTTCTTCCTTCTCTGCGGGGGGGGGGGGGGGGGGGGGGGGGGGGGGGGGGAGAAGGTGGGGGGTGAGACAGGATTTCCTGATGTAGTCCAGGCTGACCTTGAACTAGCAGTGAACATCCTGCCTCAGCCTCACAGATGCTGGGATTATAGGCAGTGCTACCTCACCTGGGTAGCCTGGGTGGCTTTCTTAACATAGATCTCATATAGTGCACAAACAGAATTCATATCACCAAGAGATAAGAATATCTGTTTCTCTCTCTCTCTCTTTCTCCTTCCTTTACTCTTAATCTCTGTATATAGATTTATCACTAGAAAAATTCATATTCCATGAAAAAAGCAACTGTATTAGGGCCACCCAGAAGGCCCTACCCCCAACTGTAACTATTCCCCCTTCCTAAGCCTATGCTTCTTTTCCTCCTCCTCTCCTCCCCGCCCCCCCTTCTCCTCCTCCTCCTCCTCCTTCGTCTTCTTCCCTTTGAGGCCTAAATTTGGAAGGATCAAAAATTCAGCTATTGAAAGGAAAAGCGAGAGTGTATTAGGCACCTTTCTACTGCTGGGACAAAATATCTGACATCTGCAACTTAAAGGAGGAGAGGTTTATTTTGGCTCATAGTTTCTTTTAAAGGTTTTAAGTCCTTGGTTGGCTGGCTCCAAAGCAGAAATGACATGGTGGAAGGACCTGCCAGAGGAAAGCTATTCAACACATCGGAGCCAGGAAGCAGAGAGCAAAAGCACGTGCTGGGGTGGGGTGGGGGAGTGGGGGTGTGGTATTAATCCACTGAATTTAGCACCCCATGATCCAATAACCTTCCAAAACCCTACTTCGGAACACTTCAGACATTTTGTTTTGAAACATTTTAGATCTAAACCATAAGAGAGGAAACTATCCATGTCATTTACAAATCCTACGGTGAAGCAGTACTTTCCAGATTGAAACTTATATCAAGTTGGGTGCTCCTATTATTGTACTAGAGAAATATTTCAATTGCTGAAATGACACTGTTGTAATGACTGAGAGGAACTGAAACATCTATGAGATCTGTCCATTATTCAGGACAGATTCAGGTTCATCCCTGGATGAATCTGAGTTCACTCAAACAGAGTTAAGGAGTTGGAGTAGTAAAACAAAGTTCTCTTTCTGCCTTTCATTGAATCTATCTCATTCAAGTAAACATTTATTTACATGTGAAAAATACTTGCTGAATGAATGGGTACACAAGTAAAACAACAAGAAAAACAATAAAATATGAACACCATTTTTTAAACATCATTTTTGAGTACTGAGACTACAAATTATTTTTCTTTTCCTCTGTATATTCCTGGATTCTTCAAAATCTCTTTCTGGGGCATACTTTAAAAACAGAACATTAAAACTGCCAAAGGATAAAAGCTATGCCATGTACATGTTTCAATATGCAGCTCATAAGCTAAGCAAATAAGTAATTCTTAAATGTGTAAACTAAGGTGATAAAAAAAATTATCATCTTTAAATTTTCTTTTATGATCTCATCTGGTTTTGGTGGCTAAAAACAACAAATTTTAAATTTAAAGTAAATTTAAAATAAAAAACAAAGTACTAACCACCTCAGTTTCCCAGTAGTATGACAGATTACCTACCTGGGTTAATCTATTATTCAAAACAACTAAAAGTCCTAAATACACTTACTGCATCTTCTTAAATGCATCTGTGATTTGGCAAAAAGAAATACTGAAGGTAAAAATAATGCAGTATAAATGGGAGCCTTGACTTATGAAGCTGACTTTCGGGCAAGAGCATTTGCTAAACAGAGTATTATTTATTTTCCAGCTTCATGGTCTCACAGAGTTTTCACAGAATATGAGAAATAGAAGACAAAAACCAAGGTCCATCTAAGATAGATATTAACAAGAGATTTCTCCACCTACCCTCATCTGTGTAAAGTTGGGATCCCAAAGGGTTAACCCCTTGGTAAAAGGGTAAAATAGAAATAAACTCACTACATCCTAACCCTAGGAGATCACAATGGATACGAACTATCTCAGACCTTGTCACAGGCTGATGGGAGAATCGCTGATGAGAACATGGAGCCATAAGCTATCTTTCTAGTTTGCAGCCTAAATTCACACTACTTAGGTGGTCAGGAAAAAAAGCTCAAGCCGAGAATTTAATTTAAATGACCCCAAATTGGTTGTACAGTATCTACAGGAGCCTGTCAGAACCAAATGCAAATCCTCTTTGAAGCAATTTACATCAGTCCAGGCCTCAATGAATTCCCACAGAAAAAACTCCCATGAAAATCAAGAGTTTATAATAAAAACTGAACAGAAGAGGAAACAAAGCATCATAAAGCTGAACCAGCAGTTACAACAGATAGCAGAAATAGACTTTGGAGAAACTATCACATGGCTGTAAAACATAATGCTTAATATAATAAAAGAAATAAAAGAAAAGCTTGAAAACATGCTCAGGAATAACCAAAAACTGCAGGAATAATCAAGCAGATTTGAAAAAGAAAACTTCTAGAGATGAGAAATATACCTGAAATAAATTAAATGGACAGATGTAAATTCTTTAACGATTATGGACTTAAATGAAAGCTAAAGGTATAAAATTCCTAGAAGAAAATTATAGTGACCTTGATTTTGCCAAACATCTCTTAAATAGAAAGCAAAAAGCAAAGCTATTTAAAAATTGATAAAGAAGACTTCATCCAAATTAAAATATTTTGCTATTCAAAAGATCCTGTTTCAAAAAGAATGAAAAAGTTGGGCGTGGTGCCACACACTTGTAATCTCAGCACTTAAGAGACTGAGGCAGAAGGATCACCTCAAGTTCCAGGCCAGCCTGAGCTACATAGTGAATTCAAGCACAACATGAACTACATATTGAGATCCTGCCTCAAAAGCAAACAAACAATGAAAAGCTAAAAACTGGTATATTCTTTACAAACATTACCCTGGCAAAGGACTTCTATTCAGAACAAATAAAAAATACTCTTATTTTAATAATAGGAAAGAAAACAATCCTTTTTTTCAAATAGGAAGATTTAAACAGATACTTCAGCAAAGAAGACACAAGATGACAAGTAAACAAATAATGATGCTCCATACCATTAATTACTAAGAAAAAACAGATTAAAACCACAATGAGGTGGCATTATACATCCATTAGGATAGCTACAAATAAAAGGCCATAATTTTATGATTCCATTAAGATATGAAAAAAGTAGAATGACACTCTGCAGGTGGGAATGTAAAATGGTACAACCACCTTGAAAAACATTTTGGCAATTTCTTTAGTTAATTGAATACCTGTCACACAACACAGCTTTTCCATATCTGGTTATTTACCAAAAAAAACCAAAAGCCTAAGTTTACAAAAAGACTTGTCCACAAATGCTTATGTTCCTTTATTCGTAAGAGCAAAAAAACTGGCAACAACCCCAATGTCCACCAACAGGTGAATGAATGCACTAATTATGATACACTTGTACAAAAGAGTATGTGTCAGTTAAAAAAATGAACAAATTGTGTATACACTGCAACACAGATGAATCTCAAAATAATTATGCTGAGTTAAAGATGTTAGTAAAACAATATATGCTGTATGATTACATAATATTTAAGTGTAGAAAAGACAAACTATAACCTTTTATAATTATAGAAAGCAAAGCAGAGGTTGCATGGAGGAAGGTGGAGGTAGAGAGAGAAAGGCGGATTAAAAGCAACACAAAGAAATTTAGGAGAGTAATAGGTATGTTCATTATATTGATTTTAATAATAGCTGCACAGGAGCACACGTGTCAAAACTCATAAAATGGTAGACTTTATGTGCAGTTTCTCATGTCAATTATCTCTCAATAAAGCTAAAAAACTAACAAATAGAACTTCTAAAAGACAGAGATATAATAACCAAAATTAAAAATTCAATGGATGGATTTGACAGGTGAAGGAAAAGCTAGTGAACTGGAGAAAAGAACTGAAGAAATCAACCATAAAGCAGTGAAGAGAGATAAGAGATGGAAAATCAAGAAAGGTTAAAATCCAGAAAGGATGGAGGGAGAAGGCTGAATGTTATCCTCTGGTCTTCATTTTTTAAACTTAGTGAAATAGAAATCAGTACTTATAAACAGTTGTGAATAAAGAATACTCCTGAGCACAAGCCATTTTGTGTAAATAAGAGGTTAGAAGGGACAATTACCCAGAAGTGAAAGGCCCATGAGTATACAATTTTGATAGTTTACCAAATTGTGTTCCAGAGAAGCTATAACAAATTGCATTTTCGCTATAATGTATTCAAGTATCTATGCCCCAACACTGACATAGTATGTTGCTAAACTTTATTTCTGCCAATCTCATAGGTAAAACATGGTATCTTTTTAAAGTTTTGATCTGTATTTCTTTCATTGTGAATGATAAAAATCTTTTCATACACAGTATTGAGAAGTCATTTTTAATCTTTTATGATCTGTACTCTTTGTAATAGTTCATTGTTCTTTTTATTATTGATTTCTAAGAGCTCTTTATATAGCATATTTAGAAAACAGTCTTCTGCCTATTTTATAATTACATAATTTTCTTCCTCTGCTGTCCTGTGGATTTATTTATATACTCTTGGTCATATTTAAAGCCAGAAGGAAAACTGGGAAAATCATTTGCAACAAATGTATATGCTTATATAACTATAAATTTGCCCAAGATGACACTATCTTTAACTAATTTCACAATAATTATAAATACATACAAATTATATTTATAACAAGGTAAAAATATACATAGAAATACATTCTAATATACACAAACACTGTATTGTTTATTAAAAATTTGCTATTTTGCCCTACTATATGTTATTTTACATTTAATATTCCTAAAACTCCTATGAGGTAGGTATTCTTTTCTTCATTTAAAGATGAGGGGGAAAGTGAAGATAAGAGAAGCTAAGAAATTCTTCTAAATGCATAAAGAGCAAACGATGAAATCAAAACATGAATCCAGATTTGTCTGACTCTGTGGCTCATCCCTTCTTGTGCACTATCTAAAGTTCAATAGGGCCGGGGATTTAGCTCAGTGGTTTCACCACCTACTGTGCAAGCGCAAGGACCCGAGTTCGATCCTCAGTACCAAAATAAATAAATAAATAAAGTTCAATAAAGGGACACTCTACAGCAATTTCAGGTGAAACTGGGCATATTTTCACTAAATATGTTTTATTATTAGAAAGTTGCAGGCTGGGAATTTAGCTCAGTGGTTTCACCGCCTGCTGCGCAAGAGCAAGGACCCGAGTTCGATCCCCGGTACCAAAAAAAAGAAAGTTGCATTTGCAATCGCTACAAATGTACAGAAGATATTTATATCAAATTAATGTGAACTAGTAATAAAAAGATCAGAAGCAGGCCGGGGATTTAGCTCAGTGGTTTCGACGCCTGCTGTGCAAGCGCAAGGACCCGAGGAGTTCGATCCCCGGTACCAAAAAAAAAAAAAAAGTCAGAAGCATCGCTTGAAATAAACAATCAGTTCTGTTAAGGGCTTGTATTAGGTTCTCAAAAGGACTGGATGCAGGTTTGTAATTCCTAGAACAGGGAAAATCCACAATATTCCCCAGGCCAGCTAGAAGAGGAAACAGAAAGGGAGAGGGAACAGAAGAGGGAGAAGGGAAAGAGCTCAGGGGGACTTTTCAATTTGGTCCTTTTGGGAAACACATTCCCATGGCACCTAGAGTTTGTATGACCTTCTCCTAATCCTCTATGGTTACCCTCAGTTTAGTTTCCTGACTTATTCTGAATATATTCTCACCACATAAAATACTATACTAAATACCTGCCCCTCACTAAATTATCACCCACTATAACTACCCTCTCCTAGAACCAAACCTTTCAAGGCTTACTATCCCACTATAGTTTGGAAAAGGTAGAATCAACTATTTGAGGTCCAAACAGAAAGTAGGGCAACAATGGAAAATGAAAACAGAACTCCTACAGATGGAAGGGCAGGCATAAACTTGGTCATGCTAATCCACAGCTATGCAGAAGTTACCTGTATACCTGTATAAAATGAAACCTTGTAACCAGGAGACAAATGAGAATAGGGCATCAGAAATACTTTTTAATTTATAATACTTACTTTGGCTCTCTGTTCTGAAGGGCAATGATACACAGGCTAAAAAACTCTGGGGAGAAGGTGAAGTTATCCAATCTATCCATATCTGCTAGCCTGATGGATCAAACTACTTAGCAGTCAACACTTAATGAGGGCCCTCACCCAATACACATACAGTCTGAAAAATCCCACAAAAATGAGTAAGGCCCCACAGACTACCTCTGTGAGGGTTTTCAGGACCTTGTTCTTCTCTTATCATTCCTGTCCTAAATCTCTCCACAAGACAAGACAATTTAGATCATCCTGTGAAGCTCTTATCAGCAAGAGGTAGCGTGGGGAGAAAACAAGACACATATCTTAAAAAGAAAAAAGAGAATTCATCACCAAAGAAACTTCAGAAGTTACCATACCTCTCCAAGAAAACAAATATTCCTAACATCCTTACCAGTAAACAACATCCAGTGGGGCAAAGTAATTTTTCATTATCAGGTCAGCAAAGTAAGCTTCAGTTTCCCGGCAGGCAGTTCCATTTCCAATCACCACTGTGCTGCAGCTTCAAGGGAGAAACAGAATGAGAAACCGGATGAGCTCAAGGCATGCTCTGAAATCAACCAGAGGAAGTGTACAGAATGCACAAATACTATTGTATAATGCTTTTATTCTCTCATACATCCAAGCAACCTCTCCATTATTTCACAAGGGAAAAAGACATACGTAAAATAAAAAGACAATGCCTTGCATTTGGAATGCAGTGGAGAAATAGTACACTGTTGTACAATTTCAAGAACAGTCAGTCTGCTTCACTACCATCTACAAGGAACCAAAATTATACCTATCATAAAGAATAAACCCTTTTGTGATCATCACTGGAGCTGCAGAGCCAAAATGAAATTCAATCTTTTTGTGACTTCAGACTGAAGAAAGAACTGTAAAAGGCATTTCAATCTACCTCCCTACATTTGCAGGAAGATTGTGTCTTCCCATCTTTCCAGAGTGGAGGTGGAAGTACAATGCGGAAGTACATCTATGCCCAAGAGGATGATGGGTTCAGGTTGTGCAAGGACACTATAAAGACCAGCAGATTGGCAAAACAGTCCAGGTTTACGGAAAGAAACACATCATCCACACTGAACAGGTGCAGCAGGAAAAGACAAATGGCACAACTGTCCATGTGGGCATTCACCACAGCAAGGTAGTTATCACCAGGCTGAAGACAAACACCACAAAAAGATCCTGGAACAGAGAGCCAAATCTCTCCAAGTAGAAAAGGAAAAGGGCAAATACAAAGAAGAAACAACTGAGATGATGCAGGAATAAAGTCCTCTTAAATAAAAGGTTAATTAAAAACTGCCAAAATGAGAAAAAAAGAAAAAGTAAAATCTGGAACATTATGAACAGAAATAAAGACATTATGTATAAAGACATAAGTTATGTTGGCAATTTTTGAAATTTCTAACTACTAGCACACCCATCCCCCAGAGGAGGAAGAGAAAGAGGAAAAAAAGAAGGAAAGGAGGGCAGGTCAGATGGTCGGTCAAAGAGAAGAAATAAATGCTCACATTTGCCCACATCACCACCCCTCTTTGTGAAGGTGGCACAGAAAGGGAACAATGCTTCTCCAGGGTACAGTTTTGCAGTACTTTGCCCCAGGAGAGCTTTACAAGGTTCCTTTTCTCTCACCAAAGCACCTCCCTCAATCCCCCCTCCAACTTTGGGGCTTTGGAGTTATTTCTGATTGGCTGAGCCACTGAACTACTCAAAAGATTACTTATTTACATACTTGAAATTCAGCAAAAGTCTCTTTATCTTCTCTGCCTCTCGGAAACCTTGTCCACAATGCAGGTAAACCACATCAGTATGAAGTATCTGACCTTTAAAAACATGGAAAAAAATAAGCAATTTTTAAGAAATTACAAAATATAATTCACCAATGTTCGGAATAAGCAAATTTTAATAAAAAATGGGATTGGCTTATCTTTCAAAACACAATCTGAATCATTCCCTAGATCAAATATGGACTCTGAAGCAATGTTACTTTCAAAGTGTCAAGGAGTCCATTTTGCTTCTTAAAACTATTATTAACTGTATACTATTCCATGACAATCTAAAAAAGAAATGGTTTTCAGTAACACCTAACATCAGTAATAGTGTAGCTAACATTTACTGAATGTGTGCTAAATATCAAACACTTGTGATACTATTCTTTTTCTTCTTTTCAGTTGTAGATAAATGAATTTACTTTGTGTAATTCTTTGAGCTGTATGTTAAAGAATTGAAATCTTAAGACATTGGCATAGGAAAAGACTTTATGAACAAAACCTCAGTAGCACAGGAACTAGCACAAAGAATCAACAACTGGGATCTCATCTTATTAAAAGGCTTCTGCACTGCAAGAGAAACCACCAACAGAGCTAAGAGACAACCTACAATGTGGGAAAAAAATTTTAGCAGCTGTACCTCAGACAAAGGTCTACTATCGAGAATATATAAAAAATTGGAAAAAATCAGACCCCCCCCCAAATTCAAAGACTCAATTCAAAAATGGTCATCTGAAATGAACAGACATTTCTCAGGCAAAGAAGTAAAGGCAGCAAATAAATATATGAAAAAATGTTCAACATCACTGGTCATTCGAGAGATGCAGATGAAAACAACACCGAGATTCCATCTCACCCCAGAAAGAATGGCTGCTATCAAGAAATCAACCAATAACAAATGCTGGTAGGGGTGTGGAGAGAAAGGAACCCTTCTCCATTGTTGGTGGGAGTGCAGACAGGTGCAACCACTGTGGAAATCCGTATGGAGATACCTCAAAGAACTAGGACTAGAGGTCCCATCTGACCCAGCTATTCTCCTGCTGGGTGTCTTCCCCAAAGAATTAAAAGATTCATACCACAGCAATATGCATGCACCCATGTTGATAGCGGCACAGTTTGTAATAGCTAAAGCTTGGAAGCAGCCCAAGTGCCCATCAACTGGAAACTGGATAAAGAAGATGTGGTTTTTTAATAAAATGGAGTACTACTCAGCCATAAAGAATGAGAAACTAGAGACATTTATAGCTAAATGGATGCATATTGAGACCATCCTCCTAAGTGAAATAAATAGGACACACATGTGTAAATACCAAATAGTTTCTCTAGTGTGAGAAACTGAAAGTGTAAATAAGGATTAAAATGATTAAAATGAATAATTCATAATTTGAAATAGGAAAAGGTCCAAAGGTGTAGGGGTGGTGGGAGGAGAAGGGGAAAGGGAAGAAAGGAAAGAAAAAATTATGAGAAAAGAAAAAAAAATGGAAATGAAATCTATGTAAATAGGGAAGGTTGGAGGGGGTGAAGGGTGCACAGGTAATGGGGAAAAAAATAAGAACTAAGATACATTATCTACAGGTACAAGCACCCAATGATAAATGTAAATGTACTGTATACCTAAAATGTACCAATAAAAGAATTGAAATCTTTTCAGCATTGTTTTATACAGAAAATATTTTATTTTTAATTAAAATTATTTATAAGAATTTGAGGATAATCACTTAAAGAATAAAAATAAATGAGTTAAGGGCCAGGGATTTAGGTCAGTGACACTGTGCCTGCCTCACAAGCACAAGGTCCTGAGTTCAATCTCTCGTACCAAACAAAAAAAGAGCTAAGTAAGTAACTTACTAAATTAGGAAATGAACAACAAAATAAACTCAAAGAAAACAGAGGTAAAAAATGATACTTAAAAACAGAAATTAATGAAATGGGGAGAGGTGGACACAACAGAAAAGCCTAATAAAATTTAAAGAAAGTTGGACATGGTGGCACATACCTGTATTCCCAGCACTCAAGAGGCTGAGGCAGGAGGATTGCCACAAATTTGAGGCCAACCTGGGCCATATAGTGAGTTCAAGGCCACCCTGAACTACAGAGTAAGATCCTGACTCAGAAAATAAAAGAAAATTTAAAGTTAAAAATTACTTAGAAAACACATACTTTCAGCAATGCTAATCAAGAACAGAAGACACAGGGCCGGGGATTTAGCTCAGTGGTTCTGTTGCCTGCCTTGCAAACCCAAGGACCCGAGTTGGATCCCTGCTACCAAAAAAAAAAAAAAAAAAACAATAGAAGACACAAATATACTAGAGAAGAAGAGTATATAATTAGAGATAGAGCACAGATTAAAAAAAAACTATTAATTATGTTAAGTTAAATGATGAAACAAATTCCTAGAAAAATGTTATCAACACAGACTAAGTACATGTATGTGTTTAATATTTTAAAAAGAATTATCCTATAAGCAACACAATACTGAAAACTGAACTACCAACATATCCAGAAGAAAGTATTGTAGTACTGTGACCATGTTGAATTTATCTAAAGAAAGTGTAATTTGACATTTTTTAAAGCCTAAAGAATATAATTCATCACAGTAACACAATAAAGGATAAAAAGCCATATAATATCTCAATAGGTGCAGGAATAAATGATAAAACATATCCCACTTATTATAGAAATGAATGGCACAACTAGAGTAATAAAGCAAAAGTTCATGACTATAACAAAGGTAACAAAACACCTCACAAAACCTAAAACCTGAGCAAGTGGGAATAACGCACTGACAGCTAACAGACCCACTGGCATGTGGAGAGGAAGCCAAGAGAAGCAGAGAGAAGAAACAGAGTATGTGATGGCCCTGAGAATGGAAGAATCCCCAAAACGTCAAAAAATACTTCTTTGGAAATTACAACAATTAGCTTGAGAACAAGAACTGAAACTGGGGGAAATTCAGGTTGCCCAGTAAGTTCTGAAAGACTAGAAAACTCTGATCCCTAACTCCTGAAACTAAAAGAAAGATCTCTTTTGAGGAGAAACTGCTGGGAATAACATCCAAAATGGTCAAGATAAAGAGAGTATAAACAAAAGAGAAAAAAGCCCACATACAAGAGGCATAGAAGCAGATTCCAAGAAGTATAAGACTATCTCTCTATCCATAAGAATTGTGCTTATTTTTTCAAAACTTTGGGGAAAGTAGAAGGGAATATTCTAAAGTCAAAAAGTGAGAAACCCTTTCTTAGCCCAGTATGTCCTCTCAAGAGTTGGGAAAAAGTAATTTTACGTAAAACCAATCAAAAGAATAATGGCCTAATTCTACTCAGGATGATTTTTTAAGACAGGAATTTTTTTTTTAAACCTAGTATAATGTCCTTACAGAAAGATGTGCCCACAAAACAGAACCTAATAAATGAAAACAAGCTTTACAGACAACCATTATAGAAAATGAGAATAACAAACAACAGAATTAGAAAACCTCTGGAATTATATAAATTGAGAATTCAATATGAAATGAAAAAATAGTTCACAAGTAAAAATCTAAACCAAAAGAAAGACAAGAACACATAAGTATAATAGTAAAGGTCCTAAGAAAAATAAGATAAAAGGAAGAAAAATTTTAAAGATTTAATTTTTTAATTACTAAAAGATGAAGTTCACCAAGGAACTACAATTTATTTTGTTAAGTATCAAATGAAATTCTAAAACTGAAAAACAGTAACAATTAAAAAATTCGATAGGCTTAATAGTAAATTAGATATAGCAGATAAAACAATAAACTTAGACAATCAATAGAAAATAAAACAACAGAAAATAGAAGAAACTGAAAGATCTAACAGATACATAATATACTTTTTATAGAAAGTGACGCTAAAAGTGCCACGTGAAATTCGTGTCAACACACGCACAGACACACAAGCACATCATAAGAAAACTTCTCAAAAAAAGCATAAAGCAAATCTTAGCAGTCAGGAAAAGACATATTACTTTCAAAATGAACAATGTTTTGGCTAACTTATCAACAAAAAATGTAGCCAGAAAAAGTAAAATAAAAATGGAATGATATAAGTAACTACCTATCTCCAATTCTATACCCATTAAAAATATTTTTCAGTGGCTAGGAATACAGCTCGGTGGTAGAATACTTGCCTACCATGAGCAAGGCCCCGAATTTGTTCAATCCCCAGTACTATCACAAAAATAGCTTCAAAAATGAAGGAAAAAGAGAGACTTTTTCAGACAAACAAAAATAGAGACAATTTCTCATCAGCTGACCCACATTAAAAGCAAAAGTAGGGCCAGGGATTTAGCTCAGTGGTGCCACCACCTGCCTCGCAAGCACAAGGTCCCTAGTTCAAACTCCGGTACCAAAAAAAGAGTGAAAGCAAAGAGATTTTCAAGACAGAAATAAAATGTTTTCAAACAGAAACAAAGAAATGCAGAAAGAAAACTAATAGGAAGGGTAAATACACAAGTAAATAGAAAAATATTGATTGGACAAAATAAAAATATTTTTTGGTATTAAAAATATATATAGAATTAAAGTATATGCAAATACATCACAATAAACAAAATTAATGGGAAGTAGCAGAGTTCAAGTCTAATCCTAGTTAAATCTCCAGTATCTCTACTGAGACATAGGGAAAGCAATAAATGATGGTCATATGTTCAGTTTTTTGATCAAGAAAAGGGAAATCTGATGTTTGATTTTCTGGTTCCCATATCCCTATGAAAAAGCTTCAAAATTTAACATTATTTCCAAATCCTCATGAAATCTATAAAGTGAAACTTATGACTGTTATATGAAAAACTAAAAGAGAACTTACTGGTAGGAGAAATTATAGCTAATTTGCAACCGTGTTTGTAACCAGGATCTACTCCCATCAAGGTGCGCCCTGGGACAGGGCTTGTTAAAAGGAGTTGACGAAGGTTCCGTCCAAACATCATTACTGATTCCTTCTCTGCATCTGATGTCAGTTTGGCTCTTTAGAAATAGAAGAAGAAGAAAAAGAATAAGAAATAGTACTTAGCTTTTCATTCATCCACATTGTTTTTCCAGAAAAAAAGCAGAACATATTTTGTTCAATATTCCTCACAGAAACATTTAATAGAACAAAAATACCGAATAGTTTCTCTAGTGTGAGAAACTGAAAGTGTAATAAAGGATACAGACGGATGGAATGGCCTAATAACATATTTCTCGGATTGTGTTTCCATCGCATGTCATATGACTGTAACAAAATTTAAATTAGAAAAAAGCTTGGCTTATGTGGAGTCTGCTAGCTAACTGGAGTTATTTTCCAGAACACTATTTGTTCAATGTTGCTTTTGGGGATCTTTCTGAAACAAATCACATCCTCTGGTGTCTTGTTGGTGCTTGAGATGCTTTTATAAGTTATGTGGAAAAATGTTTAAGTGCTTTTTCAGTTTTGTTTTGGTTGAGTTCTACTATATTTGAATATTATTGTAGTTTTTATTCCTTGCATTGTTCTTCTTTGAATGGTTTTAATTTTTGTATGTGTGTGTGTGTTTGATAACAAAGTTATTTTTTTAAAAAAAAGAAGAAAAAGATCACATAAAAATTATATTAAGCTGGGGATGTAGCTCAGCAGCATAGCATCTGCCTGGCAAGCGTGAGGTCCTGAGTTCAATCCCCGGTACCAAAAAAAAAACCTATATTGAGTCTACTTTAGCTAATCACCAAAAACAATTCTGAAGCAAACCTGATATGTTTGTCATACCTACCTTCTGCTCACTACTATATATAAAAGCTGTATGTAGAATTGTGTGTGTGCACACACATGTGTGTATGAGAAAGAAAAAAAAATAAAGATTTGGATGTCATATGGGATGTGAAACCCAAATTAATATTTATCAAATAATTAAAAATATAAACACAAATTAAAATGATAAATTACTGAATGATAGGTAGTTTAACAATATTTAATTTTATACCTTCACCTATAAATATCTCAACGTCCTCATCTCTATTTCACCTGTCATTCTCACAGTGACACAACATGACCACAGATATTAACACTCAGCCCAGAACCATGCCTCATATAAACATCTTCCCAGTTTTACCCAGAGATGTTACTAAAAGTATATTTGTAAAAACTTGTAAGATATGGTCCGGGGATTTAGCTCAGTGGGACTATGCCCACCTTGCAAGCGCAAGGTCCTAAATTCAATCCCCGGTACCAAAAGAAAAACAAAACAAAGCAAAACAAAAAATTTTTGTAAGATAAAATTAGGTCTACTATGTATTTAAAGGCATTTAGCAAACAAGTTTTAGGCACTCATCTACTTAAAGAAGCTCTTAACATATTAGGGCCTGAAATTCATTAGAATTTATAAAAAGTATATCTTCTTTATTAAGCCAAGTAAAAAACATAAGCCATTGCCCAGGGGAAAAAAATTAAAATAATTAAAATAATTTAAAGCACACTGCACATCAGGGTTGAGGTAGAATTTCTTTTTTTTTTTTTTGCTTTTTAAAAATCTCTATTAATTTTACACATTTTGGAGGTAGGTCAAAATTACCCTCTTGTTGCACATGAGGAAGAGGCACAGTGAGCATAGTGACTTTTCAGGCTACAAAGAAAATTCAAGATGAAACGATGAAAATTAAAATTCAGATTCAGTGGTTAATGTGTCATGCATGCATCCGTGCAAATCCAATTACAGAACAATGCCTAGGTAACATTTGGTTTAGAAAAAGTGTTATTTTGTGTGAATAAAGTACTTCACTAAGCCTATGGAACCGGAGCATGGAATGGCCCTCTAATAGCATCTAACACACCTCCCTGGTGATCCTCCTGCCTCAGCCTTCCAGAGTTCTGGGATTACAGGCATGTGCCACCATGCACAGCTGGTTTAGAGCAATCAAATGAATACAGAGCCTTATTAACCCTAAAACTCAACCCAGCTGACACCCAAAATCTTATTTTAACAATCACTTGTATTCCACAAAGGTACTATCATACTTAGAGGTCATTTGATACAAAAATATATGACATCTTAATCATATAAAACAAAATATTTATAAAACAAATCGGGATTAGTGCTAGCAAACCAGAAAAATGTGTATATAAAGAAAATGGGAAATGAAGAAAGTAAGTCAAAGTGTATTGTCACATGTAAAATCTACACTTATCTTCTCTGAAATACTTAATTACAGCTATATTTGTGCTTAGCAGGTGTTTCATATTAAAAATAGAAAATTTCATAAATCATGTTCTCATCACCATACCCTTTCCCTTCCTCTGCCCAGATCAGTTAGCTTTTAATTTGGGGATCATTAATGTGCAATAGAATATACTGTTCCCCTCTTTTAAAACTTTTAAGTCATGGTAGTCATGAGTGCATAAGAATGTGAATATACTTAATGCCAAAAAACTACATTTTTTACATGGTTAAAATAAAGTTTATGTTAGGTATATTTCATCAGAAAAAGTAGT
Source organism: Heterocephalus glaber (assembly GCF_000247695.1). The sequence continues at coordinate 27,014,592 of NW_004624738.1, forward strand.
ATTACCATTTAAAAATGGTAATTTAGCCCAAACATCTATGTTTTTATGCTTACCAAAGTACATCACCTAACATTTGGCATGTAAGCTAATCATGACAGAGCAAGAAATGCTATGTTTATAAGCATGTGGGAGTCAACTGTATCACTTACTACAATGTGAATATTAGATGTGTGTGTAGGCCTCTGAAAAGATGTGAGGAGACAGCCTTGACTTACCTTGAAGGCCCTAAAGAGAAAAACAGATGGGTCTTTAATAGCAGTTTTTCATAACCTCAGAAAATTCTACAACCACTAAAGTATAGTGCTTTAGTTAAAAACTGTCTACTGAAATGCTTATACCACTGATATATTTCTATATCCACATTGGCCAACTCATTATTTAAATGACCCACCCCTGAACTACCTTCATAGTTTTCATAAGCTGGTCATCACACTGGTAAGCAAGTTATTACATAAAACATAAAACACACTTGCAGGAGCTGTTTGCTAATGAAAAAGTCTTTAACACTCAGGAATTTCTTAGTCTTTTCATTTGTTTTCCAATTTATATCAAATGATGCCTTTTTCATTAAAAGCTTCTGTGCTCATCTTTATTCAGAGTTTTAATTATCAGTATTTAAGTACCTTGATTCTCCATGCTTCAAGACAAAAAAATCTTCAGTCCTAAGTCCATATCTTTCCAAAGCTTCACTCAGTTTCACTGGAGGCTCTAAGTAATGCTCATATGCTAAGGCAAAAGTTCCCCAGTGAACGGCCACAGATTTCTTTGCTTGAACGTCAATGTGAATCCTTACGGCTTCTTCTGGGTTTACACGCTGGTATTTCATAAACCACCTTGGCTCGTAAGCGCCAATGGGAATAGCTGCAAGGTCAAAAGGTCCAAATCTCTTTTCTATCTCTTCAAACGCAGAGCAATAACCAGTATCTCCTGCAAAAAAAAAACCGATTCCAAGGCCCCAAGACAGACCAGCTGCCCCATAGAACCTTGTTGTCATCCATGAGAGTCCTTTTGCACCAGTGCTGCGAAGGCGTAAAGACAAAGGTGACCTTGTAGTGGCCAGGGACACAATTCTCCTTCCACCAGTTCAGCTCAATGACGTTCTCACAGCCACACTTCTGCATCCAGTCAAGGAGACCCAAAGGCACGAACCACCTCAGTTCATTTCCAAATCACTTGTTCAAGGCAACGTGGTCATAGTGGTTGTGACTGATGAGGATGGCATTTATCGGGGAGAGTTCCTCTATCGTCCACGGGGGAGGACGAAACCGCTTTGCACCCAGGTACTGGAATGGAGAGGCGCAAGACAGCTGAAGATGGGATCTGTGAGGAAGATGAGCTTATCCATTTCGATCAGCAGTGTCACGTGGCCCAGCCAGGTGACCCATAAGCCTGCCTCCCACACTCCGGCTTCTCCAGGGTCATCAATAAAATAGGGTTTAAGCACTGGGAGCTCTTTGTCAAGTTCCTCTTTGCAGCTCAGAACACTGCTGTGATTCTTCTCCATGATCAGCCACTTGAGAGTGTTGGAAAAGGACGGATTCCTCCATGTGGTCCACGGGTTAACAAACCTCCCATCTTTGCCCTTCTTTGATTTAGTTACATCTTCCTCTAGTCTGTAATCCAGCTTGAAGCTTTTCTTGGACAACTTAGAAGAACCACTTTCACCAGAATCCCGTGCTGAATTTTGTCCTTTTTGTACTGCATCATCGGGACACTGGCCGCTTGTCATCCCTGACTCGTTACTTTCATTTTCATCCATGTCCATTGGTGAAGAAAGTTTATAGATGTTTCAGTGCATAGCCGACTGGCTTCAAGGCAGGGCAGCATGGCAGAGGGGCATCAAAGAGGGGAAATAGTCCATGGCAGGCAGGCAGGAGGCAGCCTAGAATTTCTATATACACAAAAATACACACAACTACGTCTCGAGATTAGTTGCTAAGGATTTTCTCTCATCTTCTCTAACACTTCACTATCACAATCTCACATCCAAACAAGATAAAAAGTCTCACTGAAGGTATTTCTAAATCTTCATTCTTAACTTTATTTATTTGGAAGCATTTGCTGACAGTCTGACACAAGGTACCATAAACGATATAAGATACAAAGCTGAAAAGATAAAATACTTGCCTGAATATCACAGTGTCTAGTGGAACAAAGAAAGAAAAAAAAAACCAGGCAAGTCAAAAGCAGTGATATGAAGGGAACTCATGAGAGGGACAGCTAAATTAGGAAAACTTTCTAGAAAAGATGTCTTCTCAGCTAAATCAAAAAAGAAAACTAATAAGCAAACAAAGGTGGGGACCGTAAGATGGAAGGCAGGGAAAAGATACCTCAGACACAGGAAGCAGTATATAAAGGTCCATGGCTCGCTATAGAAAAAGTAAGTAATTTCATGTGCTAAAGTAAAAAACAAATAACAAAGACATAAAAATTGCAGAGACAAGAAAAAGTTAGATCACACAGAGTTGGTCATATATGTTCCTCTAAAGAAATTGGATTTTATCTTGAAGAAAAAGAAGATCCACAGAGGTATTTTAAGTAGACAAGCATCAAACAATGAAATGAGAATGTTGAAAGGGCGATGTAGACTCTATACTGGAAAAGACAAGACAGAAGGCAGAGATCTTCTATGTCTATAGTACAGTAATCAAGAAAGAAATGATGATATTCTGAACTAAGACAGTAACCATGGAGATACAGAGGAACAATTTAAAATATAATAAAAGATAGCAAACTAGAAAGCACTCGGTAACTGACAAGGAAGAATTGATGAGAGAAATAGATGTGAAAAATGACACATGGATAAATGATCATGACAGTCATGGGAGGTAAGAAATGCAAAATAATCATCTATATAATCTCTTAATACACATACAGGAAAAGAGAAAACTAATTGCAATTACAGGGGTTTTTTTCCTTTGTGCATTACTGATTCTATTTTTCAACATACCAGAAAAATTTATTTTCAACTAGAAAAATAAAACCAATGGGGACTCCTCTCCTCAACTGCTGTTCAAATAAGTATTTCTACCAAGAGACTCATCTTGAGACAACACCTGCAAACTAAGGAACTGAAATAAGTTGTATTGTTTGAACCACAGGCATTTAAGAAAAAGAGAAGTAAACTGCTATTGCTTCGCCATTTCCAATAGAAACCAAAAAAGGATTACATATTAAACAATCCCACACTAAACTCTTACATTTGACCTGAATGAAATTATTCTACATGAAGCAAAGCCATTCAAATAAAATATATGCAAAAATGTTAAATACACAACTGGACATTATATGAAAATGAAAACCAAGATAAGAATAAATATATAAAAAGGAATTGAAATTTTAAGTAAATTTTCACTACAAACAGAACCTCTTAAAGTGTATGCCCTCGCACTCAAACTCAAGAGATGTTACTTCAGACTTGAAATAAAATTTGAAAAGGAACAAAATTTTTAGCGGACATCTAGGCTAAAAATGACCAGAGAAGTCAGGTGTGGTGGTGCATGCCTATAATCCCAGCCTTCTGGGAGGCTGAGTTCGAGCTCAGCCTGGGCATTTTAACAACTTGGTGAGACTGTTTCTCAAAATAAAGAAGGCTGAGGTTGTAACTCAGTGCAAAGGCCCTGAGTTCAATCCCCAGTATCACCAAAAAAAGATTAAAAAAAAAAAAAAAAAAGATCAAACAAGAAAATGAATATTGCTGATAAACAGAAAGTGGACAATGGAGTTACATATGTTTTTAATAGTATCTGCTCATTCCCTGCTCTGAACACCTCTGAATTCAATAGCCGAGCTCAGCAAAAGAAGAACAAACACTACCTAGTCTGCTAGAAATTCTAGTGAGGACGAGGAGATGGCTAGAACTCCACAGTGCTCAGGTAGTCTTTGCTGAAGCCTAAAAATTTTAAAATGCAGCAAATCTACCGCAGATAGGAATACTATACAAGGAAATAGCCACTTTCTAAAAAGTAAGTACCAAGACAAAGACTAGAGAGTACCAGGAAAGAAGACTTTCGCTTTCCTGTATTTCTTTTCTTTCCATCTTCTCCCATCTTCACTTCATCTCTTTTGTAGTTTTCACCTTCATTACTATTAGAACTTCTGCTAATTCACTGACATGGTTATTTCAATAATCTCCTGATATCTGTTCATCAATGCTGATAATTTTCATCCACACAATTCCCATCTGGAGATTTTAAAACATGTATTAGCTTTCTCTCTTTATAATAATAAACTCATACTCTCTACTATCTTCCTTATGTTTTCTTTGGCTTTCTTCTAAAAAATGCCACAAAGTAACTTCTCCAGTTTGTTTCTTCCAAGCTAAATCTCTAATTAATAAAACTAATTGTTTGGTTGTCAAATTGCAAGGCAAGTATTGCAGAAGTGGGAGGGGTATGCATTAACAGGTCAAGATTTGAGTATATCACAATTAAGAACATTTTAAGATCTATGCATGTAAATGTATCTTTAGATTGAAACCAAGGATTAAATTTAAGACTTTGAGATTCTAAGTTCTTTGGCTTAATCAATCAACAAATATTTACTATATGCGTTAATTGGACCAGTGCCATACATAATAAACAGTTTACAGAATTAAACAAGACAAGATGCATACCTGAAATCTCTACAGAGGAGAGGATAAATAAGGCGTTTAAAGGAATCATCCAGTGAATTATGTAAAATCTTCATTAACTCTGGCCTTGCAAAGCCACGTGGTCTCCACCTGCAAAAAAAAAAAAAAAAGCCCATACTAAAACTTATGTGATAATGAGACGATGAAAGGGCACCTGGAAGATGAGAGGTATGAAACAGGGAAAGGGGAAGACTTTATTGAAGCCAACATAACAATCTGTGAGAGAAGGCTGTGGTGTCTGGAAGTTGTTACTATAACATCTGGAGATTTTATTTTTAAAAACCTGGTAAATAAGGTCAGACACAAAATTTAAGGAAAAACTACTCTCTTCTGGGAAGTCTCCAAAGTCACCAAAAATTATTATAGCACTGCTATGAACTAAATTGTGTCCCTCTCTAAATTCATACATTGAAGCCCTAGCCTCCAATATGACATTATTTAGAGGTGGAGCGTCTGGGAGATAATTAGGTTTAGATGACGTTATGACATCAGAGAACTCTCTCCCCACGTTCCCTGTCTACCACGGGGCAGCACAGGAAGAACCCTGCAATCCAGAAGAAAGTCCTCCTCAGGTACGAACCAGTCAACTCCTTGATCTCAGACTTCCCAGCCGCCAGAACCATAAGAAAGTTAATTTCCATTGGTTAAGCCAGTTGGTTAATACCAGTATATGGTATTTTGTTATGGCTAAGATGAGCACTATATTCTCTTCCCATTTCCTTCTCTCTTCCTGAGAGTCAAATGAGACTGAGAAAAGGAGGAACTCTGCTTTAACCTTGCTTCTGAGCATTCTTGAACTTACTGCTCAGGGCATAGTATCAGATAGCATCTGCATATAAACTGGGCAATGTAAATGCCACAGAACCAATCATTAGTGGACACTGGAGAAAGAAGAGAAGAGAAAAATGCAAGTGGAAAAGAACAAATCCAGCCCTACCCCTTTTGTGTTTTCATCTACTTACATTTCTGTCTTTGCCTTTCACTATGTCTTGAATAGAAACCATTAATAAAATATTAATAACTTATAATAAACCATTAATCTACCTGAAGGGTACTCTCATCTCTCATACTTATCTCAGGCTAGGAAATGAACTAATTTCAGCAAAGATTTAAATATTTACAATGTGAATACCAAAGCTTATATAACAGCAAATAACTGAGCCTTTTCCACAAAGGGGTTACTTCAGCAACACACAGCCTTGTTTTTTAACTTGAATGAATGTGCTTTTAGGTAGGATATACATTCTTTCTTCCACCCAATCACTACTACTCCCTGCTGTCACCTTCATAAGAAAAAGAAAGGTACAAAGGAGCAGGGTAAGAATTAAACATACAAGTCTCCCTTTCAATGAGACAAATGTCTTAACAAATGTATCACAAAATAAGTGTAAAAATAGAAATATGTAAAAGATAAAGATATACAGAACTCAAAAGCAGGGGTGATAGGAGTACAGCATACTAGTTATAAACAAGATATGAGCCAGACTGCCTTGCTTCAAATTCTGCTCTACTTTTTTCTTGGGGATTTTTTTTTTTCCCCCTTGGGGATTTTACTAAAATACATCTGTACTGTACTACTATTTCCATATCTGTAAAATGGGAATAATAACACCACTTCGGTAGTTGCCAATACAGTTTTTTGCACATTTTATTTAAGCATTGCTCTTATTATCATCACCACCACCACCACTACCATCATCATCATCATCTTAGGAAATCCAATGTTTAGGAAGACTTCGCAGAAGAAAATATCTGATACGTGTTTTTGAAAGTAATTATGGCTTACCAAGCAAGACAAATGAACACAATTGTTCTGGAAAGAAAACACAGCATATGTAAAAGCTCAGAGGCATGAGAGAGCATGATAAATTCAAGTAACTACAAGCAGATTAGTACTATACTGCTAGGTCATAAAGTGGTAGGATCAAGTTAGGGAAATATGAACCTAGAAAATATGGCAATGAAGAGATTATACAGGTTCTTATACACCAGGCTATAGAGATTAGCTAGTTAAGAAAGAAAATATAAGCCGGGCATGGTGATGTACACCTGTTATCCCAGCACTTGAAAGGCTGAGATAGGAGGATCATAGCAAGTTTGAGGCCAGCCTGGGCTACACAGTGAGACCCTGTCTCAGAGAACAAAAAGAGAAAAAAATTAAAAATAAGAGATAGTTCTGGATTATAAGACAATAAACTAGGAAGATAGTTCTCAGATGCAGGAAGATTTCAATGGAGGGATTTTTTTAAATGTATTTATCTGATAAATCTGCTAAAGTCATTCCTTTTCAGCCTCAACAATTTACTATTTGCAGGAAAAAGCTCAAAGTCCTTAAGATTCTCTACCTCCATACTCTTGAGGCCCCAATGGTCTTCAACCCCCAAAGATCCTCCTTTGGCTTGGACTGTTTTGCTCCCCTCCCTGGAACAGAGGACTGTGGGTCTATTTTATATGCAAAGATGGTCATTTATTCATACCTTACCTTTAGGTCACTGGACTCAGTCCTGAATCATTATAATCATATCCATTTTCTGCATTATAGAAATTCCTTTATATTCTTTACCCAACAATAATTTCTGCCCTTTCACTGGTTTCCTGGGATCTATTCATGGCACTTGGCACAAGGGACCTGAACTAGTACAGTGAACTCAAAAATCTTATTTATATGTTTAAACTAATACAAACAGTTTGCCTTATAGGATATCATCTCAAAACCTGATTCTTCCACTACCTTGATAGCTAAATACCTCTGAATAAAACTATGAAGTGCTAGAGAGCCAGGGATGCAGCTCAGTGGTACTGTGCCTACCTGGCAAGCGCAAGGCACTGAGTTCGATCCCTGGTACCAAAAAAAAAAAAACCCAAAAAACAAACTATGAAGTGCCTCACTTAATCCAAATTCCACAATGCAAAACATATCCCATGTGAGATGCGCACAACAAAGCACAAAATTAAGGTAGGTGTCACAAACTCACATACATACAAGGGCCAAGACAGTACTAGAAACAACTGGTAAGACCCATGCCCTAAAGGAATGTGCTCTTCCAATTTCTTCTACGTGAGACCAAGGTAGGCTTTCTCCATCTTGTTTGGACTTTTCCACACTTAAGAAAAAACTGGATACAGGAGATAATTCCCCTTCAATCTACCACAAAAAAGGCACAATTTCAGAGAAAATAAATTTACTCATCAGGTCAACAACAAAAAAATCTGCAAACTCAAAAAGACAGATTCTGATCATTATACAATCCAAGTCATGAATAAGGACCTGCTGAGATCATCCCTCACATGTGTTTTCGTTTAAAGAGCAAATGCAAAAACTTGGATTAGAAGCGTTCTCACAAACACAACTATTATGGCATCTGACAAGCTCAGAAATCTTCTTCATATTTACCCTCTTAAACTAGATGCACACAATTTCAAATAAACTATTCAGTTGCTGAATTTATTCCTAGGTATTACTTTTGATATTAACACATGAGCAATAAGTTCTTACTATTACTAATTCGATAATAAAATTTCTATTTAACTTATTCTGTGCTAATTATATAGTTTATATAGTATTTACAGAATGATAATAAATAGTAGCATAGTCATTTATATAGTATTTACAGAATGATAATAAATGGTAGCATCATTTATCTTGCCATTTAAGCCTTACAAATGTCATGCTTCCCTTTACCTCTCCCTCACCAATCTACCCACCATTTAATCAGACAGCTTGTCCTACCTCAGTAGACTACTTCATACTTCCTATTACTACCATCCTCAAAGCGACCATCATCTCTTGCCCCCACATCTACTCTTGGTTCTTGCCAAATAATTCCCTATACTGCAGCCAGAATTATCTTCTTAAAATCCAATTTGATCACAACACTCCTCTTTTGAAAACTTTTATTGGCTTCCCACCACCCTAAGACAAAAAAACAAGATCCTCAGCATACCTAGAAAGCTAGATATGTACTGGAGCATACTGACATTATCAATCTTCATTTCCTGTCATTCTCCTCCCATGTCCATTCAGAGACGTGTGTATGTCTCTGAGCTACACACATGACAAGCCAAATACATTAGGGCTGTTACAAATTTTTTCACATATGCTGTACTTTTGCTTTGCAAGTCAACATACTATTTTCTCAGTGTCACTCTCATTAAACTTCATTATCATCAAGAACAGAGTATCTGGGCCGTTTTCAGGTGAATCTCCAACAGCTGACACACAACCTGAATGGATGAGTAGGTGAAGGTGGAGAAGAGTGGAAGTAGTGTGATGAAGAGTAAAAAACTAAAGAAGATTTATCAAGTAAGTATCTCTAGTCATTCTAATATGTTTAAAGGAAAGAAAAAAAGTCCCTGAGAACAGTCCTTTAGTTCCCAGAGTTTTTCAGCTCTTAGAATTACCTACATGAAAAAAAAACTTGCAAATTTGAAAATTATATTACTGTACCAGTGATGTAACATGTTATCTTGTAGAGTAAATATTATTACTGACTATTCAACTGGAGTAGAACCAAATAAAATAAAATACAGAGAAGTCAAGAGGAAATAATTAAATTACTGTAACAAAAATCATTCCTTGATTTTTACCTAGCATAAAAATAAGGTTAAAACTATAACTAGTAGTTCTATATTGGGGACGAACTCTAATACTAAGAATTATGAATATTTATAGAAAATAAATCTAGATGTTATCTCCAGTTTACTAAAACATTTTTAAAGAGGGAATAAGCACAATAATCCCACAACTCTACAACAATAGACACCATCAAAGGTCGGTTCAAAACCAGGAATTATACCACAAAATTACACAGGGGCAAATTTAACTCACTCAAATTTATGAGGAAGGTATTCACCATTTTCAAGATAATAAAAGCAAGAAAGAATTTAAGTAACATATCCATAGTCACATGGGTAGGAAGTAATATAACTGGAATTCACACTCAAATCTATCTGCTTCTTAGGATCTTCCTCTTTCTATGAAACTTTTAGAGAAAGGATCAAAGTGAATCTCATTTATTTTTATTTTCTTTTTTGAAACAGTGTCTTGTTATGTAGCTCAGACTGGCCCTGAACTCCCAATACAGCCCAGGCAAACCCTGAACCCATGATCCTCCTGGCTCAACCTCCTGAGTGCTAGGATCATAGGCACTCGCCACCACACCTGGCTGAGAAACTAACTTATTATGTACTTTTTTATATATACTATTTCTTTTGAGAAAGGGTCTTGCTATGTAGCCCAGGCTGAACTCAAACTCACAGCAATCTTCCTGCCTCAGCCTTCTGGGTACTGGGATTACAGGCATATGCCACCACACCCGGCTTTTAACTCTATTTTGAGACAAGCCCTCACTAAGTTGCTGACTCACCCAAGCCGTACTCATACTTGGAATTGTCCTGTCTCGGCCATCCGCATGGCTGGGATTAAGTGTGTGCCACCATGTTCAACTAATGTTCATTTCAATCATCCTTAATGTGCAAAATATTCTAGTTGTATCTTTAAACATACAATTTGTTTAAAGATTTATCTCATAAATTATATTTTTGTCTCAGTTATGCTTACAGAGTAAAATATTTCAGTACAATATTATTGTTAATTCATTTTTAAAAACATACACTTTATAAACAATTCAAATAGTACAGAAAAGGTCATGCATTGCCTATTAATGGAGGTAAGTCCTGAAAAGTGCATTAGTAAGCGATTTTGTAGCTCAGACCTAAGAGTGTGCTTACACAAATCTGGATGGCATAACCTACTACTCTGCTAGCCTACAGAGTGTATAGCCTCTTGCTCCTAGGCTACAGACCTGTGCAGCAGATGCCACTGTATGGAATACTGTAGGCAACTGTAACAAAATGTAAGTATCTGTGTATCTAAACATAGAAAAGATATGGCAAAACCACAGTATACAAGATTTAAAACTGAGTCAGTCATGATGGCACACATGTGTATTCCTAACACTCTGGGAAGCTGAGGCAGAAGAATCACAGGTTCGAGCCCAACCTGGGCAATTGAGTAGGGCCATGTATCAAAATTTTTAAAAACCTTTAAAGGTTGGGAATGGAGCACAGTACTCCCTAGGTTAAATTCCTAGGACTAGAATGAATGAATAAATGAATGCATGTGTGAGTAAGCACACCTGTATAGAACACTTGGCATAAACGGAGTTTGCAGGATGGGACCCTGCTCTGGGTGAATCAGTGAGCTGAGAGTGCATGTGGAGGCTTTAAACAACTACAGACTTCACAAACTCTGCATACTTAGTCTGGACTACATTTTAATTCTTTTCTTTCCTCAATAAATTAGCCTACTATAACTATTTTACTTTATAAACTTAATTTTAACTTTCATTATTTTTGTATTAGGTTAGCTTAAAACACATTGTATGTATAGCAGTACAAAGTTTTTTTTTATATTTTTATTCCATAAGCTTTTTCTATTTAAATTATTTTCACTTTTTAAACTTTTTTGTTAAAAACAGACACAGGGCTGGGGATTTAGCTCAGTGGCTCCGCACCTACCTCGCAAGCACAAAGTCCTGAGTTCAATCCCTGGTACTAAAAACAAACAAACAAAAAAAAACTGAAACACAAACACAAGCGCGCACGCGCACACACACACACACGCACACACTAGCCTAAGGCTGCACAGGTTTCACCAAAAAAAACCTGAGACACACACACACACACACACACACACACTAGCCTAAGGCTGCACAGGTTTCACCAAAAAAAAACTGAGACACACACACACACACTCACACACACTCACACACACTAGCCTAAGGCTGCACAGGTTTCACCTGGACATCTCATCTCACTACCTCAAGTGAGGAACACATGGGAGCCAGTGCTGTGATGACAAGGCCTCCGCCTGGAATCCTCCCAAAGGACCTGGGCAGGCTCTTCCTGAGAAAGAGTCAGCTTTTCAGAAACATGGCTATAGTGGTCTGCTAAGTTCGTTTCTTTTCCGTTCATCAAAGATTTGCTTGGAAACAGATAATGTTCCATAAGCATTCCCGTCTATTAATAAAAACCTTTAGTGTTGGGGTCTGTGCTTTCAAACTTTTGAAGGAGCCTTTTGCAGTCTGCAAAACTTCAGGTAAACCTTTCAGTGTGAATTTTCTTGGTGGTTCTGCTCCACCCACCCAGTCATTTTTTATTAGTTATACAGATTAATGAACTTCCTTTTGGCCAATGCATATAATATAACATACTTTGGTCATTTTAAACACCCTTCTACCCTCTCTTGCCCTATCCTTCTCCATAGGATCATATTGGGGGGAGGTTTCAATGTGTATAATATCCACTGTCCACTTATATCCCCTCCTCTTCCTTCTTATTCCCTTCCTTGGTGGCTCTTCTCTTTCTGCAGTGACTTTTTCTCTTACCTCTTATTCCACAATGTGTTCAGTGAGCAAGAAAAACTTTTCAGCTCCGTAATAATCTTATGAAACTAATGTCATATACACAGTTCATCACTAATCCTTGACTGAAATGTTACCCACCACATGTCTATATTAAAGTAAAAAGTTCCTCTTCCCAGAGATAATCATTATGAATAATTTCTTATGGCACCTCCTAGATATTTTCTACTTAAACATACATAACAAATATAGTTTCTAAATGCAAAAAGGACATTATGTACATTATATAAATTATATACATACTTTTTAATATACATAATAGATATCTTTCCATATCAGAACAAAATGATATCAGAATGGTATTTTACCTGTTTTGGATGCACCACCTACAGAATTCATTCTTTATTCCATCAGAAATGTTGACCTTGACTGTCAGTATCTTCAAATTCTCTCCACGGTTAATTGCTAAAATCTGAAAACAAACATATGGTAAAGACTAATCCACAAAATATGTAAGTGATAAATGTAGTCAATATTTATGAAACAGATGAGGCAGCTATCTAGTTGAGAACCGTATCAACTTTTTATTTTATTTACCAAGAATGTATGCAAAAATAATGATCTGTATAGTTTTTTTCAAGTAACCTATCTCCTTCATAGAGAAAACCATAAAGTGTTTTTTGAGAATGTGAGAACAAAGCCAATCTATCAATCACATTCACAAAGACTTTTGTGATCTAAAAATTTCAATGTCAGACTCTACTAACTAAAAATTCTGATCATCTAGAGTTGAGAGGGGATACTTTTTATATCAGTGAAAAGATTATTTGTACTAAGATAAATATGTAAACATATAAAGTCCTAAGATAAATCTCTACTAGCTACTAATTTTTACCATCCACTGAGCATTTAGTAATTGTAAAACTTACCTGAGTACATACTTTGAATGCATTATCTTTTTGTTTACTGTTACAAAAGTTTATTTAACAAAAAATTTAATATGATAATGTATATGACCAAATTTTCAGTCATCGTGAAACTAGCCCTTTGGAGAGGGGCATGGATTTCTCTGCTGAACAGTCAGTCATCATTTAAACTCTTTCCAAGGCTTCCAACATGATTATCCTACTTCCCAGTATTACCACCATTCCAGTATTGTCCTGTTGTCCTCTAGTTGCCATCTCACATATTCGTCTATCACAAGATTCACAAAGAGATCAAACCCTTGCAATATTCCTTGGACATGTCTGGCACCGTTTAATTTCAATGATGAACTTCTTGTCCATACATTTTTTCAGCTCAGGAGGGTGAGCGTTGCAAATCTTGTCTAGTCTGTGGGCTCAGAATTTTTCTTTTTTTTTGAGACAGGGTCTTGCAATGTAGTCCAGGCTGGCCTCAAACTCATTATATAGTCCATGCCAGCCACAAACTCATGGCAGTCTTCCTCTTCTATGTAATGTGCTCATTTGATATAATAATTTTTCTGTGACTAACTTTCCCAAAGCTAGCAAGTATCAAAGGAGGAATTTAAACTCAGATCCTGCTCTTAAGTAATATTGTATTAAAAGACCAATTCTTTTAAAACACATTAAAAACACTCCTTTGAGAAGGACAAAGCTTCAAACAAGCAGAAGCAAGGAAATAATAAAGAACAAAGTGAAATTAACAGAAAATAGAAAACCAAGAGAAAATATCCTCAAAAATTAAAAGCTGGGTTTTTTGAAAATAGCAAGAAAACCAATGGACCTTTTGCTAGACTAACCAAGAAGAAAAGAGGAAAGTTAAAATAAAAATCAGGAGCAAAAGAGAGGCCATTACAACATGGATCTTATAGAAATGAAAGGTCATAAGAGAATACTTGGAACAATTATCCCAAGTTAGAGAACTTAGATAAAATAGACAAAGTCCTAAAAAAAAAAAAGATATACACACACATACATTAAAAAATGCCCATGAAAAAATGTCCAAGCTCAGGCAGCTCCCTCCTTGAATTCTACTATTTGAAGAAGAAATCATTGTCATTCATCAAAATTTCCAAAACTATAAGAGAAGAGAACACTTCTCAACTCACTATGAGGTCTGTATAACCTTGATTCAAAACCAGCAAGACTTCACAAGAAAACTACAAAGTCTTATTAGGACTACAGATGAAAATCCTCAGCAAAATACTACCAACACAAAGCCAGAAAAATATAAAAAGCCATACACCATCCCTGGTACCAAAAAAAAAAAAAAAAAGTCATACACCAAGATAGCATAAGATTTATTCCAGGAATGTCCAGTTGGTTCAACATCCGAAAAAGCAAGTAATGTAATAGATTATATCAACTGAATAAAAAAACAAGTCACATGATCACCTCAAAAGATTCAGAAACAACATCTGACAACATCCAGCAGCACTTCATGATAAAAACACTCAAAAAACTAGGAACAGAAGGTAAGTTCTTCCAAGTGGGAAATAACAGTTTGAGACAGAAACTGAAGATAAAGTGAGTAGTAGGGTAAAGTGGAATTACCGTGGATGACAGCAATGGACAGGAAATAGGTAATGTAAAAGGCACTGGAAGAGGGACATCTGTGAAAGAGGCAAAACACAAGAACAGGAAAGACTGGTCTCCTAGGAGGATGTGAAGGCCATCTTACATATTCATGGCATAGTAAAGACCTCACTAAGGGCCAATTTGGAGAAAGAAAACAAAATGCAGCCAGAAGAAGTCAGTAGACAGGTGTAAAACTTATCTCCACAGTACATGAAGACATTCCAGGCAATGTTATTCTTTTACTACTAACTTTCATCGTTTTCTGAGGAAATATATGCTGATACATTAGCACAGGGACTGAAAAACAGGGTTGAGAGCTGGGGATATGAGGTCTCAACACTATAGGAATGGGGAAGCTATCTTTGTGACCCAGCACATTATTCCTCCAGTCTACAAAACAATCAAGAAGCAGCAGTAGCTGCAGGAGTCTATGTCAATCATATGCTACATGTGCCAAACACACTATTTAAAATGATAAAACCATTGCTTTTAGGCCTTTTGGCTAAGATCAAGTGTAAAATGCTAAGACCACCAAGGCATGGTGGTACATGCCTGTAACCCTAGCACTCAGAAGCTGAAGCAGAGGGATCACCATGATTTCAAAACCAGCCTGGACTACACAGTGAGCTCAAGGCCAGCCTGATCTACATAGTGAGACCCTGTATCAAAAAATAATTAATTAATTAATATAAATAAAAATAAATAACATGCTAAACCCTAAAAAATATTTTCATGCAAAGATTTGGTTGGGCTGTTTGTTACAGTTCAGGTCTAAATGTCCATCAAAAACTCATGTGTTCAAAAGCTCATGGGCTTTTTGGTTTTTTTAGGACAGGTTTCTGGAAGGGGACTGGATCATAACAGTTCTCAACTTCATCAGGGGAATAGTACATGGATGAGATCATAATTTGATGGCATTATAGGGAAGTGACAGAAACAGGAAGTGGGGCCTAGTTGAAGGGAATGAACCATAACTTTGGGAACTATATCTGGTCCCTGGCCCCCTTCTTCTCTGGCTCTTTCCCTTTTCTCTCTGCTTAACTGGTTGCTATTAGGTTAGGAACCTTCCTCCGTCACATCTTTCTGCCATCTTTCAGACTCACTACAGGCCTAAAAGTAATGGAGCCCATGACCACAGAGTGGAACCTCTGAAACCATGAGCCAAAATAAATCTTTCCTCTTCTTAGATGTTTTTCTCAGGTATTTAGTCACAATGATGAAAAGGTGACCAATATACTGGTTTTAATACAAGAATTTACTTGTTTTCCAAGCTCCAATAGATTTTTTTTAAAAGGGAACAAACTATAACATCAAAACTCTGCAAAAGGAATTTTAAACCAAGTATGATGGCACAGGCCTGTAATCCCAGCACTCAGGAAGCTGAGGCAGGAAGATTACCATGAGTTTGAGGCCAGCCTGAGCTACATAGTGAGACCCTATCTGCAAAATCAAGTTTTAGAGATTGGCTACACAACAATGAGGACTATACAATGGTACCTCGGTTCAAGAACTTAATTCTTTCCATGATTCTAGTTGCAGAATTTGTTCCACGAGTTTGGTAGAATGAACTCGCAAGCATATACAAGCAATTGCAAGCATATTCTGGTTGCAACCACAGTCATGGAACAAGCTCTGCGATCAGAATCATGGAAAGAATCAAGTTCATGAACCAAGGTACCACTGCACTGTACACTTAGTTTAAGAGCATATTTTTTATGTGAATTTTACTATAGTTAATTTTTTTTCTAAATAATAGGAGAAATTAAGACTTCCAAGATAAACAAAAACTAAGGGAGCTTGTCTCAAGGAAACCTATCCTACTGAAAATAGTACAGAGAAGGCCGGAGATTTAGCTCACTGGTTCCGCCGCCTGCCCCCGCAAGCAAAAGGACCCGAATTCGATCCTGGCTACCAAAAAAAAAAAAAATTCTAAACATCTGGGCCGGGGATTTAGCTCAGTGGTTTTGCCACCTGTGCCTGCTGTGCGAGCGCAAGGACCCAAGTTCGATCCCCAGTACCAAAAAAAGAAAAAAATAGTACAGAAAAGTCCTTAAGGCTGCAATGAAAAGACACTGGGCAATGACTCAAAGCCATACAAAGAAATAAAGAATACTGGTTAAAGTAACTACATATATAAATACAAAAGCCAGCACTATTGTATTTTTTATTTGTAACTTTTTCCCCCTCCCCTTTATTATTTAAAAGTCACATTCTATACTGTACATATAGCCTATCACTACATTTCAGAAAAAAATTAAGACACTGAAAAATTAGAAGACTCAGATACAGTGACTATGGACAAACCAACTAAATGAGATCTTTTACACTTTATTCTAAATCATCTGATTGATATTGCATGTGGAAAACACTTAGAATTGAGCTCAAATCCAAGTATATGAGGAAGCACATGCTTAGCAAGAAAGATCACCAACCAGGAAACAAGATACCTGCTAAAAATTCTCAGTGGCACTTACAAACTTCTCTGAGTCTTCAGTTTAGAATTTGTGAAATTAGGAGACTATGACAATCCCGTAATAATTTTATGTTTAAAAACAAGAAAATATTTGACATAAAATTCTTCAAATCCAAACTATTGTCGTGTTACTACTATCAGTATACATAAGCAATTTCCTTATTTACCTGATGGTGCTGAATGTTTCTTATGTTGCATGAAAAGTTCTGGTATAGTTGAAACTTATCAACATCTTTCTCATTTACTTTCTTTGAGGATACTTTGGCCAGAGATGACTGAATACAAATGTATCTATTTTGGCACCTGCTCAGATACACAAATATTCAAAACACAAGTAGTTATTAACAAGTACTTCAAGTTTGTTAAAAAATGTTATATGGAAATAAGGACAGCAAAAAAGTTAAGCCATTACCAAATGATATTTGTTTAATGATGTTCCAATATGAAAATGATGTTATTAACTCATCAAAAGGACTCTGCCTAACATGCTAGCATAGGTCCTACAGATCTGCTTATACATCAACCCAACCTCCCCGCCATGCCCAAATAAATTCAGATACAATCTACAGTTATGAATGAGATCAAAACTATCTAAGGAATCAGACCAATAACACTAGTCTAAATATGATCCTTCTCTAAATTAGGCAGTCACAGTCAATTAAAAGCTAAAAAAAAAAGTGAAACAAAAGGATGTACTAGGACAGCTTTCAAAAGCAATCTGTAGAAGTGAAACAAATTTCAGCACCATAATTACTTAAAAACATACATTTTTCAACCCGAGCAATTATTCCACTTCATCTCACTCCTGCTAGGGCCACTGAGAATATAGAACAGGTCTTTCCCTTGTATTAATTACTCAAAAACCCTAACAAGAAATAATGTCAACTGGTTCATCACATTTCCTCTGCTTTGCATGGTCCCACAGCCGAGATGTGGGGGAAGGGAGGGAGAGATCTAGTAGAAACCTGTCTTCTCTTCTAACAAAGAAGAAAAATGACAGAGTACATAAAAACAAGGTTTTAAAGGGGTTTTTTTAAAGGTTTTTTTTAATGTGGCATAAATCTATAAGCCCAAGTAGATCCAGCAAAGAGCTTTAATCAACCTGAAAATTCAAAAATGTGATGTCGTGGATAAGCTGCTCTCTGCAATAGCTGAAGTTCATTTTGATGCCAGCTCTCTTATCCATACCTGATATCACCATTCTAAATCAACCCAATCACAGGTAAACACCAAAAATGAAATATTATAGAAATATTATAAATTAAGCACACATATCACACTTAACATGTTTAAAAAACAATGGCACTACTCTAAATGAACATGAGTCTCTCCTTGGGATAAACTGTGAAAAGCAGTGGTTTTTAAACTCTGTGCATCCGAGCCCTCCACTGAGGTGCCTCAGTGGAAAGAAGATGAGGAGGCAAAGTTCCAGGCTCCCTGCTCAGAATTCAATTAAAACAACTTTTCTTTTATCTGTTTTATATATTAGGGTTCTGTTGTTTGAACAAAGAGTTCTGCTACTTAAAAAAAAATTCTGAATACAAAGTTTTTAATGAATACTGGTATTAGCACTAACCACGTGACCCTTAACAGCACGAGTCCACAAAGCAGAAAACTCTATAAAGAGTTACTCACAATTTCCGAATGAAGTCAAGCGTGTCTTTGTCTTTAGCAATCATGTCTGCTAAAATATGCTGCACTCCTGTCTCAATATCCTGGAGCGCAGAAAGCCCTTTAGGAAAAGGGGCAAGGGAGAACAAAAACAAAAAGTCTAACATTGGTTTTAAAGTCTATAATTAAATCACATTAAATTAAATTCCAGTCAAAATAAAATCTTAACAAACTTAAGACAGAAAGGAATGATGGCGGTGACTAGCTTCAATATGTAACAAAAACCAGTCTTTAAAAGCAATAACAGAAGCCCTTTACATAATACATTGCCTAGTAGAGAAAATGCAGTTTTTGACCAGTTCCACTACTTACCAATTGTTAATTACTAGACAAATTACTTGACTTCTCTACCTCAATGTCCTATAAAAATGGAATAAGAGTATCTCCTTCATGAAATTGTTACAAAAATCAAAAATATATTAATTGTCATATCCCAAACCACATAACTTGTTACAAAAAATTCTCCCTTATAAATAGTTTTATTAATATCTGTATTTTAGGTTATAAACCATTTATTCACATTTCAATGATCTATTTGAATTCCTTAAGTCTAATCAATACAAGAGTGACCAATCAGGCAGGTGTTCATTATTACAATTAGATTAACTACTGATGGTTAAGTTCTCTCCAAGCACTTTCAGTTTGCTAACTCACAGGAGTGAGTCTTATACATTACAGCCTCTATAATGTCAACTTATACACAGGCAAAGAACATCTGCATTGCTCTCTTTCATTTCTATTGTCATTATTGTATTTGTATCAAAGCCTTACTACTGTTGTTGTTTTACATTTAGGGTTGAGTTAATGAGTCTCATGGATATGTTTTTCTATGTGTATAGTTTTAATGAGTAACAGGTACAAAGACAATAGCAGAACAGACTTCTGGTGGTACAATTAATAAAAAGAAAATGCCCATTTGGGGGGTTGTATTATGACAGTAAAAGCCAACTACTGAAATGATTGTATTTCTTTTAAAGAAATTTAAATAAAAAATTGGTCACTGAAATTAATAGGAATTCTATTCACACATTAAGAGAATTTCTCTACAAGAAAATTTCTCTACAAGGTAGAAGACTGTATATATATATATATGATGTAGAGGACTTAGAACAGCTGTGGCACAGAGTAAGCATTCAATATATGCTTAATCTTATGTTAGCCACCTCCCTAGATCAATCTTCATCTAAGAAATTGTTCTCTATGTGCCAGATGTAGCGGCGCATGCCTGTAATCCCAGCACTCAGGACACTGAGGCAGAATGATTACTGCAAGTTTGAGGAGAGCCTGAACTTCATAGTGAGATCAAGCAAGACCAGTCTGAACTGCACAGCAGGACACCATCTCAAAAAAAAAAAAAAAAGAAATTGCTCTCTATGCAATCAGTCCTAGAGCCCAAAGCACCTCAGAGCATCATTATACAAAGAATAATGAAAACACAATGCTGATAAGTCAGTAGTAAAGATGGAACCTCCAATGCAAACCATTACTGAAAACAAAGAAGAAATGTTACACATACCTATAACAAAGGACCTTATAAAACCGTATCATATGAAGGGAAATACAATTTCAGAGTTTTTTGTAATTAATAAACTTCATGTAATTAAAATAATATGAGCTCTGCTGCGCAGGTGCAAGGACCCAAGTTCAATTCCCAGTACCAAAAAAATAATAACAATATGAGATCTAGTACACAGTTTTGAAAAGTATGGTCTGAGGACCTGAAAATAAAATATACTAGGTACTTGTAAAAAATATACATTCTAATCAAAGCTTGGATCCCGCAGCCTCTTCTGGTTCCCTCTGCTCTTGAGTGCTCCCTGTGTGATTTTGCATGGCCTGTGCTGTCCTCTCCTCTGGACTGTGAGTACATATGACTAACAAGTTACCATCCATTGCATCTGGCTGGTACTAACTGTGCTGCATTCAGCCACTCTCTGTTTAGGAAAGAGACTCCCTTTGCAACAATGGGCAATTAGAGAGGAAAAGAGGCCCCCAGCATCAAGCAGCTGAGCCTTTTGGCCACCCATACCACCACTCCCAGCTCAGAGGAGCAAATGCCCCCAGCACCGAGCAGCTGAGCCTTTTAGACTGCTGTACCACCACCCCCAGCACGGAGGAGCAGAGCCCCGCCCAGCACCAAGGAGGTGAGCATTGCAGGCGCCAGCAGCACAAACCCCCCCAATCCCATTGAAATGACAAAACATGTAAACAAGTCTCAAAACTAGACTCCCAGATCACCTAAACCAAGCCCAAGGGAAATGAGATGGAAAAATCTGATACTAAACCACCTAGACTCCCTGAACTGGCAATGAAAGAGGATCTGGAAAAAATGAAATCAGAAATAATTTCTCAGATAACAGCAGAGATTGTGCCCATAGTGCAAGACATCATTAATAAATCCAGAGAGGACAAATAAAAAAATAGAGGAGCTGAGGAACATGATGGAATCCCAACACAGGAAACAAATGGAATCCATAAAACAGATGCAAACAGATTTCCAGGAGATTAAAAACTCCACGGAATGCTTACAGAGCAGAATGAGCCAATGTGATGACAGAATTTCAGACATAGAAGATAAGACTGTAACTAGTGACCAGGAAAAGAAAAATTTCTTTAATAGTAAGGGGCCACAAGAAATCAATCCAGGAGCTCATAGATGATGCAAAGATGAATCACATAAGACTGATCAGAGTCAAGGAAGAAACAGGAGAGAGTGCAGATGACATAAAAAAATGGTTCACAGAAGTGATGGCAGAAAACTTCCCAAGCAGGGGAAAAGAACTTCACATACAGATAAGTTAGGCATACAGGACTCAAACTAACCTTGATCAAAAAAACCTACACATAGGCAAATAATTCTTAAGATTCCAAAAACACAATAGAAAATTCTACAAGCAGTTAGAGGAAAAAAACAAATCACATACAAAGGAAAGCTCATCAGAATCACAACAGACTTTTCAACACAAACCCTCAAGGCAAGAAGAGCTTAGAGTCACATATTTCAAGCCCTAAAGGAAAACAGCCTCCAACCCAAATTGATGTAACCTGCAAAACTATCTTTCAAATTTCATGGAGAAATGAGATGCTTTCATGACAAAGCACACGTTAGGAACTTCCTGGATACCAAACCAGCACTGCAAAACATCATAGACAATATCCTAGGGAAAGACAACTAGGATCACAATCCCAGGAAGCCCTGCAGAATGAATCCACCCAGCATGGCAAGAAACTAAATGCAAAGGGGGAGAATCCAACAAAAAGAAAAATTCATGACAATGATAAGTCAATAGGTATCAGTTATAACCATCAAGGTTAATGGTCTCAATTCACCAATCAAAAGAAACAGACTGGCAGAATGGGTCAAGAAGCAAGATCCAACAATATGCTGCACAAAAGAAACACACTTAATAAAAAAGAAACTCATGAACTGAAAGTTAAAGGGTGGAAAACAATACTCCATGCAACAAGAACCTGGAAAAAAAGCAAGAGTAGCTATCCTCTTTGCAGATCAAGTGGATTTCACACCAACACTGATTAAGAGACAAGGAAGGACACTACATCCTTGTAAAGGGAACAATCCAAGAGGAAGAGATGACAATTATCAATATAAATCCACCAAAACATTAGTGCGCCCAACTAAATAAAACAAATATTAACAAAAACATGAAAACTCATATAACCACTAATACAATAGTACTGGGGGACCTGAATACCCCATTGTCACAAATAGATAAATCAACTAGACAAACGACAAGCAACGAAATACTAGAACTCAATCAAACTCTTGAACAAATGAACTTAACAGATGTTTACAGAGTGTTCCACCC
>NW_004624738.1:27040775-27060818 GCF_000247695.1 Heterocephalus glaber
CACACACACACACACACGTGTGTGTGTGTGTGTGTGTGTGTATATATTTCCAGACTGTGGGATTACATTGTTTCACAGAACATCTCAGATGATTCTCATCTTCATTAAAGTTTAAAAAAAAAAAAAGAGGCACTGCTAGGGAGGTGCCTTGAACCCTCTCAGAGAAGTGGTCTCATGGGTGGCAGAAATTATCAGATCAGCTGGGAAGCTCTTTGAACTCACATATCCCTCTCAGCTCAACCAGAAAAGAACTGGAAAAGAAAGCTTATCCATTTTGAAAAAGCTCTTTCCCCAATCACACAGAATTGATCATTGGGATTAGTAAGACACACGAGGATAACAAAGAGTTCCAAAAGTTTAGCATTTCAGTGAAATCAGGAGGAAATATGGCCCACAGAATCCAAAACTCATATCCCTTCCTCATAATGTATTCTTTCCAACAACAGAATCTCCAAGCCACCACACCTGTAACAAAAAATTGAACAGTTTTAGCTTCACTTTGCTGCCTCCTATTTAGAACAGAACCACCACCTGCTCCTGACTGGGTATAACCCCAGGATGGGCTGGCTCTTCAGGATACAGTCCATCTGTGGCACAGGAGAGCTTCTCAATTTGTTATGACTTGTGTCTAGATGTTCCCACAAAGTTTCATGGGGGTCATAGGTGGGGATTTTTCAGAGATGGCTGGATCTAGAGTGTGCGCTGCTGGGATTGATTCATGGTGCAATGCTAGGATTGAGGGCACTAGGACTAAGGGTGTGAGTGCTACCTGCCCTAAGTAGTCTACACAAGATAAAAGGGGCAGAAAGAAGGTGTTAAGTTCCCTTTTGCTTTTGCTACCCTCTCTCTGCCATGAACTGTTTCTCCTCTGCAAGGCCTGTCTGCCATCCACCCTGCCTTGGAGCCAGTCAATTATAGCCTGAAACCTCTATAAACTGTGAGCTAAATAAACTTATCCTCCCTTAACTTGGATGTTGGGTATTTTCTCAGCAATGAGCAAAGTAACTAAGACATAATTCAAACCAAATTCTTGTTGGTCTGTGGCAAGCAAGAAGTGTTTAATGGGAGGGAGGGGCAAAATAACTGGTTTCTTAAGTATTTCTTTGAGGAATGATGAGAATGATGAAAATGTTTCTTTAGAAAAACAATAACAGTGGAAGGTGGTTGTGTGTATGCATGTATTATGAAGCACGAGGGTGCAGCAAGAAGAGAAAAACATTTCACGTGAACTTTAAAAAGCAGTACCTAGCTTACTTGTAATTAATTATAATTCTTCTACATTTGCAATCAAGATAAAAGAAAGAGGGAATAAGCAAACAGAAAGTCCTGTTATGGCTGTAAGTACTACTATAACTATACTGGTTCTGAGCTATCCACATGATCAGAAATATCAATACCTGGTGTTCATTATCATGTACCCCAGGAATATTACCAAACACAACAACCAAAAGAGATATGGTTATCAAAAATCTACCCAGTAGGGGACCGGGGATTTAGCTCAGTGGTTCCGCTGCCTGCCTCGAAAGCGTAAAGACCAAAGTTGGATCCCCAGTACCAAAAAAAAAAAAAAAAAAATCTACCCAGTAGGAACTCTGAATCTGTAAGAACCAAGTAGACCTTTGAGCCAAAGGAGGTGGGAAACAGAAGGAAAAGAAAGCCATAAGGAGAAAATAGAAAATAAAACTTTGTGCATCCAACATTCCAAAAGCTTCAATATTCCATTGTAATAAAAACACACCATGATGAGCATAGATAGTTTTTACTGTGGTTAACCTCAAGGCTTGACTCTTCAGTCTCAGCTATTATTAAAATATTAAATGTTGCAACCATTTGACATCTAATTATAAATACTTTTTAAATTAAGCAAATTAGTGGGCCAGGGATTTAGCTTAGTGGCACCGCATCTGCATTGCAAGCACAAGGTCCTGAGTTCAATCCCCAGTACAAAAAATAAATAAATAAATAAATAAATAAATAAATAAATAATAAAATTAAGCAAATTAGAATCTTACTTATTTCAACCATCTCTAAATTCAAATAACATCATTTTGCTTTTTCTTTTCATTATTGTCTATTTTCACAGACTGAGATATATGTTTGTATATGAACAGGTAATTGTGTTTTACATGCATACATACTCAATTTTTAAATCACAAATTTAAATGTTAAATAATTTTCTGGATTATGTAAAATAAAAACAGGTTATGGTATGCTATGATTTTCTACAGTTAAGTACAAAACATGGATTTTGTTATGAGAGAGTGCCCCCTACAGACACTTACGTCTCCCAGCCCTAAGAATCAACAGAAGGCCAAAAGAAACTAGAACTAGGTTAGGGAGATACAGGTCAGAGTTGCAGACTGGTAATTCAGCTGAATAAGGCTAGAGATCTAATGTACAGCCTGAGGATTACAGTTAATAGTGTTGTATTATATACTGAAAATTTGCTAAGAGTATGTTTTACCACCAAAAAAGTTAACCTTGAGATGATGGATATATTAATTTTATTATCTACAGTACTGTTTAATACAGTAATCATTTATATATATCTGTACATATAAATATATATCAAAACATCATGTTGTACTCCTTATATACACTTTTAAAACACAAAAAATAAATATTTTTTAAAAGAGAAGTAATCACCAGGCCATTCATCTCCCCTCTCAATCCTAAAGGCAATTCTGAAAATGAGCCACTGTTATCCAGAAAATTCACACTGTAGTGTTCATTTTGACAATAAAACCAATGCATTCTGACATGAATCAAACTGTCATTTCCTTGGGTTTCTCTCAGAAACATCTCTCCCTTACTCCCTCCCTCTCTCATTCTCTCCCACATATAAAAGGACAGGAAGATACACTTGGAGGTAAATTTCAGAAAAAGACACTTTATTCCCTACAAAGCAGAAGTGTAGGAGTGGAGCTTTAATTTATACCTTGTGCATGTCAGAAGTATTGAAATTCTTTTAAAACAATAAAAATGAATTTTATAATTAAACTTTTAGAATTATAATAAAAGCTTTAAAAGACAATATACAAGAATCTTTATAACCTTAGGATATGAAGGAATTTCTTTAAAAAGAAAAAACCAATTATCTTAAAAGATTAATAAAACTAAGGCCTTCTATTTTCTAAGAAATGGCATAAAAAAAGTAAGAAGACTGCGCCTGCTTGGCAAGTGCAGGGTCCTGAGTTGAATCCCCAGCACACACACACACACACACACACACACACACAGACACACACACACACACAAGAAGAACAAGCTGGGAGAAAAGATCTGCAGCACTTATAAGTAACAAAGACTATTTTTAAAAACTATTTTTCAAATACTTATAAACTATTAAGAAAAAAAGAAATAACAAAATAAAAATGGGCAAATGACTAGAACAAGCACTTCTTCAAGAAAGAAAAGTTGAATGGCTAAGCAATAGGTCTGTCACAGGACCTGTTTTATTATAATCACTTATTCTTTGCATGCTATAATATTCTTTTGTGTGGACATTACTTAATGAAGCCATTTCTAACAAGTTTTTGAATTAAAAAAAGGAGGAAAGAAAGAAAGCTGATCTCTTTAAAGCTGGTACCTTTAACATCAGGTCGAATGTAAGAGAGCAGATTGAGCTTCCCTGGATTCTCAAGTAGTGTCCAGGCTGCTGTTTCTAATCCCAGCTGCTTTGCTCTTTGGGCTTTTGTGCCTTTACTCCCAGTTTTATATGGAGCAGACTAGGGAGGAAAGGCAGAAAACATAACACAGGATTTGGTTTTTAAATGAAAAAGTTAAAACTAGCATGCAAATTAGAAGCCATACTGAGAAGCCTGAAATCCTTTTTTCCACCTTTTCCTCTTCCTTCAGAGATGAATTCCTACTAAGTAGCTAACACTTGCTGCATGAGGGTAGTATGTGCCTTATCTTACTCTTCATACTTTTTCTATATATTTATTTGTTTGGCTTTACTCATATAAAAAACTCACTGCTTGGACTGCAAGGCCCTCTCCTCAAACCTTGCCAGCTCCTCTAAAAGCTGTCTGGACACGATGCTTTGACTTCTTAACCCACATTCACTCCTCCACCCAGCACCATCTGGCTTCTCTTCTCACATACCTTGCTCAACATGGTATCATAAAGATCCACAATGATCTCTTAATTACAAAATATAGCTGTTTGGGCCTATCTTGCCAAACTTCCCTGCTGCATTTAACCACTGATCATTACTACTTCCTTCTAAAACCCTATTTCCTACTGTTTCATGTAACATCACCTCCAGACTCTCCAACTATATCTCTGACCATTTTTCCTGTATCTCCTTAGGTTCTCCCCCTTCATCCACACTTCAAAAGCTGGTGTTCCCGGGCCAGGGATTTAGCTCAGTGGTGTCGCCGCCTGCCTCACAAGCATAAGGTCCTGAGTTCGATCCCAGGTACAAAAAAAAAAACCCTGATATGCTCACTCACAAACTCTCCTCAAGTAAGCTCTTCCATTCTCATAGTTTGCAAAACAACCCTGCCACAATATCCATGGGAGTTTGGTTTCTGGAACACCTTCCCCAGTCTTATAAATACAAAAATCTTCAGATGCTCAAATCCTTTCCATAAAATGACATAATATTTGCAATACAACTTATGCATATCCTCCCGTATGCATTAAATCATCTCCAAACTACTTATAATGCAAATGTTATGTAAACAGTTACACTGTATTGTTGAGGGAATAATAACAAAAAACTCTGTATGTGGTCAACACAGACATATTTTTTTTTTCAAATATCATCAACCCACACTTGGTTGACTATGCAAATACAGAAATCACAAATAACTGCAGAGTCAAATGTACCAACTATTGTACCAATTACCTACACTCATACTTGTCTCCAGTTCAGTCCTCTCAATTGACTTTCACATTTCTATAATCTATTCTCCTTCCCCACTTGACTGGTAACTCCTTGAAGGCAAGGACTACGTATTATCATATTTGGAAACCAAAGTGCCGAGCATAAAAAAAAAAATTATTGGATAAAGAATAAATGTTTTGATGAATTAAATAATGAAGGTCAATGAACTGGCCTTTAATACCTTAGTCTTAAATTATAAAAAGACCAAAATTATAATATATTCAGGTACTAAAGTATAAAAACAGTCTCTTACCACATGTTCTAGTTCTTCGAAACTTTTACAGTTCAGCAAGGCTTTTAACAAACACTCAGACATCTTTCCCTCCTTCTTAATCTTCTGGATTGTACTATGAACCTTCTTTGCAATCGCCCTGAAAATAAAAACTTTTATAATATGTAAGACCTGTATGGCAAAACTTTCTGAGGCTTTCTCAAATTTATAGAAAAATTTCAGGTAAAGTAAGAAGAATCCCTTTCTTTTTAAATCATTTGAGAGTAACAGCATCCCCAAATACACTAGTGTACATTTTCTATAAACAATAATCTCCTACAAAATCACAATGCAACTATCATAACAGGTTATTACTGATATTAATGCTTATATTGATATCATCTAATAATTAGATGATCTATTACTAGCATCTATCCTTAGAACTGACACTTTATTCAAATTTTACCAAGTATGTCAATAATGTCCTCTGCAGTGTAGTCCCTCCAGAATCAGGTGTTACGTGTAATTGTCATGTATGTAGTCTCTTCAAGGTGAAACAGTATTATAATCTCGCTGATTTTCAAGGCCTTCATACTTTTGAAGGCTATAAGAGTTATTTTAGAGTTTCTATGATATTTCCTTACAATTAAATTCCTGTGTTGTCACTCTGCAGGAATATTACAAAAGTGACACTTGTTTTTCTACCACATCCTACCAGGTGGCAAATGATTTTGATTTGTCCCATTACTAATCAACTTTCATCACTTGACTAAGGTAGTGTCTTGTGAGTTTCTCCATCGTAGTGGCATTGTTTATTCTCTTTTAATAAGTATTTTGTGGAGAAGTATTTTGGGACTAGGTAATTATACCATTCTTGATTAAGCTTTATTCACTCATTTATTTATATCATTATAGACTCATGATTTCTTTATTTAGTGGTTATAATCAATTTCTATCACTTTAATGCTCATATTGCCCCACATTTAGTCCGAAGTAATCCTGTTGTATTCTTCTGACATGTCCCCATCATTTTTTGGGCATTTTTCATTCTCTGCTATAAGATAGTCCCAACTCATCTTTACTTTCCTTATCCCAGGCGTGGAATTAGGGTAATGAGGCTTGAAAACCATGTTACAGGTACTAAATATGCTGATTACTACTGAAGTATCACTGCTCAAATTGGGTACACCTGGCACCCACAACTGTTTTCTAAATACCATTCTCCACTAAGAAGAACCAGGACTCCATGTAAAAAAGTTTATTCCATGGAATATACAGAAATCTATATACTTATACGGGTAAGGGAAGGGGTGGACACAGTAGTTTCCCCGCTTTACAATGGTTTTTCAATGTAAATATTCAATCTCATTTTTCACTTTGTTTTGTTTCATTTTGTTTCCAATAATGGGGATTGAACCCAGGGACTCACATATGCTAGGCACTGAGCTCTCTCAATGAGCTGTATTCCCAGCACCCACCCCCCTTTTGAGATAAGATCTCACCAAATTGCCCAGGCTGGCCCTGAACTTGAGATCTTCCTGTCTTAGCCTCCCATATAACTGAGATTACAGGCACATACCACCATATCAGGCTGAATCTTACTGTTGTATCTAATGCTTCTCATCCTATTTTATTACATGTTCCTATTTATAGGATATGCCCAATAATTGTATTGTTAAAATGATAGGCAAAAGTTAGAAATGATCTGAACTATTAAAAACTGACTGGTGCAAATTTAAATCTACCTGTATTTTTTTTTTTTGGTACCAGGGATCAAACTTGGGACCTTGCACTTGCAAGGCAGGCGGCAGAACCACTGAGCTAAATCCCCAGCCCATCTACCTATATTTTAAAAAACTTAAGGCAGAAGATTGTCAGTTAAAGGAAAGAATATGCAGAATATGAAGTTAGATTACAACCTATGTGTCTTTCATAGTCCTGGTAGCCCAAAACTGTTGTCAAGGACTAACAGCTGCCAGGGTCATTATGACACTATGTCAAAATGACATTATGTCACTATGTCCTGCTGGCCTGAACATAAAGAAAAAAATAGGTAACTTTAAAGAAAAATGCAGGCAACTTTTTTTGCTATCCCAGAATTATATTATTTAACTTCACAATGGGACCATAATTCATATGCCTTGCAGCCATGTGGCATTAACCACCAGTGCTACATGCATGACTGTACAACTTCTACCACTGGTAAAACAAGCTGCCCGACAGGATGGATGGTCATGCATGTACCACCGGTGGTTCAAGCCAACAGGAATATGTTAATTCACTTTCTAATGGCAATGCATACTAAGAAATGTATTTTATTTTCCAACCCAATTTATACATACATATGTAAAACTGAAACAATGTTTCATGAAATATGTACTTCTACTATGAAAACTACATTCTTATGTTCTCTATTCTCTTATTTCATTTTTTTTAAGTGGCATGACTTATTAAATTGGCTTCACTTCTCACCTACAGGTAGCAATTGGTAGTTGAGAACCAAAGCTCTAGTTCTAAAAAATTCTGAGCTTAAGAAAAAGTAGAGACCACATCTCATTACCAAAAATAAATGTCTATCTTCTGGGAAAAAAATCTAAGCCCCAGGCAATGCCCCCACTTATCTTAAAGAATACTCCTGTACGAATATTCAACTATTCCTCTATTAATGGAAATCCAAAGAATGGAATTTGGCAGAAGTGTTTATTTAATAGAAAAAGAAAACAATAATAATAATCTTGACATCAAGTTTCTATTTGCCTCCATACAATGATTGTTAGAATACCTAATTGTTTTAAGCAAACTATTCTTGTTTGTGACACTTCCCCCAATTTCAGGTCCAAAAACCCTCACACTTTATCCATAATATGCAAGCTTTAATGCAGAAAGCTTACTTCAAAATCTGCAAACTCCTGGCCTTCCCGATGTGCCCTGTGGATGGTTTCATTTGGTTCAGAAATGTTTTTACATAAAATCCCAGATTCCCAACTTCTTCTCAGAAATAGGAAGCTCTAGCAAAGTGGGCAAACAAACAGCCCTGCACATCAGTGATCTGCTAGAGAAGAGTCAAGGCTCTCATTTTAGACAGGATTTGTAATTTCCAGTTCTTATGCTCTGATGCTGGATTATACCAGCCTGACCTGAACGATTTGCACCTTTGATTAGCAAGTAATTTTTACTTCTAATTGGCTAATTGATTCTGCCTCTCAATGAAATACAATTCACTACAAACTAGTATGTTAATTCTTCTGGCACTAAAAGAACTTCAACAAAAGGGGCAGAAAGGTTAGCGGATACCGGTTCCCCAAACATCACAGAAAGCTTATCAGGATTATTATAAAGCTAATCCTTAGTACTTTTCAAATAGCTTTATGGAAGGGTAATATACAATTTTAATCAGATCCTTGTTGTAGAATTGAAGAATATACACATTAGCAATTCAAAATCTATAAAAGACATGCAATAAACACCTAAAGAGTAAACAATGTTTTGACAAATGCTTCTGAGTAACATGGTTAGTCTTACGGTTCTTGTATGCATATTTCTGAGTTACTATATTATATTCAAAGGCATAATCTTTTAAAAGCTACTGTACTTTCTATTATGTAACCATACAAAACTTATAATTGACTAAGATTAAATTACCATTATCTTTAAAAGAATAGAAAAAGGACATATATTTCCTACCAAACTCTATAGAACACAGGACGCTGTAGAGTATGGGTTATTTACCCTTGTGATCACATGGCTGACTGAGAGCAGGATCACAAGAGAGCATCCAACAGCATAAAATGCTACCCTAGAAAACAATTAAAATTCAAAATATTCAAAGTATGGCTTTTACTGAATACTTATGGTTTTGGCCATCACATAGTCAAAAAATTGTTATGTCAAGTTAGTACAGGTTGGAAGCCATCTGGTACTTCCAAAAAACTCTCCATTTAGGGATTATGTAGTATTACAAAGACAGTTTTATACAAGCTGTTGAAGATTTAGACCAACATGTACCTTTCTGCCTTTCCTGCTGAAAATGCTAATTTTGCCCTTATACTCAATCATTTCTGAGAGAAGGCAATAGTCAAACCCAGAGGCACACAGTTACCTTTCAACTGCTACACACCCATGCTATGCATACACACACCAGCAGAGGGACTCCATACACTAAGTAAATTAGAGCTGATTTTTCTCAGTCAGAAGAGGAATACCTTCAAATGACAATAATTCAAGAAAAAGAAACCCCAGAACTGTCAAAATATACAGCCATTCACTTTGTCCCTGATGGATCACACAGCCTCTACCCCCTTACATTAGGCTGAGCCCTTCTAGGATTTCTTACCGCAACTCTTCGAGGGTTTGTCGAACTTCTCTCAAGGAATCAGCATCCAAGTTATTGATGAGCTCTTTTCTATAACGTACAATGAAGGGAATTGTGTTATCATCATTAAAGAGACGAATGATGTTGGCACAAACCCAAAGTTCAATGTTAGTTCTCTCAGATAAAACCTGCAAATAAAAGATATATAGTGATTTAAAATAATGAAAATTAAGCATCTACGCTCTAATGTATAGTTTCAAATATATATAGTACTAAATAGTGTTCTCTAGTCACATAAAAACCATTTACTGTGGTTTCCAAAAGAAGAAAAGTATATAGATTACATATGTGTACTGACACTCATAATAGTAAAATAGTCATTTCACTAATTCAACAAAATCTAGTCAAAACCACTGTATGATTCAAATTCCACAGCGCTCAATAAGAGCACTTTTCAATAATGCAATGATGCCCTTTTCATCTCTGAATAGCAGTGAAGACAGAGGAGTAACTCATTGAGTCAGCATGCATGCAGGGAAAAGACATTTAATCATTGCTAGTGAGAAGATACAATAGTGTGTAATATCTAGAAGACAAACAATTTGGCAATACATATCAAAATTTGTAAGGTTGCCAGACATGGTAGCACACACCTGTAATCCCAGCACTTAGGAGGCTGAGGCAGGAGGACCACTGCAAGTTCTAGGCCAGCCTGGACTACATAGAAAGACCCTGTCTTAAAAAAAAAAATAATTGTAATGTCTAAATTCTTTGACCCACCAATTTCACACCTGGAATTCATCATGATATAAACATACCTCTGGTAAATGCAGTATTTGCCATTTATTAAAGTACTAGCTGAAGAGACAATTTCAGGGCAGCAATCTTAACTTTTGTATTAGGTAGGTCAACAAAAATTATTTAAACTAGCTTGAGATGGCTTCTCTCTTACTATAACCAAAAGCATACTTAATCAATGGCCTCAGCATCACTGTGTGTTCTCAACCACACCCAGTTACTCTACCACCTAAGAGGCAAATGAGGCCTCTATTCCCTCCTCTTGAAGGAGGATAGAATAAAGATAATAGGAAGGAAAATCATAATTTTTAAATTGTAACACAAAAGTTACTCATGTGTTTTTCCCTTCCAGGAAACTCATTCCAAAAATAATTCCTAAAGGATTTTGGGGGGATGTGTATTTTTTTTTCTGATGGTCCTGAGATTGAACACTGACCTACATATCTAGCTCATTTTTAATTTTTTATTTTGAGATAGGATATCACTAAGTTGTCCAGGCTGGGCTCACACTTGCAATCTTCCTACTTCAGTCTCCTAGAGTGCAAGCTCTTAAAGACAACAAAAAGCCTGTAAATTGGCCACTTTTTGAGTCAAAAAAGCCTTTTCAATTGTGAACAGGCCATCTACTTTCACCTAAATGGGCCTTTCCCCTCTGAACTGGCTATCACCCCTCACCTGTAACTTGAACCTCTGCTTTGCATAGGCTCACAAATTCCAGATTTCTAACCCCAAATCCAAATAAACACACTCAGCTCCTGATGAAAATGAGTCTCACTCTCTGAAGGCCTCCACTCCCTTCTAAGTGTGTATTTTCTTCCTAAACAAATCTTTTCTGTGCCTGCTGACAAATCCTGAAAATTATTTTTTGTGATGGGAGTCAGGGACCTGACTCTGTGAGTGGTGTGAGTGGAGCTTCGCCATCAACTCAGGAACTTCCTCGGACTGTGTCCATTTGTCACCAGTTACTTAGGTCCATATGCTGGCTGCTGACCAAATCTAAGAAGGTCATTTACGTTTGGTAAAAAGAAAGGAGAATTTATTCAAAGCCAGCTCCAAGGCAATGGAAGGGCCCACTTGCCTCGGATGACTATCTCACCATGGACAGGTGTGTTAGGGTCTTTTCACAGTAAGGGGGGGGGGGGGCGGGGTACCATCCCTTCCTGAAACCAGACCTCTCCCTCCCTTCCCTGGGAAAATGAAACTAAACTTTGATTTTCTGGTGCCAACATCTGCATACTCTGTCCATTTGTCTGAGATGACAAGAGATGAGGGTAGCCAGTTATATCCCAGGCCTAAGGAAGTTTGGAGAAGCAACTCGTCTCCAAAGGAAAAAAATCTAACTTTTAAGTTCTGTTTTGCAACACCACTTACATGTTGACACTCTCAAGCTGCTTTTCCACAAATAGCAACTTTCACCTCAATCACATACACAGCAGTTTGGTGTTATTCTCTTTGCTTTCCATCACACTTCTCTACATTACTACTCATTATACAGTATTTCTAAAATAATCCAGCTTTTTTTTCTTTTCAATTTTTGAATATAAGCTCCAATTATTATAAACAGCTAAGTTAGGTAGAAATATTATAGGCTAAGCCCTTGAAGGAGTCAGTGCAGAAGATGAAAATACATTACAACTGTGGCCAAAGGTCCATCTGTCGAAGGCTAGGCCTCAAAATAAAGACAGAATGACCAGGCCTACGTGCCTCCCCAAGAGATAAGCAAAAAATTAAAGATTATACTATAATTGATATCACCTGGTACAATAAAGTCTAGATAGACATCAGTCACCCAGGTGGGTGACTAGGACCTCCTGATCCCAAAAGGTCTTTGTTCTTTCCATGCACACTTGCTAAGTGACCTGCTTCCTTGTTGGATCACTATTACCTAAGCAGCTATACTTGTAATCTTTTCGGTTAATGATAGTTTTGATCCATGCTCTATGCACTGCATAATTTTATACAGACTTCATGATTTCGCTCTATAAAACTTCCTTCAGGTCCCCTCCTGTCTCTCAGGAGTGTTCTCTCTCTCTCTCTCTCTCTCTCTCTCTCTCTCTCTCTCTCTCAATAAAGTTTTTCTATTCTTAATCTCCATTGCTCCCTAGAATTCATTTTTCGATTTTGGGGAATATGAACTTGGTGTATTTAACATCTAACAGGCTGAGAGTTATATTTATTTCCCCTGTATCCCATTGACTCTTCCCACCTACTAGTAAAAATTCAAACACTGTGGCATAGTTTTAAAATCCCTTGCCAAGCTTGGACCCAAATTTTCACTATCCTCAAGAGTCAGCCATCTAAAAAGGAAGAGAAAACAGTAATGGAGCCTGCAATCGCAGAACCTGGGGAGGTTTAAGCAGGAGGATCACCATGAGTTCAAGGCTAGCCTGGACTATAAGTACAAATAAAACATGCCAAGCAGTAAGAGGTATCAAGCTTTCAGGGAAAAGCACTGCTCTCTGGGATATTCAAGGAAAACTTGTTGTAGAAGTAGCACTTCAGTTGGCCCATGAAAGACAGATAAGATACTGAAACACTCCCACAAGGAGTGAATACTGTCATACCTGGCCAGTGAGGCAACCCAGAGGGACTGTGTGCATACCACCCAGGTAAGGGCACAGCCTCAAGTGTGCCAGGAAGCCATCAAGCCTCTTCAGGAGAAATACAGGAAACCTCAAAGAACAAAAACAAGATACCTGCTGTCCCAAAAAGAGTGACCTCATTCTATCTGGCCCCCAAATTCCTCAAGGCAATAATCCCACCTCTTCCCTTTAAATTCTTTGTTCTCTGCCCACTCCATGCTGAGTCCAGTCAGGGTCCAGACTCAGCCTGCCACAGGCACGAATGAATAAACTGTCTCATTGTCCATACAATGCCTGCCCAAACAGCCTCTCTCTAATACAGATCAGACCAAAATGCTCAACATTTTGCAACTATGTGAGTGTTACAGCAGCTCAGGGTCTCCCCTAAACTACCTTAGCTATGGTTTAAAAAAAGAAATCTAAGACTGCAGCCCCACATGTTTCTTTGTGTTTGTGCTTTTTGTCAGGCCTAGCCCAAACCAAGAGGACAAAGCAAATAGGCTACTTTTAGCAAACAACAGCAGCTTCTGAGTAAATAGGACAAATCGACTCAAAATGAAGTATACAACCCCCCTGGCATCAAAAGTCCAGTAATTGTCTACACACCTGAGCAGACTGTACTTGGGCATCTAAGTCATAAACATTTCACCCCAAGGGCCAGGGATTTAGCTCAGCGGTGCTGCTGCCTGCCTTGAAACCACGAGGTCCCGAGTTCGATCCCCAGTACCAAAAAAAAAAAAATTTCACCCCACATTCCTTAGCCCCTTCAATACCTATGTAAGCCTAATTCCTTTCCCAGTTAGTTCTAATATCTCTCTCTCTCCTGGTGTCAGCCTATCTACCCACAGATGAAATCTTTCCCAGCTAGCTACTAGACTCTGATTTTAGTCTCTATTAACTTGAATAAACTTTCCTTTCAAAAGCCTATTTTTGACATGTGGATTCTTTATAACCCAGCAGTGCTTCATAATGTGTGGTGCTAAAACTTGGGAATAAAAACACCATCTAAGGACTTGTAAGAAATGCAGATTCTTGGGTGCCATCTAACACTAAATCAGATACTCTGGGTAAAGCTGAGCAATCTGTGTTTTAGAAAAATGAAGCAAACAACAAAGAAATAACAAAAAGTGAAAAGTAGAGAAAAACCTTGGGGATGGGAAGTGGGAGGGCAAGGAACCACTTATAAACTACTTATAAACTTACATTTATTACTTTAACTTTTTAAAAAATTTACTGGTAAAAAAAATTTACTGGTAGATAGGAACGAGTAAGAATTTTTAAAAAGGAGTCTTGAGATTGTTTTTAACCTCTAAGATTTAGGGAGGCGTTTTTGTGACCATTGGTTTATGTTAACACTGGTAAAAGGCATATTATGTTCCCAAATATTCTTACATGCTCAACATTACCTCATCTACACTATCTTGAGACCAGAGATTAGGACATGGCAAAGCTGACTGGGGAAGTAGGTATGACATGTTAATTACAAGTTTCCAGAACACTTGTGCAGAACAGTGCCCAAAACCCCGCACATAGACTTCTCCTGAGATCTCCAGCAGGTCTTCAATAGGATGGCTAGATCTGATGTCAGCTGGAGGCATAGGATCTCAGCACCACCCCTCAGGTCCTGTAGGGAGAAGTTCTCAGTTTTCTTGAGATTTGGACAACATAAAAGGACACATACCAAGAAGAGCTTGCTATCAGGCTTTCCTGACGAAATCCTGCCCTACATCCTCCATAGTGTACTTCTGTCTCGCTTTCCCCCTTACTAGGTCCAAGCTCACTCTGCAGAGCGAGTTTCTTCCTCACTCTTCACTTTTACTTTTTCAAATAAACTTTGCTACCATTTTTCGCTCCTTTCATCCAATTCTTTATTCAAGATAAGAAGAACCTGGAAAACAACTCCAGAACAAGATGGAAGCACCACAAAACCCAGTAACGTTTACTTGGTGAGCCAATTTCTACTAGGAAACTACCTGGTAACAATATGAAGTAGGTAGTATGATTATTCCCATCTTATAGACACAAAAATTAAGGCCCAAAGAAGTTAAATAAATTGCCCCATGTCCCACAAGCTATATTACCTCTTGAAAAATTTGATTTGTATGCAAAGCAAGATGATTTTTCACACAGAAATACAAAGTACTCAAAATCACCTCTTTTCTCTTCCTGAGCACTCCTGCAGATAGCAACACAGTATTTAATACAGCCCTCTGGCTGTCCAAAACTTCCATCAAAATGCCTTCTGCTGCACTGTCCTAAGATTTACTCCTCTAGAAGGAAATACTATCCTTTCAGTTAAAAAGAAAACACCTGGCCATCAGCAAATACACTACAGCTTTAATCATCCAGGCAGCAATTGCATTTTAAAATAACATCAAAATTAAATGACTCTTACTGAGTAAAACAGACAAGATTTTCTATTTAGAACTACTCCCAAACCTGCAACCTCCATTCTGAAAAACTATTGATTCCTGCTGTTCTCTCCCTTTACCTAGAGAGTTTATTATATCACTTATTTTATCAATCACAAAAAGAGTTTCCCTACGGACTGCAGAAAGAAAAACTAATCTATGCTATTAGAAATTGAGAGTAGTTATAGAAGAGTATGAGGATTCTGTTGTCTGACCTGGAAGCTGGTTACGTCTTTACCCTTTGGATTCCTCTTGGGCTGTACACTTAAGTATAATTTCCTGTATCTATGTTATACATTGAAAAAGGTTTCTTTAAACCGATAAGAAACAATACTGAGACAAAGGATTAGGGTGTGGCAAAACTAGCTGG
The DNA here is from genome assembly GCF_000247695.1 of Heterocephalus glaber. The sequence continues at coordinate 27,056,354 of NW_004624738.1, forward strand.
GGAAGTAGGCATGACCTGTTAATTACAAAATCCCAGGACACATGTTCCCAATGCCCTGCACATGGAATTCTTGCAAGAACTCCAGCAGGTTTTCGATAGGATGGCCTATACCTGATGTCAGCCTTAGGAGTGGGTGATACAAAAAGGACAGACAACACTGAGTTTTTACTACTGTGTATTCTCTTGCAAGGTAGCCCACCCTCACACTGTAGGGTATATTTTTTTCCTACTTTCACTTGGCCCTAACTCACTCTGGAGATTTGATTTATTTTCCTACCTTCAATAAAATTTTCTGCTTATCTTAACAATACTTTGCTCAGGACAGAAAAAACGTAGACACCAACTCCAGGAGGAGACTCCAGCATCCCTAACCACGGTAACATGGCCAGCTAAATCACAATAACAAAAGATACTAGTACAAGTTTCATTTAACTCTCCTGGGAAAACAGTTTACAGCTACCAAGTGAGAAAGCTTCCTTTCCATCCCACTTCTTTCCAGACTTTTGTCATCCTTTGCATGGTCTTTTTCACCCACATAATTCCATGCCGTATTTTGAAACAAAGGGAGACATGGTATTAAAATGGTTTTCACTTGCTTTTACTAATTTAGCAAATGTTACTAAGACACATACAGCTACATCCACTACTCACAAAATAAACTATATAACAGTAATCCCAATTTTGGAGCAGTTTAAACTTCTCAAAATGGATTAGAACTAGTCATTTCTTTAGATTCTTACAGAGTTCAAAATGTTTTATGTTTGCCTAGTAAAAAACTAGTTTCTCTTGGCAACCTTACATTTGCAGTTTAGGAGAAAGGGATGAGAAAGATAAACTTGCTTCTGTCAAAATGATCTAGTAATCTCCAGCCCCCAATCAGGAAACAGACACAAAATATGTTCATAGGTAAAGTCTAAAAATAAATCAAGTGTTGGTTATATAGCTTTCCCTTCCCAAACAACATGGTGCTGTTTCTAAAAAAGCAGTTTTCAGAGTTGAGGAACACACCTGAAGGGAAAAAACAGAGGACCAACACATGGTTGAACAGGGGACATGGGGTAGCACATACAATAAAGGAAATATGTGACATTTTCAAGTTATTCAGTTAGTAATAATTAGTAATTTATATATAATTAATTTCTATTTACATTCCTTTCAAATAGGTATACTATTCAGGATTCCACCCCCCTAAGAAAAAAACTTGGACACATTGTATTCTGTGGCAGATAATATGCAAATTATAGGCATCTCATTCAGTCTGGTTCTTATCCAAATGTTCGGGGATCCACTTGATTTTGACTTGATATTACTGACTCTTCTTCCCACTTCTCTGTCCTTTCAGCACCTGGCACTGTTTGGAATCATGCTTGGAAGCAGGAATATTATTTTAAGACAAAATTATTTACTCTCCCACAAAGCTCCCCTTGTTTATAAGGAATCTAAAACTATCAGCTAGGCTTGGTGCATACTTGTAATCCTAGTTCTAAAAAAAAAAAAAAAAAAAAAATATAGGAAAGGAAGGGGCTGGGGATTTAGCTCAGTGGTTTCGCCGCTTGCTACGCAAGCTCAAGGACCCAAGTTTGATCCCCATGCCAAAAAAAAACAAAAAAAAATATATATATATAGGAAAGGAAATCCACATATGCCACAAGAATTGTAAAATTAAGTTAGGGAAGGATGGTCACATTTAAATAAAAAGAACCCAAATACATAAATTCATACTTAACAGTTTCCCAGGCAATGTCCCTAAATCTACCTGAAAAATGCTGGCTTAATAGTTCGATCATGTTGCTGAGCAAAAGTGGTAGCTGTAACAACCACTTTTCCCAACTCACAGACAAGGAGCGCCCAGACACCGTAAGAGCAGGCTTTTAGCTGTCAAAAATCTCTTCTAATAAGGAAAACATTGCTTGGAATTGAAAGGAAGGACTAGCATACCTACATTTTCCAAGTAGGCTAAAGGCTATAAAATATTTTTAGGACTTTAAAATAACTTGTTTCCATTTGATAGTCCTACAACATAACAATGGACAGTGCCACTATGGCTTTAAAATGAAGTTTTTCTCCCTGCCTGTCTTCGGCCACTCACCCTCTGGCAGCCAGATAGTTAGTTAGCTCTCACCACACCTTGCCCTCCTCATCCTACTCAGCAAGTAAGTTTACCTTCCCTTGGACCTTGGAATGTATTTCCCAAAAGGTTTCATTTAGCTGCTATCTTACCAATATCACAGAACTCACTGGTGAACCCAGGTAATCACTCCTATTAAAATATAAAAAGTCCAAGTTAACAAACGTCTAAACAAACTTTCTTCTCTCAAAATCTGAATTCAACTTTAACTATACCTATTAAAGAAAGCACACATTGGGCCGGGGATTTAGCTCAGTGGTTTCGCCGCCTGCTGCATAAGCCCAAGGACCCAAGTTCGATCCCCCGTACCAAAAAAAAAAAAAAAAGAAAGGACACATTTGCACCTGCCTGACAAGTGCAAGGTCCTGAGTTCAATACCCGGTACAGGAAAAAAAAAAAAGGACACAAACTATAGAAAGTAAATTCTACAAACACTTTGGGTTAATTTTCAGTACTTTTTAACTTTAAAATAGTTTCTTTAGCCTCTATTATACAAACAAAAATGTTTTCTGTCTATTCTAATTCTAGCTATATTTGATTTTTAGATTATCCATTATTTCTAATAATCCCTGATAATAATGAATAAATAAAAGAATGTACGAATTGTGTCTGGTTTGGAACCTGGCCCATGATAAATCATCTATAAATAAATGGCAAGTATTATTAGCTTTTATCAATTAACGTTATATAAGCAGAAAGAAACCTCTGTAAATCTTCATTACATTTGTAAATATACACTGTAAAGCTGGATCCTGAAAAAGATACTTTCAGGTAGTTTATAAACACCTTCCTTCCCTTAGGGATCCTTCCCACATATATAAACAAATACAGGTACATATTTCCACAGTAAGGTGAGGCCTCCACACCCGAGGCAGTGGACTAGAGGTAGATACCTGTCCAAATTCAGCCAATCAGATTGTTTTCCTGAAATCTGTAATTGGAATGAAGAACTGAAACATCAGACTATATAACTAATACAACTAATGGCAAATGAAATGAAGAGTCACCTTCTCTCCTCTGTAAACAGCAGAGAAAGATGGTCTGCTAGAGAAAATAATAACTCAAACAGAGAAGCTTCCAAAATTGGTGATCCTCACCACTCCTGTTCAATATAGTTCTGGAAACATTAGCCACAGCAATTAGACAAGAGAAAGAAATAAAAGGAATAAAGATAGGAAAGGAAGAAGTTAAACTGTCATTATTTGCTGACAATATGATACTCTACATAGAACACCCAAAAAACTCCGCCAAAAGACTTCTAGACTAAATTGACAGATTCAGTAGAGTAGCTGGATACAAGGTCAACACTCAAAACTCAATAGCTTTCTTGTACACAAATAACAGACTCATTCAGAGAGAAATTAGGGAAACAGTTCCTTTCACAATAGCATCCAAAAAAATTAAATATCTAGGAATCAATCCAATGAAAGAAGCAAAAGACCTCTACATTGAAAACTACAGCACACCAAAGAAAGAGATTGAAGAGGATATAAGAAAATGGAAAGACATCCCTTGCTCCTGGGTAGGAAGAACCAATAGAGTGAAAATGGCCATGTTTCCAAACCTGCTGTACAGATTCAATACAATTCCAATTGAAATCCCAACAGTATATTTCACAGAACTGGAGAAAACAATTCAAAAATTCATTTGGAACAAGAAGAGACCTAGAATAGCAAAAGCAATTCTAGGCAACAGAGACATGATAGGGGGTATCATAATCACCATCTTGAAATTATACTACAAAGCCACTGTGATTAAAAACAGCATGGTACTGGCAAAGAAACAGACCTGAGGACCAGTGGAATAGATTAGAAGGTGCAGAAACAACTCCAGACATACTCAGCTACCTCATCTTTGACAAAGAAGCCAACCACCCTCACTGGAGAAGAGATAGCCTCTTTAAAATAAATAGTGTCAGAAAAACTGTATTTCAACCCGCCAGAGATTAAAACTAAACCACTATCTTTCACCATGCACTAAACTAAAATCAAAGTGGGTTCAAGATCTAAATATTAAAACAGAAACACTAAACTTGATAGAAGATAGGTAGAACTCTCAAAGACCTTGGCATAGGAAAAGACTATGAACAAATCCTCAGTAGCATGGGAACTAGCACAAAGAATCAACAACTGGGATCACATTGTATTAAAAAGCTTCTGGGCTGGGGATTTAGCTTAGTGTTTCCACCACCTGTCTCGCAAGTGGAAGGTCTGGAGTTCGATCCCTCGTACTAAAAAAAAAAAAGCTTCTGCACTGCAAGAGAAACTAAAAACAGAGCTAAGAGACAACCAACAAGGTGGGAAATTATTTTTACAAGCTGTTCCTCAAAAGTCTACT
>NW_004624738.1:27061098-27082560 GCF_000247695.1 Heterocephalus glaber
AACTAGGATTAGAAGTCCCATTTGACCCAGCTATTCCCCTGCTGGGTATCTTCCCCAAAGAATTAAAAGCATCATACCACAGCGATATATATGCACCCATGTTTATCGTGGCACAGTTTGTAATCGCTAAAGCTTGGAAATAGCCCAATTGCCCATCAACTGGAGACTGGATAAAGAAGATGTGTTTTTTTTAATATAAAATGGAGTACTACTCAGCCATAAAGAATGAGAAACTAGACCTTTATATCTAAATGGATGCACATTGAGGCCATACTCTTAAGTGAAATAAATAGGACAAACATGTAAATAGTGAATAGTTTCTCTGGTGTGAAAAACTAAAAGTGTATATAAGGATCAAAATGTGTAACTGAAAAAAAAATGTGTAACTGGCAATTGAAATAGGAAGAAAAGGTCTAAATGAGTAGGGGAAGTGAGAGGGATAGGGGAAAGGAAAGAAGGGAAAAGAAAAATAACGTAAGAAAAGGAAAAAATGGAAACAAAGTCTTTGTAAATAGGGAAGGGTGGGAAAAAAAAAAAAATGGCGATCCTAAGGTTCCAGAGAAGAGAACTGGGAGTAGGTTCTCCAAGTCCTCCTGGTTTTCTAATTTCTGGCTCATGTCCTTTGGAACATTTAATCATATTCTGTTCCTTTTGTCCTCTGAAAGACCCCCATATCTTTGAAAATAAACTCTTTTCTGCTTAAACTCATTAGAAATAAATTTCTATTATAAAAACCTAAGGACAAAGGACTGACAAGGGTATTTTTCATCTCTTTCTTTGTAATAAAGTCTAGGGGATAGGGTGGGAAGCAAATTGTTCCAGAGTAAATGGCTCCTAACTTTAAATATGAATAACTTATGACCAAGTCTCAAAGACCAGAGACTTCATAGTCTTGGAAACTTCCCTCCCTTCCTCCTGCACACTGTCAACTACCAGAGGTGAATCTATGTAAACAAGAGGAAAGAGCTTACAAGTACTAGTAAAGAACAAGAAGAGGGAGGTGGGACATGTTCACTTGCCCCTGTAGGTCTGATCCAGGACCAAGAACTCAGCATTTTCAGAAAGCCTTCAGGGTAAATCTAGTACAAGTAATCCATGATACACAATCTGAAAACACTGAATTGCAGGTCTAAATGAATAAAGAAAATGAAGGCATAAAAAGACCCTAATTATACTGTTTCTGCAAGATATTTGGACTATTTAGTCCAGAAACAAGAGTGACAGAAAAGTTAGGAGGTACCTTTCTATTTATTGCTTAGTGGACCAGAGAGAAGAAAACTTATGATTAAAAATTACTGATAAGGGCCAGGGATTTAGCTCAGTGGTTGCCGCCTGCTGCGCAAGCACAAGGACCCAAGTTCAATTCCCCATACAAAAAAAAAAAAATTACTGGTGACATTCTGCTAGTAGGTAATAAAAAAAAGTCACACTTGTAAAGCAACATTCCTCCAAAGAAAAATGGTGACAGACAGCTCCAGACTGAGTAGTATTATTAGAATTCACCAGAGACCATAGGATGTACAGTAGCAACTTGAAGCAAGTACATATCAGAACCCTCATAAGACAGACATCAGGGAGGAAGGTCACTGCCATCTACTCTGAAATGGTTCCAAAATGTGTTGGGGCAGACAAAAAGCTAAGAATCACTATTCAGGAGCCACTGTCCTGGTCCTCTCCACCATCCCCAAAGCCAGCCCCCCCACACACAAAAAAAATGCAAATACACTGTTATTCCAATTTTTAGTAATTCTATTTAAACTGTGACTTCCTTTTTTGTTTTGGTGCAATGTTTTGTTATCATTTAACCTCAGGATATTCAGACCAGCAAGACTGTGTTGCTGCTCGAAGTTTCAACAGTGTTTGTACTGTCCCCTCTCCCCTTCTATTCATGGTCATATGCTCACTGGCTTTTCCATCGATCTGTTAGTGTTGTAAGCTGAGAACATTCCTGGACACTAAGTGAAAGGGAAGTAGGGATTCCCATATTTGAAATTCTGGACCAGCTGATTCTTAAGGGTTTGATCCAGAAACCCTGGTGCTTCCCAGGCAGATACTGTTTTCCATTTGATAAAGTAATTAGTAAATGTGTTCACTTAGAAATAGAAAAATTCTGGGCTGGGGATTTAGCTCAGTGGTGCCACTGCCTGCCTCAAAACCTCAAGGTTCTCAGTTCGATCCCCAGTACCAAAAAAGAAAGAAATAGAAAAATTCTTATACAGTTAAGTTTTGTATTTAAAAATCAGTTGGCCATTTGATCAGGGATTTTTCTACAAACATTAAGTGAATGTGTGCTTTTTATCCCCTGGATGTACTTCTCATTTCTGTGACCATGAAACATCAAACACATTTCTTTCATTATAAGCCACCATTTAAAATCACAGTGTATAATGGTCATACCAGTGATTGTGGTACAGTCTTCACAAAACTTATTCCTTGCTTTAGTTTTTAAAGGTCTTTTACTTTGCTTTGTTTTTTTGTATGTCTTTAAATAGGTATGTGTATTTAAGTGCTGTCCGAACAGCTCATCTTCAGCTATTTGACTTCACGCTATAGTTTACATGCCGTGTCAGGACATCATCCATATCCACAAAACCAATACAAAGGGAAAAAAAAGAAAACTCAAACAGTATGGACAGAGAGGAAGTTTAATTATTTGGTTCCACATAGAAAAGCAACCACTTACTGGAATCCTTCACTAGGATTACTTTATCTTCTTGAGTAGAGTAATTATGAACTCTGCCCAGCAAAATTAACATTTAAGAGACTAGGTCACAGGTATGACTTGATACTATCCATATGCCTGACCATAAGCAATAGGTTGAAACTGCATACCTTTTTTATAATCATAATATCATTTTATGAATGTGGAGAACTACACTGGCACACAGAAAATCTATGAATGAAGAAAAAAATTTAGCTGCTATTATTTTCCTCTTTATTCTCTCTTGCTCTTGTTTAGTTTGAGGAAAAAAAGTGGCCTTAGAACTTTCCTTTGGATGCAAAAAGTTTGAAATTGAAAATGTGGGGCCGGGGATTTAGCTCAGTGATTTTGCCGCCTGCTACACAAGCTCAAGGACCCAAGTTCAATCCCCGGTACCAAAAAAAAAAAAAAAAAGAAAAAAGAAAATGTGCACTGTTTGGCACACAAACTTTCATTCCCTGAGTAAAATTTTACTTTCAATGTTTTTGTTTTACACAATAAGAAACTCAGTAGGCAGGGAATATGTTTTTGATAAGTTAACTATGAGAGCTTTTTTTATTTTTGTTAAAAGTGTAACAGTTTAACCCACAAGAAAAAAAAAGATTGTATTTTGTACTCTTGTTTGAACCCTGTGGGTTCCTTTTGTTAATAAAATGATTCTACTTAAAAAAATGCAGGGAGTGGAGGGGTGGGGGTAGAAATTCAATGTCCTCTCTTACAAGAAATACCATTCTGGCACCTCAAGTTGAAAATCTTTCAAAGTTTTAGTTTAAAAAATTGCAAGGCCTTGTTCACTATAGTACACTAAGAGTTAAAGAGATGCATGATCAAGCAATAAGCTAATCTCCTGCACTACTTTCATAGGGAAATACAGCCCATGTTCAAAGCAAAAATTTAATAAACCTATGCAGGTCCAATCTGTTGGTACAATCTGTCTGCATGGCCTATGTGTGCTGTGGTTGAGTCTGGGCTTTCCCCAAAGGCCAATATGTTAAAGGCTTAGTTGCCAATCTGTGGCTCTACTGGATGGTGAAGAAATCTTCAAAAGGTGGGGCCTACTGGGAGGTCTTAGGCCACTGGAAGGACACAGTGGGACCTTGGCCCTCCTCTTACTCTCTTTGGTTCCTGGCTGCCATGAAGCACATTTCTCCAATATGCCCTCCCACCATGATTTATTGCCTAGACACAGGCCCAGGAAGCAATGGGACTAAACTAACCATGGACTAAAACCTCCAAACCCCTGAGCCAAAATAAACCTTTTCTCCTAAGTTTATTTATCTCAGGAATTTGTTACACCACAGAAAGTTCACTATCACATGCACAAAGACCCGCCTTGACTGTGACTTGAGGTCACAGCTCTTAGCCAAGAACTCATGATAATAAGCCATAAAACAAAACAGTATATCCAAGAAAATAACACATGGCCAAAGCCTTAAGCAATTACTGGCAAGGGCCAAGGATTTAGTTCAGTGGCACTGCACCTGCCTTGCAAGCGCAAGGTCCTGAGTTCGATCCCTGGTACCAAAACTCACTAGCAAAACTGAAAACTCCCAACCTTCCCTTTAGTCAGCATAACTTCTATAATAATCAAAAAGAAAGAAATGAACTAGGGCCGGGGATTTAGCTCAGTGGTTTCGCCACCTGCTGCACAACCGCAAGGACCCAAGTTCGCTCCCCAGTAGCGAAAAATAAAAAAAGAAAGAAAGAAATGAACTAAAGTAACAGGAAATGGCTGTACATACCTGTACTATGTCCCAATTCATTTCTACCTCCTCTTTAATAGTGTTGGCACTTGCTGGAAACTTGACAGGCTGCCCCTGAGGACACATTTCCGTCTTCATTCTCTTTAATGGAGACTGGCCAAATGTGAAGTCGTCTTCATTCTCCTCCTTCTTGCAGACACCTTCCACCATGGTGCTGGTTGATGGTATCTCTGTACTGTTACTTTCACCCGCTAAGTTGCTCACTTCGCTGGTTTCTTCATCAACTTTAAGCTTTTTCATCCTTTGAGCTGAATTTTTCTGTTTTGTCTTTGCTGTTTTCAGAGTCTGTGCAGTATTCAATTTATTCTCTTCCAAATCAACATCAGCAATAGCTATAGACCTATTCTATCAAACCACAGAAAAACATGACAATTAGAGGATTAAAAACCAATTGCAAGGCCAGGATTTAGCTCAGTGGTTCTGCCACCTGCCCCAAAAGTGCAAGGACCCGAGTTCGATTCCCAGGACAAAAAAAAAAAAAAAAAACAATTGCCCTGAGCCGGGCGTGGTGACACATGCCTGTAGTTCCAGCACTGGGCAGGCTGAGGCAGGGGGATCACCACAAGTTTGAGGCTAGCCTAGGCTACATAGTGAATTCAAGGCCAGCCTGCACTCCACAGCAAGATCCTGTCCCCAAAAAACAAAACCTAAAAAGAGAGAACTACCATAAGACCATTCTCACTCTAATGCCCACCTACCACTACCCCCATGTGAGCACGAAAATGATGCATACTAGATAGCCCTCTGAATATTAAATATTTTACTTGAAACATAATAGACCAGAACAGAGATAGGAGCTGGATACAATGGCACATGCCTGTAATCCCAGTAGAGACTGAAACAGGAGGTCACAAGTTCAAGGTAAGCTTGGGCTATATAGTGAACTCAAGGCCAGACTGGACTACACTACACAGCAAGACTCTGTATCAAAAAAACAAAAGAACAGAGATAGAAATATAACACTGAGAACATAAGAATTGATAATAACTTAACCAAATGAATTGGTACAACTAAAGAAAGAATGTGTCAATCATACAGGGAATTGTCAGCCACAGAGGAGCAGAAAAGCAAGAAGTAGGAAAAAAATCAAATACAATCAGCACCTCATAAGTAATGTGCAATAAAGAAAAAAATCTCAACAAATAGAGTCTGAGTATTTTGTTCCCCATGGTAAGAGAACCCTACTCTGAGATGGATACTTCAGATTACCTTAGCTCTGCGCAATTAAAACATTTACTGTCACTGTGACAAACACAGCACCTACACCACAGTAGGCCTTCAATAAACCCAGATGAACATATCTAATTCTCCTATTCTGAGTCCATGTTCATCAAGCAAAGTTCTGATTCACATTTAATTTCCTTAGTTCAGCCTCCAAGGAGAGAAAGTGCTGGTCACAAGAATTTCAAGTGCTTGTGATGATTATTTCGAAGTATTAATTATTAAACCAGCACCCTAGTTGTATACATCACTCTTGTGACCATGGCTGATGTAAAAACACCCATGAGAGGTCTACCAGTTCCTGAAATGCTGACCTGGAAATCCAGCTCCCTCACTTGTATGTGTGTGGCAAGCAAGTCACTACATACACATCTCTTGCCACTGCTTTCTTATCTGTACAGTCAAGATAACAAGAGAATCTGCCCCAATAGTTCTTGCAAAGATTAAGATCATATAAAAAATGCAGAGACTGTTGCTCAGCTAAGTACTCAGATATGTACTAATATTGCCATCATTACCACTACTGCCATACCTAACCCAGCACACAGGAGAGGAAATAGAAAGCAGATGAAAAAACACAGTGGAATCTAAGGGTATTATTCAGACCCATGACAAAGGACACCACTGCCCTGTATTTTTCATCATTTACATGTTTTGTCCTACTCTGTGTAAGGAGGAAGTAACACCCCCAATTAGGAAAACCCTTCAGCCTTCCTCCTACCAAGCCACAGCACCTACCAGCTCCTCCTTAACAGCCACGCCCTCTGAGCCACCACTCTTCAGTGTTATGTTCTTCTTCCCCCGAGGCATCCTCTTTGGCTTGGATTCCTTGGCAGCAGGCTGCTTCCGGGCTCTAGGGACTTTCTTTTGAGGCTCCCAAACACTATCTTCTTTGTCATCTTCTTCAGAGGCAGATGACCTAGCATCAAATTGACAGAAGAATTTCCAGGAAAAGCAAAAGCAAATGTCATAGGTGGAAAAGAAAGACACGTCCTTCTTAAGAAATAATAATAGTAACAATAAAGTCAGAAGTATTTCAGATAAAAATGGAGTGAATAAGCACAATCCATGAAGTTACTACTAAGAATTAAAACAACAGGGTTCATCAGAGACCAAGATAAAAATGCTCTAGCCTAAGTCTCTTCACTTTTGTGTCACCTAACTGATAGCAAGTCACGTTCCCTTGTGATGCAGGAAATCATTTAGTGCTTTAAGTAACTAATTGGGTCAAGTTAGTACAGTTAGAAACAAAGAAGTTGAGAGCACTCCCTTCCCTCCATTTAACTATAAACACCACCGCACAATTATTCCTGCTCCGATTATCCTAAGAGAGGTACAAGATGAAGTAACAAACACCAAACAGATGCCATACCCTAGGTGGCACTGCACTAGCACCAAGACAGATTCGGTGGGAGGTACCTAAAGCCAGGGGTGCCTGGCCTTCAAATTCTGAAAGCCTGAGTTATTGGCCCTTTTTCCCCCTTTTCCTGTTGCTACTGCTACCTCTCCCGTGATCTTCAACAAACATAGCTACTGACTACTGGGTATAAGCTTGGCGATTCTTTCCTCAGCGTACACAGTACCTGGACTATTATTGGTCTATTCAACTGTAACATCTCACACCACAGTCAATGTGAGCTTTCAATTTTAATAATGAAGAACACTTAAGTAAGTGCCTAAGTCCTAATCAGATCATATAAATTGTACTAAGTTATTCAAGTCAATGAAATTAGTAGAAAGGGGCTCTAGGAAAAACCTCAAATTACATAAAAATCCATCACCAAGACCCAGCTGTTTTTATTAACCCTTTTTTTTCCTTTCAGAGAATAAATTTGTCTCCTGATTAGATTTGATCAGGTACAGCCACCATATTTCCCTAACCACAAATCAAATTCACAGTAAGAGCAGAGGAAAAAAAGCCAGGATCAGGGGTGCATGTCTCTAAACTCAGCACTCAGGAGGCTGAAGTAGGAAGATCTTGAGTTCAAGGCCAGCCTGGGCTACACAGGGAGACTGTTTCAAGAGAAAAAAAAAAAAAAGAGCAGCGAAAAAGCAGCCATGTGAATTGTATTGAAGAAATCTTTAATACTGTTCTCCTGACAGCCCAGTTAATCCTAATTCTACCCTAATGTAAGAGGTCAATGTTGGTGGGAAAGATGACCTCTTCCTTCATGGAGACTAGTGAATAGGGATGTCAGGTTTTCGAATGGTTTAAGTTTTTCCTGAAGATAAAAACCTGATTGGATAACTTCTTAGCTAGGAAACCATAATTATGAAGGGCCAAACTACTGACCTCCTCAAAGTGAATTCTCTTCAGAGGCAAATGCTAAGCCTAAGCCTAAGCCTAAGCAAAAAACAAAAGAACACAACAGCAGTGGGCTATAAAGGAGCCAGAATGAGAAAACCGGGGTTCCCTCCTATTATTATCAAACCAAGCAAGAAGGCCTCTTTCCACCTCGGACTCACCACCTATCAAGCAGGTGTGCTGACTAATCTATGTCATATGGGTATGTGACCAAAAGCAAAGGGCTTTCCTTACTATGAACAAAACACAAGTGCTGGAATCATTTGTTACACAGGAAACAGTTCAGAGGCTGCTACTCAACTCTCATTCCTCATCATGGGTGAGCTCTGACACTCCCCCAAAAGGGTGTCTTTTATGTGCCTTCTGGGAAACCCATTCCCCTGGTGTGTTAGTTACTTTTCTCTCGTTGCGGAGACAAAATACCTGACACCCAAAGTTGGAGGCCAAGGGGTTTATTTGGCTTCCAGTTCGTAGAGATTTCAGTCCATAATCAGCTGGCTCCGAGGCTGGGATGGCAAACAAGCATTGAGAGGAGAAACAACACAAGGCACACACAAAGCAGCAAAGGCAACAAGAGAGGGTTTAACAGAATCTTTCTGCTCCTTTCATCTTATTCAGGCTACCAGGATTAGGCAGTGCCAAATTAATCACTCATGTATAGTAGTTTAGTAATCACATGCCTTTAACCCCAGAATCACACATTCCAGATTCAACTACCTCTGAAGAAGAAAGTCCCACCTCATCCACACAAGCCTTTGGGGGGACATCTAAACACAAACCATAACACCTGGTTTCCCTCCTACTGGCTCAGTTTCCACTTAGTCCCTTTGACTCCCTAACCTGTAAACATTGGAACCTCCCTAGGCAAAGTCCTCAGCCCTCTCCTCTCCTTTCTTCTAGCTCTCTTGCTAGCTCATCTCGTCTTATGGTCCAGTATTGGAATCTCAGTTTTCTGTCTCCAATTTGACCTTTCCCCTGAGCTTAAGACTTGTATATCCACTTTCACGTGGATGTCCAGCAATCACCTCAAACTCACCAAGGCCAGAAAAGGACTCGTGATTCCACCACATTTATTGGTGTACCCATTCCTTTTCTAGTCTTCCCAAAATGCCAGTCTTTCCTTCACACCCCAAATGTAACCAATCACCATCCTGACCTGTCAATTCTACTTTCCAAACACATCCCAAATTAGACCATTTCCCACCATTTTCACTTTTAGAACCCTAGGTTTCTACAATCATTTCCTTAACCTACCCCACTCCTCTGCTTCTATTCTACATACATACACAGTCTATTCTCTGTCAAGAAGCCAGAACATTTTACAAAGGTAAACCAAATCAAGTCACAACCCTCCAGTGGCTTCCTAACCCACTTCAAATAAAACCCTAGCACCTTCTCACAGCTTCTTAGATCCTACCCATTCCAATCTCATTTCCTATCACTCTCTGCCTTGATAACTCTGAACTGGCCACACTGGTCTCCTTGCTGTTCCCTGAACATATCAAACTCTTTCCTGCCTCAAGATCTTTGCATTTGCGGCTCCCTCTACTTGGAACATGTTATGGCTTGTGTCTAGATGTCCCCCCAAGCCTCATGCAGTTGTAGGTGGGGCTTTTTCAGAGGTGGCTGGATCTAGAATGTGTGATGATGGGAGTAATGGTAGGTGGTTACTAAATTAGTCCACTGATTGGTTTGGCACCCTCCCTAAGCCCGGTAGCCTGGATAGAACATAAAAGAGGCAGAAAGAAGCTACTATTGTTGCTTATGTCTTGCTTCCTTTTTTCTTCTGCCCACCATGAACTGTTTCTCCTCTGTGATGCCTGTCTACCATGCCACCCTGCCTTGAAGCCAGCCGATTATGGACTGAAAATCTCTATAAAATGTGAGCTAAATAAACCTTTCCTCCTTTATCTTTGGGTTTTGGGCATTTTGTCTCCACAATAAGAAAAAGTAACTAAGACAGAATACTAATCCCTGAGATCTTTGCACAGAGTTTCACTTCTGTGTTTGTCAGCTATACATCACTACAACAAAATACCTGAAACAACTAATTTAATAAAGAGAAATGGTTTATTTATCTCAGAGTTTTGGTGTTGCAAGTCTGAGATCAGGCAGCCCCATAATTCTGAGCCTCTCATGAGGGTAAGAGATGGCAAGGGCAGAAGCATATGTCAGAGCAAGTGTTCACATCAAGGCTACAACAAAGAAAAAGAAGACAGGCCCGCGTCCCACAGTCCCCCTGGAGGACACGTCTCCAACAACCTAAGGATCTCACCCTGGGCTTCACCTCCTTAACGTCCCAACAGCACCACCCTAGAGACAAAGCCCTTATATATGGACCTATGGGGAGCACTTATCTCAATCACTGCAATTCCCAAACCTCTTGGCATATCCTCCAAAGAACTCCCTGGCTACTCTGTCCACTACCACAGCCTGGCCAACTATGCACCATGCTCTCTGACCAGTGCCCTCTTTATTTTTCTTTATATACTTATTTTGACCTAATATTAATCACTCATTTATTTAACAAATACCTTAAGAGCACCTAATACGGTCCTCTACAGCAAAGATTCTCAACTAGGAACAGTTCCCCCTCACACACATCTGGCACCGTCTAAAGTCTTTTTCATTGTCATAACTAGAAGAGATGCTACTGGCGTCTGGTGGGTAGAGGTTAGGGATGCTACTAAACACCCTACATGGCAAAAGACAGACCCACACCAATAAACTTAATGGAGAAAAAAAAAGGAATTATCCTGCACACGATGGTGCAGATTGAGCACTACTGCACTAAAGCAATGAAAAAAAAAACCTCTTCTCATGGAACTTAAGTTCTGGTACAAATATGCTATCTACTTAGTTGGTTACTTTCTGTCTTTACTTAACATTTTATTACCAACATTAGAGCCTGGGACACAGCATGAGTTCAACAAATACTTGTATGAATGAATGAAAAAGGCATGGTGTTCTTTCACTCCAGTGATTTCAAAGCTTGTGACAAAATGCCTTACTTCTAAAAAAAAAAATGCCTTACTTCTTAAAATATTCACCATTCCCCACCACTACAGTAAACAAATATGCTTACAGCTCAGAGAAGTAAGAAAATTCATCTTTGGACACTGTAGTCTGGACCTGTATTTTTGCTCTTCTTGGCAATGACATCTGGAAGAGAGAGAACACGACGTCAGCATGGCTGGAACAGTCTGATTGCTTCAGCTGGCTACAAAATGGTTGCTGTTTAGAACTCATGGTTCAATAGTTCTGCCGCTAGAAATCCCACAGAAAAAATATGAGGTTTATTCCCAAACCTTAACACTGGTTTACCCCCCTATACAGATGTCAGTTAAAAGAACAGCTAATGACCAGGCCTGGTGGTGCATCCCTGTAATCCCAGCACTCTGGAAAGTTGAAGCAGAAAGATTATAAGTTTGAGCCCAGCCTGAGCAACTTAGCGACCTAGCAAGACCTTGTCTCTAAATAAAAAATAAAGGTTCTGTCAATCCTCAATATCAAAAATCAAAACAAAACGAAAAAGAGAAAGCAGTTAATAGCCTACCAAAAGTTTTAAATGCTTTATGTGTATGGATCATCTTTTGAAAAATATAAGCTCCCACAGAGTAACAACTCTTAGGTATTCTAGAATTACACGCTTGAGTATTCTCCAAGTATTAGCTGATGATGATGCTATCAGTTACCAAATTATAAACTATCAAAGCAACATTTTTCTTCTAAATCTTCTTAGAGAATAAGTGGAGGTATCTCTACAAAGTTGACAGTCAAATAATTGATGTTTATTGAATATGCAGCAATGTTATCCCTAAAACAAGATAAGCAACCTCTTATAATAAAAGTTCCTAATACTTAACTAAAGCAATTAATCACCATGCTACTAAAAATATTTAGCAGATGGAAAGCCTCAGCTCTAAAAAAAATAAGACAAATAGCAAGAATCAAATAATTCAGGAAATAAATAAATTTATTTACGTTGATAAGATTTCCTACCTAAAAAATGTGAGTCAAATTGCATTATGTGGACATGCTTGGACCCTTAAACAAGTTCCCAAGCCAGTTATATATTATAACCAACCAAACAAAACAACCAAACAAAACAGGGGAAGTTAGTGTTTGACAGGGGTGGGGTATTAGCTACTTTCCCATCACTATGACAAAATATCTGATAGCTGCAACTTAAAGGAAGAGAGGTTTATTTTGCCTCACAGCTTTCAGAGTGTTCAGTCCATGGTAACATGGCTCGAAGGCAGAAAGAGCATGGTAAAAGGGTATGGTGAAGGAAAGCTGTTCAACTTACGACAGCCAAGAAGCAGAGTAAGAAGGGAGGAGCTGGGCATAAAATACAACCTTCCAGGTATCCCTCTACCCAGTGACCCACCCCCTCCTCCCAGGCTCTACCTCTAAACATAAGAAGGGGAGCCTTTTAGATTTAAACCATAACAAGTAGCAATTCAAACCAGAGCAGGGCAGAATGGATTATCCAGTGAGTGGTACTGAGATAACCAGCTATTCCTCTGAAGGAAAACAAGTGTTCAATTTCTATCTCTACATCAAGAACAAAAATATGTTTCAAATAACGGATTTTAAAATACATAAAATAAAACTACAAAAGTACTACAAAAAAACAAGATGATGTTTTTCATAATCCTGAGTAGATGCAAAGGAATTCAGGTTTTCCTAGGTATAACTTTAAATTCCAAATCCCAAGAAATTAACAGGTTTTACTATATAAAATTTAAAATTCCAAGACAGTAATGGGAATATGTGAGAACCAAACCAATTTACCCTGAAATCTCCTTAAAACAAAAACAAAACAACAACAAAAATCACAGTAGTAGTCACTGATACCTTTTGAACCAAGGTTGGGGTTGGGTATAAAGTGTCTGACACAAAGGAGTACCCCACATGATGCAACAGCGCCAGGAAAGAGCCTAGAAGTGTATTCTCCAGAGTCGGTAAAATTAGAGACCCTATACTAGAGGACACCAACTGCAACAGTATGCATGGGAACCATACAGACTGAATGATAATGCAGAGTCCCCCAGTACTGATCTTCCACTAAGACCCCAAACACCACCAGTCAGATCCTTACCCTTTATGGAGGAGAATGAGAAGGCCTCTCTGTGGAGAATCTGACCATTCCCAGAGCAAAATCCACCACTGAACAACGCACCCAGATCACCTTACAACCACTCTCACCATTCCAATCTACAATATACAGTAGCCTCCCTTATCTAAGGTTTCACTTTCTATAGTTTCACTTGCTCTCAGTCAACAGTGGTCTGAAAATATTAAACAGAAAATTCCAAAAATAAACAATCCATAGGCTTTAAGCTGCATATTCTTCTAAGTAGCATGGCAAAATCTCCACCCAACGCCATCCAGCTGAGAACATGATCATCCTTTTGTTCAGTGTATCCATGATGTATATGCTAACCCCATCCATTAGTCATTTAGCAGCCATCAAAGCTGTTAGATCAACTGTCACCATAGGGCAGTGTTTGGGTTTAAGTAACCTTTATTTTATTTAATAATGGCCCAAAGAACAAGAGTAGTTAAGACTGGCAATTTTATTATAAGACATTGTTATAACTGTTCTATATAACTATTATTAATCTCTTACTGTGCTACTGTGCCTAATTCATAATTAAATTTTATTACAGGTATGTATGTATAGGAAAAACTATGGTACATATAGGATTCAATACCATCCAGGTATCCACTGGGGGGTGTTGAAAAAATTTCTCCAAGTAGGGGAAACTACTGTATCTCAATTCAAAACATTCTCTCACATACCTCCATACACCAATTCTATCTCCACACCTACACCTTAACAGAAATGTGTTTAAAAGTAGGAAAGACAAACCCTTAACAGGCTTTTGTTTTGATTAACTATTAGCCTTAAGAAAAGGCTTCCCTAAAACAAGTATTTCCAACTGCCCCTTTATTAGGAACAGTGGGGGCAACGTACCACGGAAAACTGAGTAAGATGTAAGTATTTTTTTTCACAAGCAGGAAAAAATATGAGTGTTAAAGAACAGGTAGGAAAGGAGACTCTACATGAACACACAGGTCAATTTCAGATAGATTAATTTGAGAAAGAGTATATAGTTGACAGCTACTAATTATTCCTAAAAACTATCCATGACGGAGGTACAGATGAATCCTCCAATATAAAGACCTATGTTCTTAAGGCCTCGTTTCTCCATTTCCACTCCTCCCAGATCCTCTTACTTCATATCATAAAACCTGTTATATTAGGCAAAATCTCATCCATTTCCATGTTTTAAATAAAGTCACGCATAGCTAAACATCAAGGACATATGATGAGAAATGTGTCATTAGGTGATTTGTCATTGTGCAAACATCATAGTGTACCTACACAAATTAAAGACGGCCACAACATCAACAGGGGACATAATCTTATGGGACCAACTTCTGTCATATATATATCCATCACCAATAATCATCATAACTATACGTACATCATCTACTTATTAACGATCTTAATCCCTCCATGCCTTTAAGATTCAGATTTACATAATAAACTGCCTCCCTCTGAAACTACTTAGCTGTCGCACAGTTATGTAAAATTTACCACATCATAATAGAACTCTAGATAACTACTCCTTGGCCTAAAACTCATTCCTACCCGAATCTTTCCCATCTCAGTAAATGGTACCACCCTTCATCTATTTGCTAAGCCAGAACCTTGGGAAAATTTTCAACAACTGGTGTGCAATACAATGCACATGTTGAAAGTGTGATAAGTTCTGACACACATACACATAATCAAGGTGATGAACATACCTATTACCCTCCAAAGTTCCATTTGCTAAGCCAAAAACACTGCAATCTTGTTTCTTTCATCTCCCAAAGCCAGTCTATTAGTAAGTCACAAATACCATCAACATACAAATTTTGGAATTAAGTTTCTAACTTGTGAACTTTTGAGGGACATACTCAAACCACAGCAGTCCCCATCTCTCATCTGGACTACTGCCAATAGTACTTTACCTACCCTCCCTGCTTCCACTCTTGTCCCTACAGCCCATTCTCTACACAGCAAACCAAAAGATCATTTAGAAAATGCTTTAAAGGGCCAGGGATTTAGCTCAGTGGTTCTGTTGCCTGCCTTGCAAGCACAAGGTCCTGAGTTCAATCCCCAATACCAAAAAAAAAAAAAAAGCTTTAAAAACATCAATGACAGGCCGGGGATTTAGTTCAGTGTTTTCGCCGCCTGCTGCACAAGCACAAGGACCAGAGTTCGATTCCTGGTAGAAAAAAAAAAAAATCAATGACTTCCCACTTCATCCTGCAATCAAGACACAAATTATCTTTGCCCTCTTTTTAACCACATTCATCAGTTCATCACTTGCTATAGCTCCTCAGCTCTAGTTAAATTCTTCCAGTGCCTGCAACAAGCATGATTCTTTCCCACTTCAGGTTTCTTCTACCTAGAGCTCTCTTCCCTGCTCATCAAATGTGTCTCATTCCTCAGATCTCAACATTTTAGGCCTCAAATGAGTTTCTTGGCCATACTGTATTTTAAAAGAACTCTATTTTTTACACAGTAGTATGTAACATAATCTAAAATTATTTTACTTGTTTATTCTCCAAATCCCCCTTAATTCATTAACATGAAGGGAACGCATCTGCCTTACTCCCATATCATACAAAGCCTTGCACTTAATGGCTGCTCTAAAACTATTAAACATAAGAATACATACAAATATGGTCTCTACAGAAGAATGTAAAATTTATTTTCCATCACTATTAGCCTGTGCCATACATTGATCTCTTGAAAAGGTGATGACACTTAAGAACATCGCTATTCTTTAGTGACTCTTCGTATTTTTCCCTTTTGCAAGATATCTTTGTAGGCATATGAGCATATTCCAAATCAATAATTTGGAGGTTGCTGTGATGTTACGAAGGGAGAAGGTACTAAACCAGGGCAAGTAGGGAGAAAAGGACAGGTCTCACACACACACACACACACACATATGGAAGAGAACCTAAAACTTCAAGGACAGTGGACAAAACAACTTAAGAGGCACTTAAAGAAGTTTCTCTGAAGTAAGGAACAGAAGTACTCGGAATGTTAGCACAGATTCTCAAGTCATAAGAACAAAATTCGAGAGCTGCAGAGCCTCTGAGATCAGAGAGCCTTGCTGTATTATTTTACGAGAGGCGTGAGACTCAAATGATGTGAAATGATTTACTCAGAGAGAGGAGATGCATGGCAAAGGAACAGAACCTAGAACCCCAAACACCAAAACTAGCTTTGTTTCCCATTCCACACGCATCGTATTAACGACAGGCTGTCCTGGGGAGGTTCTAGGAAAGCTTCGTAGAGTTCCATTCAGTCCTTTCCTCAACAGTTATTCAAGCGCCTCCTAGACGCCCTGCTGAAGATGCAGTTGATGCAGACAGAACCACGATCAGAAGAGTGACAAAAGTGCTTCCTCCCCCATCTCTGATCCTTTCAGGTACAAAAACAATCTAGGTTTGCCCCGGCTTTCCCCTATCTGCCCTATCCATAAGAGCTGCTTCAAGTAGACAGAAGACGCGCCAGATGACATGTGGCAGCCAGAAAGGATGTTTCCGGGTGGAGGTTGTTGAGAAACAACCGCTGAAAAATGTAATAAAACTTTTCATTTTTAAAAAGGGCCATTATTTCCCATACTTGCAGTCTGAACTTTTTAAATGGCCCCAAAAATACCGGAGCCCGGACGCAGGCTCGGGTGCGCCCGCAGGACGCCGCCGAGGCGGAAGCACAGCTCACCTTGGCGCCCGGCTCGTCAGTGGACCCGGGATTCTGTGTTTTACCGCATCTTCCGGTTCCCGCCGGAAGTTTTTCAAAAGCCGGAAGTCCCGCCTCGTTTCCTCTAGACGGACCTGTCAGAGGAGGGCGGAACCAAACTGCGCGGAAGAGGGTCCAGAACGCGGACTACAGGGGAGCGCCTGGGCGGAGCTTTGTTTCCTGGATCCGGGAGAAGGTGGGGTCCGAGTGCGGCGAATGCGGCCCGCCTCCCGTTTTTGCTTTCTTTCTTCTCTAGACCTGCTTTACTCTTTTCATCTGTCATTTTAAAAATTCAGTCAAGGGTAGTTCTTCTCATTGTATCGTTTATTTACAGTGAAAAATGAAAAACAAGCTTTATTGTCAATGTAAAATGTTATTTAACTTCCACCAGGTTCTTAGCGTATTTTCATTATGCCCTAAACCCTGAAATAATAGGTTTTTTTGCTTCAGTCTTGTGGAAATATCCAAATCTTGCTCCCCCACCCTCGTTTCGTTTTTAGATTCCTGGAAAGTGCTGTGACTAAAGTCCTGGTAAATAGTATTTTTAGGGGTTGGGGATTTAGCTCAGTGGTTTCGCAGCCTGCTGTGCAAGTGCAAGGGCCCAAGTTCGATCCCCAGTGCCAAAAAAAAAAAAAGTCTACATTGTTAAGGCAATGTAGAAATTAAATAGTATTTTAAGTGAGTCTCCTTCCATATCACGCATATCCATTTCCCTTGCCAGAAAGCTCAGAAGTAGCCTCTGCTTGTTAATTTGATCAGACCTAAATATCTTACCGCCCCTTACATTCTCTAGGCCCCACTTTTTTTCACTAAAGACTTGTTTCCCGGAAATTCTTTTACCTCGAGTACATCTCAAAATCAGTTCTTAGTAGAAATGGAAAAAAACGACTTTGGTCTTTTTTTTAGCAGCCTGGTTTTTACTCTACATGCTAAATTTTAAGTTGACAGAAATAGCCAAAGAAATTGTCATAAAATGAGAGAAATAAGGATGTTGTTCGTCTAGGTTAAAGTTTAGCAGATCAAAACCTCATGGACTTGTTTTAGAAGATTCTAAAGAGCAGCTTTCCATTGTTGATGACTCATTTCCAGGGACTTCTGAGTCCTGAAGAGCCTAGAAAGGTACCAATGTGACTCATTCCCATTGTCAGGTATGTTGGAACACACCCATAATCCCAGTACTCAGGAGGCTGAGGCAGGAAGATTGCCTGAGTTCAAGGCCAGTTTGGGCTGCATAGTGAGTTCAAGGCCAGCCTGAGCTACACAGCAAGATCCTATCTCAAAAAAAAAAAAAAACAACAAACAAACAAGAAATGACCCATTCTCACCCAAATTGAGTGTACATTTTACTGGATAGTTTTTTTGTGCTGGGACTCTTTTTAAACTTGGTAAGTCTAATCTTCTATATCTCAAATCATTGACCATTGAAGATCAGTTTCTGAGACTGTTCAGGAATTTTTTCCCTTCTGAGATTCCACAGGTTTATGTCACCTTTTGCAGTTGTTCCAGAAGGTCTGGAATTGTCTGCCACAATCATAGTCCACTCTGCAATTTATAATCTTGAAAGAATACTAGAGAACACATTACAGTCCCCGGTTATGGGAAGACAAAAAAGGTCATAAAAACCAAAAACAATAATTTACTTTTCACTTCTTTTTCATAGCATTGTGCTAGACAAGAAATAGAGTCAAGATGAATTAAGATTCTACAAGGTCTTTTGACCCTTTATGTCCTGGAGAAATTTACAAACAAAACTGAAAAGTAGATAGAGCCACAGGATACAGAGATCCAAAGATCCAAACAAGACAGTTCCAGACTCAGGGGTTTAGTTAAGTAGGTAGTAGCCATACTACACAATGAGGAGGACAGTAGAGGTTGACCAACATCAGGGATATTTTCATTTCACCTGGTAAAGAAAAGAGATTACTAAAGTGAAAAACTTTGTAAGATTTTTGACATCAGACATCTGGGAAAAATAAAGCTTGAGGCAGGGACCTTTAAAATTAAAATATGTAGGAGATGGTGGCCCAAAGACAAGTAAGACTGTCCAGAGAACATTTCCCTTGGAATTTTGCAAGAGAACCACTCCCACTACAAGCTGTCAAGGGAAATTCTTAATCACTTAAGTATAAACCAGACACCAGCACTAAAACTGCCTTTTTTCTCTAGGGCCTTGCCCAATCTGTTGTTTACCTTTGAATCTTAAATGCTGAATTCCAAGAAATTCATAGGATTAAATTCACAGCCGGAAATAATCTAGACATCCACCTGAGACTATGCAAGAAGGTTTAGAAGTAATGAAAACATGTTTTGGATTTTCTTAGAGGCCATTATTTTATTGCTGCAAAACATATAGCTCTTCCCATGGTATTTACTGGTACATTATCATTTGTAAGTTATTGTCTGTGTTTTCAAATCCATTTCCCATGGGTTTTGCCTCCCCCGGGAGAACATGAAATAATAGTAATAACTTACATTTATTAATCACCTTTAATGTACCAGGCACTAAGTTAATGGTTTTCCATGTATTTGTATATGTAATTCATATATCAGCTAAATGAGATGTTGCTTTCATAAACAGAGAAAAATGAGGTATAGAGAAGTTAATTCATCTGGTTTCACATCAGCCACTAATTGCAGATCTGGGATTCAGGCCCAGTGATCTGCTCTACTCCAAAACCAGTACTTTTAAAGACATCCATATACTACCAACTTGAAGCACTTTTTTTTTCTTTTTCAACAATGGTGGGCTGCACAATACTTTGTATCCGTGAGAACCGTTGTACACTAAAAGTAATGTCCAAACATTGGCAACATAGCAAAGCCATTCTCTCTACTGGCTTCAAATAACAGAAGTTCCACAAGATGAAAAATTCCTAATATAGTTGCAACTATTTTGCTGACTAAATTGTAAGCTACTTATATCTAGGAAGTAGGTCTTGTCATTTTTTATCCTTACCTCCTCCCCACTTTTCCCTCCACCTGCACAGTATCTAATAATGATAAATACTACATACTCAATAAAAGACTAACTCCTGGACCTAAGAATGTCTTGGAGTGAAGAAAAATACTTCCTCATACTAGAACAGTAATCTAAAGTTCTTGCCACACAGAAGGTAGATCACCATTTTTTAAATCAACTGTATATTTAGCCAGATGTGGTTGTGCATGCCTGTAATCCCAGCACTGTGAGAGACTGCAGCAGCAGGATCACAGGTTCAAGCCCAGCCTAATCAACTTAGTGCACCCTGTCTCAGAATAGAGATAGAGATATAGAAAGGCTAGGGATGTTGCTCAGTGTAAAAGCCAAGGGCTCAATCCCCAGTAGGGAAAAAAAAGAAAATTTTTTTTTGAAAATTCAAGCATTTTGTCCCTTAGAGTCACTCAGTGGGATGATTAATTTTCAGTGTGTCAATATGACTGAGTTAAGTGATACCCAGATAGGAAAGTATCATTTCTGGGCTTGTCTATGAGCGTGTTTCCAGAAGACATTGGCATTTGAATTTAGTGGACTAAAGAAGACTTCCTCATCCTATGAGGCCAGACACCATCCAATTGGCTGAAGGTCTGGATAGGAAAAAAAAAAAGGCAGAGAAAAGATAGATTCTCCCTCTCTTCTGGGGCTGGAATACCCTTTTCTCTTGCCTTAACATTAGAACCTCAGGTTCTCAGGTCTTTGAATTCCAGGACCTGTGCCATTGGCCCATCCACTTCCCAGGGTTTAGACCTTGGACTGAGAGTTACACAATCAGCTTCCCTGGTTGCCTGCCTTTCAGATGGCTTATCATAGAACTTAGCCTCTATAATTTCATGAACCAGTTATCCTAAAAAATTTCTTCTCATCTGTCTGTCTGTCTATCACATTGGTTCTGTTTCTCTGGAGAACCCTAATAAATAGCAATGGTAGGAGAATATTTCACACTGGAGAATGTGTAACTAAAACTGAACCTTATTTCCTAAATTTGCATATTAGCTTCTGCCTCTCAGCTTCTCCCACTGTCAGAAGCTCTCATTCCTAAACAATAAAACTCACTGCTTCAATTAGTTTTTCTGAAAAATTCAGCCAGTAATTCAGAGATTTTCTGCAAAATCTACTAGGCCAGTAAACTGAGAGTAGACTGCCTCTACTTCCCTAATGAGAAGAGAAAGGGATTTCTTGTTAAGTGTGGTAAACTAGGGAGGTAGATGAAGTTCCCATACTTGACCTGACCTATTACTCTTTCAATCGGATTAGAAGCAGCAGCATAATTCCAAAGTGCTAGTCTACTGTTGAGGCTATTTTTTCAAGCCCAAAGTAAGGTTGTCCATCTGTCTTATAAGAAAGATTCAAGGAATTAAAATCCTGAATCTTGATTAAATATTGAATGGATCTTGCAGATGCATAAATTATACCTGAGAAATTTAATTATACAAATTTTCCAAGTGGTATCAAAGAGATTGCACATATTTAAATTTCTTACATGAAGTAAAATTATGGGACCTACATATTCAATTAGAATATAATGTCTAAAATTCATTTGGAACAAGAAGAGACCCAGAATAGCAAAAGCAATTCTAGGTAAAAGAGACATGGAAGAGGGTATTACAACCCCCAACTTGAAACTATACTGTGATAAAAACAGCATGGTACTGGCAAAGAAACAGACCTGAGGACCAG
>NW_004624738.1:27084122-27190694 GCF_000247695.1 Heterocephalus glaber
TGCGTCATGTAAAGGTACAATTCCCAATGAGAAATGTAATTGTGTTGTATACCTACAATGTACCAATAAAAGAATTTAATAAAGTGCAAAAAAAATAAAATAAAGTGAAGTCAGACACACCAAGCTAAAATATCACATAGTTTCTCTTATATGTAAAATACAAAATACATATACTAAGCTAATAAATATATAATAAACTAATACATTAAATATATGTACTAAACAAATAAATATATACTAATACTATATGTGTATATCCAAATAAAGAGCAAAATAGATGAGCAATAAATAGGTAGAAAGCGAAGTTAAAATACATCCCTATATGACATATTTCATTGTTTCAAAAATATTTTAAAATATGCTAATTTATTTCATTTAGACTACTAGTTCATCTTAGTTCATTGAAAAGAAAGTTTTGTATTTTTACCTGTTTCTCCTTTGAAGATAATGATGCACAATGTATTACCTATTATTCTCCTATTATTTTGTTATAAAATTTTGTTTTATTTTTTCATAAAAAGGAGAAACAATAATTGACTTAAGAAAAGCAAAACATAAAACGATGATGATGTGGCTGGTTGGTTGCAAGGAAAGATTAAACAGCAGCACAGTGGAGACAGACAGCATAGTTTAGACAGGAAAACTCATCTGGAGACTCTATCTATCAAAACTAGATTTTAGATCTACTGCCTTTGGTCCGTATTCCACCTTAACCAACTGAAACTGTCCAGAAAAATGCTTGCTT
Source organism: Heterocephalus glaber (assembly GCF_000247695.1). Next base: position 27,084,868 of record NW_004624738.1, read on the forward strand.
GAAAGACTCATCCAGAATTTTAATACTAGACCTTTTACACAGTAACTGGAATTCAAAGACATTATATGTCAGATCAGCCTATGTCCAAGTTTGTGTGTCCTTTTTTAAAGTCAAGTTTATTGAGGTAAAACTCAAAACTTTTTATTTTGACAAACACTGTTGTTTAACCACCAACACAGTCAACCAAGATGTAGAACACTTCCAGCACCCCTCAAAATAAAACGCCCTTTTGTTGACAGTCTCCTCCCCGTCACCCAGCTGATCACAACCACTGACCTACTTTCTGTCCAAATAACCTACCTTTTTCAGAATGTCATATGAATTAGACAGTATGTAACCATTTGTGCCTGGTTTCTTTCTGTTAGTGTAATATATTTGAGATTAGCCCATTTGGATGCATGCATCAGTAGTTTGTTTCTTTTTGTACCAATTTAGCATTCCATTGAGTGAATACACAATTTGTTTACCTATTCAGCTGTTACATATTTACATTGTTTTCACTTTAGCCATCATGAATAAGGTTGTTAGGAACATCCACGTATGTGCAAGTTTCTGTGGGTACATATGTTTTCATTTCTCTTGGGTAAATAAATATCTATATACAAGGTTGCTGACTCAGATGAAGTGTGTGTGTGTTTAATTTTACAAAAATCTACTAAATTGATTTCCAAAGTAACAGTACCATTTTGTATTCCCACCAGCAATACATAAGAGTTCAACATGGATCATATCTTTGTCAGAACTTGATGTGCTCAGGGTTGTTCAAAATTTATTTTTATCATTCCAGTAGGTATATACAGGTATCCCATTAGAGTTTTAATTTGTATTTTCCTAATGTCTGGTGATGTTTATTATAATGTGTTTGCTTGCCATCAATATGTCTTCTTTGGTGAAGTATTTGTTCAAATCTTTTATCAGTTTTTAGTTGTATCTTTTGATTATTGAATTTTAAGAGCTTTCATAATTGTGAATACTAATCTTTTATCAAGTATGACATCTAGCTTTAACAACTGAAATTTATCATAGGAAACTGTCAACATAGTAATACGTAGAAAATGAATCTTTCTTTGGCCACAAAGAAAACTTGACCACAGCTAAGCGTCCTTCAGGAAGCTGGCTGATGATAAAGTCGGAACCACCAACATTTTTCACATACATGAATTTTCCTGACATCACTGTAAACAGAAAATAGTCTTTTTAGAAAAATGACCTACTTTCACGGTAAAGGTGATAAAAATATAAACTTAAGATACATTTTACCACTTATTCTAAAGAATACTTTAAAATGAAGACAGTGGCACCCATATACTTTAGGAAACAATGTGGAAAGTTACCTGCTCTGTTACTGGGTATCTGTTTAGATTGAACTATGATCTGAGTATAAGAAAATCCAGATAGTTTACCAAGAAACTGCTGTTGCATCCTGCAACTTAGATTTTTTACAAGAAGTAGGTATTATATGTACATGGGCCTTTCAGAACTTTCCATCATGAGCTTCTGTCAGTTTGGAGATCTCAGGTCTTCGAATCCTGTAACTGCTGGGCATGTTAACACACACCTGTAATCCCTGAACATGGGAGTATGAGGCAGGAGGGTTGCTGTGAGTTTGAGGCCAGCCTGAGCTATATAGTGAGTTCAAGGCCAGCCTGAATGAACTACATAGTGAGATCCTGTCTCAAAAAAAATAAAAATAAAAATAAATAAAAACTGTCAGGCTTGTTTCTAGGAATTATTGGCTAGTACCTCTCAGATTTTAATGCTCATAAGAATCACCAGCAGAGCTTCTTTTAATGCTAGTTCCCAGTCCCCAGCCTTCAAGATCCCAAATTAATTCATCGAAGGTGCTGTGTATATGTGTACGAAAACACAACATATCCCAATGTGATATTCTATGCTCTACAAAAAGACTCCCTGAATATTTAGTGGGTACTTGATTTAGAAAGCTTAGGTGACTGATCTGTGTTGCTATGGTATCTAGATAAAGCATTCTGTGGAGCTTAGCCCTAACATGCCCTTCCAAATGTAGCCCAGATAGTCATAGCTCCTGTATATTACCATAGTGTCATTTTTAAATTGAAAATAATGAAAATAGCTAATATGATTACTTAATGTTTGCAAGATTCTGTAATAAAGACTTTATATATTTTTAACTTTTTAAAGTTTTTTAAATTTTTTGTTTTTAAAGTAACCCTTTGAGGCAGACTTATTTATCTTCATTTCAAGATGATGAAACTGAAGCTTAGGAGTTTAAGTAATTAACCTAGGTTACAGAGTATAAGTAAGTAAATGTATGAAAAACTGCAAGAGCTAATGGCTACCATTAAGAAATCAAACAATAGGGCCGGGGATTTAGCTCAGTGGCTTCGCCGCCTGCTGCCCAAGCTCAAGGACCCAAGTTCCATCCCTGGTACCAAAAAAAAAAAAAAAAGAAATCAAACAATAACAAGTGCTGAGGAGTCTATGGAAATGAAGAAACCTTCTACAGATGGGGACATAAACTAGTATAACCATTATGGAAATCACTATGGAGATTCCAAAAAAATTAAAACTAGAAGTTCCATTTGACCAAGCTATCCCCTCCTAGGTATCTTCCCAAAAGAGTTAAAGGCATCATACTCCAGTAATGCATTTATACCCATGTTTATAACAGTATAATTCATAAGAGCTAAATCTTGGAAGCAGTCTATATATCCATCTACAAATGAATGGATAAAGAAAATGTGATATTTATACACAATGGAGTACTATTCAGCCATCAAGAAAGATAAATTTGAGTCATTTTTAGGAAAATGGATGCACCTTGAGACTATAATATTAGTTAAGTGAAATAGATATACATGCTTAAATATCATATAACTTTTCTTGTATGAGAGAACCAAAATATAAATAATTTCAAGCTAATTTAAAGAACTTGCAAGATTGGTGCAAGTTCAAGCCACAATGGGCTACATAGTGAGTTCAAGGCTAGCCTGAACTGCATAGTAAGACCCTGTTTCCAAAAAAAAATAAAATAAAATAAAATTGTTATATCCAACACCTACTTCAATAAATATGTATTAGTTATTTCTTGCTGCAAATTACCCCAAAATACTTTTTTCAGTACCAGGAACCAAGCTCAGGACCTTTCCCTAAAATATTTTTAATATCACCAATATTTTAAATAATCCACTGGCTCTTCTGGCAAATGAAGTAGATGAATTGGAGTCCATAGAGTCCCAATATGGAGCTAAGAAGGGTATATATAAAAAGATATGTGAAAAACAATATCCTCAGACTATTTCATAACATAGTAAAAAATCGAGTTGATTTTACTTTAAAATTTTTTTTTAATTTAAATTAAAAAATTTAATATTTTTCAGTATGGGGAATTGAACTCAGGACCTTGTGCTTGCCAGGCAGGCATGGTGCTACTGAGCTACATCCCTGGCCCTAAAAATTTAATTTAAAAAATGTTTAATGCAGTAGACTTCTGTAGAAGAATAATGCTATTAAAATCCTTACAAGAAAGTCATACTATATTGATAGTGTCCACTCAATTGAAGGATAAAAAGAGCTATACCTGAGAGTGCAATGTTCAAATGAACACCAGAATAAATTTGAGTTTAATGAAAGGAAGAAAAGAAAGGGGAAGAAAAAAAGGAGGAAGGAAAAGAGGGGTAGAGAGTAAAGGAGGAGGAAAGGGAACTTGGAGGAGAAGGTGAGAAAGGGAAGGAGAGGTGGAGAAGAAGAAGAAACAAATTATTCCTCTTTAGTTTTTGTAAAATTCACACAGCGTTAGGATCTAGGCAGAGCCTACGTATTGTCTATGACCATAGTCACAGGTATTTCTGACAGACAACTGAATTCTGAAATCCGCATGAACTTCACATAAGTCTGTGGGGTTGATGGGAGTGAAACTCTTTTGGCCATAAGCTGCCATGCTCACTCTATCAAGCCAAGCTCAGCGCGCGTATCCAGAAAGTCAAATCAAAGGGATACAAGGGTTGACTTAACAAGTGCCAATGCAATTGGAACCATGAAGTAAGTGTCTGAAAATCACAAGAGATTTTGACATTATTTAGATCTTCAAGAAAATATCCTATGGCTTTTTTTTCAAGGTGTTTGAAATAATTAGATCGATGTTGATAGAATTATATTTGTAAATATAATTGACCCTGAGGTGCTGAGAGATTGAATTATTCAAAGAAATAAATTACTCACTTGCTCTTTGTTTTAAACTCGCTTACTACTTCTCCTACCTGCTCTCTCTCTTCCATTTTTCTAGTCATAGAGAGCTATTCATGGCTTATATCTTCACCAAAAGATGAGGAGGGAAACTTAAGCATATTAAATATGCTATGATATAGTTTGCATCTTACAGGTCCCCTAAATGTTCATGTGGTAAAGGTTCTCTCCCAGGATGGCACTATGGGGAGACGGTGGAGGCTATAGGAGGTTCAGACTGATAGAAAGTCATTGGGGCATGATGGGAAGCCACTGGGGCCTAATGGGAAGTCATTGAGGCCTGATGGAAAGTCACTGGGGATGCATCCTTGAAGAGGATTGCAGGAATCTGCTCTCCTCCTCTCTCCTTTGTTACCTGGCCATAAGGTGAGTGGTTTTGTGATGCCACATGTTCCCTCCATGATATTCTGCCTCACAGAGGCTCAAAAGCAGCAAGGTCAACTAGTTCTGGATTGGACTCTTCAAAACTGTGATCCAAAATAATTGCTTTTTTCTGTATAAATTGATTATTTCACGTATTTATTATAATGATGGAAAGCTAACTAACACATGCTACTTGTTACTTGGTTTGTGGAAAGACAATTGAGATTTTGATTTTTTGTAAAGAATTAGGCAGGACTCCCAGTTATGGTGGAATAAAGAGGTCAGCAATTTTTTTCCCTTATCTCCATCCAAAAAAAAGAAAGAGAGAGAGAAAGAAAGAAAGAAAGAAAGAAAGAAAGAAAGAAAGAAAGAAAGAAAGAAAGAAAGAAAGAAAGTTAGTTGTCAAAAAGAACTTTGAGGGGGTCAGGGGTTTGAGACAGGGTTTTGCTATGTAGTTCAGGCTGGTCTTGAACTTGTGGCAACTCTCCACAGGTAGGCACCACTATGCCCAGCTAAAAAGAACCATTTTAAGGACCCTTGATATGTATCACAAATTTTTTCTGTTCATCATTTGTCTTTTAACTTTACTTATGATTTTTTGTAATGGCCTTTATTGTTTTTTTATTAGTACATGTTTGCAGTACATAATGATTATATTGGTACAAATACATACATTTTGCTTATAATGATTTTCTACCAGAAATTTTTCATGTTTACATGGATGATCTTTGGGATTTATGTCATAATTTTAAAGAACTTTTTTATCGTGAGAAAAAGTCTCAGTCACTGAAAGACCAATTCACATTAGTCATTATCTTCCATTAGTTTTATTTTTGGCTTCTTGATGACATTTGGCACGCTATTTAGAGTTCTAGTGGGAGACTGAGATAATGCTGTAGTTCCCTGGTAAGATTTGAAAACAAACAAATCAAAACAACTTTAGTTTTATTTGAAAAATTGTCTACTGTGACAAGTTCCCTCATTTTGATGTGTACAGGTATCCCGTGGAAAGCTTGTGTATGATAGTCTTTTTTTTTTTTTTTTGGTACTGAGGATTGAACTCCAGGACCTTGCGCTTGCGAGGCAGGCAATGCCACCACTGAGCTAAATCCCTGGCCCTGGAAAGCTTGTATAAAATACTGGACACCCTCACCCACCCAGCCAGCCTGACTTCCAGATTCGAACTGGGCAGGGCCTGGAAATTTGCCTTGTAATCAAGTTCTAGAGGATGGTGATGTGATTGTCTACCTGCCACACTCTTACACTCTGGTTTGGAGGAGGGCCTTTTTCCAGTTTGCTCAAATTTAGAATAGGTCTCCTCCAGGGGAGTATATTAGTTAGAGTAACAATAGGTGATGATGTTGAGCTTGAATTAAGATAAACTGGAAGCCTGTGGGCTGGGCAAGGGAACTACCGGGAAAGGAAAGGATGCTGCTTCAACCCCTGGCCTGAAGGGGGGTGGGGAAGGGGGATTACTCCAGGCAGAGAAAGTCCTGTAGAGTTGACCTCCATTAGGGAGCAGTGACAAGCCACCCGGAGTCGCCTGAAGTGGAGAATAAATACCCTCACTTCATTCCCTTGCCCTGACTTCCTCCCTGAGATCCTCAGTAGCCAAACTGATCTGAAACCTGTGGGGTGGGAGCCCTTGAGGCTACCCATAAAGGTCAGTGCCTGGGGCAGAGTGGAGGGTGGAAACAGGGGACAAGCGTGCCTGCAGGGACAACGAGGCTATCTGGCAGAAGGCCTGTAGGAGGATTGTACCATGGAAGGCAAAATGTGTGAGAAATAAAAGCCACAGTGGAACAGGCAAACCAGTGATACTTGAAAGGAAATTACAGGAGAGAAAATCAGTAACAATACTTATGATCTGGAATGTAAATAAGAAATCACATTTTCTGTACTGTAGATTGGAACAAATTGTCTCTTCTTTGGTTTTTGGGTTTTTTTGGTACTGGGGATCAAACTCGGGACCTTGTGCTTGCAGGGCAGGCAACAGCACCACTGAGCTAAATCCCTGGCCCAAATTGTCCTTCTTTAATATGGAACATTACTACATGAAGTGTTTTATGTTAGTTGCACATTAAATTTTTAGTCTTATTGAAGAGGAAGCTTATATAAAATTAGGTATGTCTGTCCTAAGTCTAGAAATTTTATTATATCTATAGCCCAACACAAAAGTTGTTCATTTTACTCCTGGACCTTAAGGTTGCTCCACCCTACATCAGTTTACTGATAAGCATGAACTACAAATACCAACAGGAATCAATGGTAATCTCCTGCCCTGGTAATTGCCCTTTTCCACACCCAACAAGTGTTGGCTTGGAATTGGTTTAGGCCAAGCTTGAAAGCTTTGGCCCTGTAAACGTTAACTTTTCTCTGTATTAAAGTTTTTTACTTATTTTTGAAACAGGCCTGACATCTTAGCTCTGCACTGGTTATGTTATTCTTTACTACTCAGATTTCCAGGATTGATTTTACTTCCTTGAGATTTAATGCTTATGACTTTTTGTGTGTCTATAACCTTCAGAATGGTCTGAAAAGTGGCTATTTGCATTTCTAAATATCAACAGGAGTGAATCAGCACTGGTGTTTTACCAACAGGTGTAACTGCCCAATCTTACTGTCACTCTTTGCAGTCACCTCCTGATTCATTTAGCAAACACTATGTATGAGCTATCATGGTAGCTCAATTACTATCAAGTGCACTGGCACCAGTTAAACTGTTTTTCTTTTCTAAGACATTTCTCTCCTCTTCTCCCTGGATGCTGTTCGTTGGTTCTGTTGGAAGACAAAACTCTAGTAAAAGCAGAGTATCAGATAAGTTTATACATTTCCTTATGGAACATTTTTATCAATGGGAAGGTAAAGGAAGCAATGAGAGAAATAGTTATACAGTATTGAACCTAGTTTTGACCAGTAAAGATCTGGTTAATGGTTTCTAAGTGCCTGACACCTTGGAAGAAGGAATGACATCATCTGGCACCATGCTGGACCTTGGCTGAAGAGCAGTGTTTGTAGTGGCATACTCCTGCCTTCCTCTGCCCACTGCCCACTGACCATTACTGCCTACATAAATCCATGGTGTCTGAAGGACTCAGTCCTGTTGTACTTTTAAAATTTGAACGTATTGTTCAAACACATTCAATATTTTATTAAAGTGGTTATGTTATTCAACATATGAAAGATACAAAGGAAGATGCAATAAATTTTGTCACTGCTGTTTCCCAGCCACCTCATTCCCCTACCTAAAAGCAATCTATTTTATTATTACCTTGATTTTGATTCCTTGAGATTTAATACTGTATGACTTTCCAGAGAAAATGCTATGCATATGCAAAAAATGCAAATAATATATATATTCAACTTTATTCTTTTTATTAGTACATATTTGTCATACAGATTGATGACATTTATCACTGGGAATTTGTACTTGTACATAACACCCCTCAATTATTCTTTTCTGTCCCCCTCTCCTCCTTTCAATCCTTTTTCCTCTCCCCATTTACACAAGATTTGTTTCCATTTTTCTACTTCCATTCTTTTTTTTCCTTTTCCCTTCCTTCCATTTCCCCTACCCCCTCTCTTGTTCCCCTTCCCATTTGAACGTGTTCTTCCTACTTCCCAATATCCATCCTCCATTATGCTCCTCATTTACAGCTTGGGTTTCTCACACAAGAGAAACAGTACAGTATTTAAACTTGTGGGTCCTATTTATTTTACTTAAGATTATGGTCTTGAGGTGCATCCATTTTCCTGCAAATGATTCAAATCTATCCTTCTTTATGGCGGAGTAGTACTCCATTCTGTATAGATACCACATTTTCTTTGTTCATTCATCAGTTGATGGGCATGTGAGTCGTTTCCAAGATTTAGCTATTATAAATTGTGCAGCTATAAACATGAGTATGCATATATCACTGCTTTTAACTCTTTCGGGAATATACCTAGAAGGGGAATAACTGGGTCAAATGGAACCTCTAGTTCTATTTTTTTTTTTTTTGAGGAATTCCCATACTGACCTCCACAGTAACAGCTTACACTCCCACTAGCAATGGAGAGGGGTTCCACCAGCATTTGTTATTGGTTGATTTCTTGATGATGGCCATCTTTCTGGAGTGAGATGGAATCTCACTGTTATTCTAATTTGCAATTCTCAAATGATCAGTGATGTTGACCATTTCTTCGTATATTTATTTGCTGTTTGTACTTCTTCATCTGAGAAGTAACTATTCATTTCAGATGTCCAGTTTTCGATTGGGTCTTTAAATCGGGAGCGGGGGGTCTGATTTTATTTTATTTTTTTAGACTGAGATAAAGACTTTCTGTTCTAATTTTCTGTAGGTTTTTTTTTTTTATCATGAATGGGTGTTGGACTTTGTCAAATGCTTTTTCTGCATCTATTGAGATGATCATGTGGTTTTTCTCTTTGGTTCTGTTAATGTGGTGTATTACATTTACTGATTTGTGTAGGTTGAACCATCCCTGAATCCCTGGGTTGAATCCTACTTGGTCATAGTGTATAATCTTCTTGATGATTTGCTGCATTCTGTTTGGCAGTACTTTATTGAGGAAGTTTGCATCTATGTTGGTTAAGGAGATTGTCCTGTAGTTCCCTTTTTTGGTTGCATCCTTCTCTGGTTTTGGTATCAGGGTAACATTTGCTTCCAGGAATGAGTTTCAGAGTGTTGCTTCTCTTTTAATTTCATTAAAGAGTTTGAGGAGTAGTGGCAGTAGATTTTCTCTGAAGTTCTTGTAGAATTCAGCAGTGAATCCATTGGGACCTAGGCTTTTCTTTGTTGATAGTTGTTTTCTTCTTCTTCAATATCATTGACTGATATTGAGTTATTTAGAATTTTTATATCTTCTTGATTCAGCTTTGATAATTCATTTGTATCTAGGAGTCTGTCCATTTCTTCTGCATTTTCCATCCTATTAGAGTACAGGTTCTCAAAGTAGGTATTGATGATCTTCTGGATTTCTGCAAGATCCATTGTGATTTTACCCTTTTTACTCCTAATTGTATAAATTTGGGTCTTTTCTTTCCTTTGTTTGGTTGGCTAAGGTTGGCTAAGGTTTTGTCTGTTTTGTTTAATCTTTCAAAGAACCACTCTCCAATTCATTGATTTCTTAGTCTCAATTGCATTAATTTCTGCTCTGATCTTTGTAATTTCCTTGTAAATGCTTTGGATTTAGCTTACTCTTCTTTTTCTAAAACCTTGAGGTTGAACATTATGTTATTTATTTGAGCTTGCTCTGTTTTTTCTGATATGGAAACTCACTGTTATAAATTTCCCTCATAGGACTGCTTTCATCCCATAAGTTCCAGTATGTTATATTGGCATTATTGTTTAATTATAGAAACTGTCTAATTTCTTCTTTAATTTCATCTGTGACCAGTTGGTTGTTCATAAGAGTGTTATTTAATTTCCATGTGTTTATATAGTTTTTGTGGTTTCTTTTGTGATTGATTTCCAATTTCATTGTGCTATGATCTGATAATATGAATGGGATAATTTAAATTCCTTTGCATTTACTTGAGCATGTTCTATAAGCTAGTATGTGGTTTATTTTAGAGAAAGTCCCAGGTGGGACTGAGAAGAATGTGGATTCTGTTGTTATTGGGTGGAACACTCTATTGATATCTACTAAGTCCATTTGTTCAAATGTTTGAACATTTGTTGTTGTTGTTGTTTTGTCCAGTTGATCTGTTTATTTGTGACAGTGGGATATTGTGGTCTCCTATTACATTTGTATTAATGCTTGCATGATTTTTTCATATCCATTAATGTCTGTTTTACATAGTTTTATGTGCCGATATTTAGTGCATATGTATTTATGATTGCTTTCTCTTCTCTAGGATTGCTCCCTTAACAAGTATGTAGTGACTTTCTTTGTCTTTTCTGATCAGTCTTAGCTTGAAATCTACATTGTCTATAAATAGAATAGCTACCCCTGCTTTTTTCCAGGTTCCTGTCACATGGAGTATTGTTTTCTATCCTTTGATTTTTCAGTCCATAAATTTCTTTTTGCATTGTGTTTCTTTTATGCAGCATATTGTTGAGTCTTGTTTCCTGATACATTCTGCCAATTTTTTTTGATTGGTGAACTGAGACAATTCACATTGATGGTTATGACTGATATATATTGATTTATCCTTGTCATATTATTTTCCTGTTGTTGATTCCCTTTCTTTCCCTTCTGTTTAATTGCTTGCCTTGATGCGGGTGGATTCATTCTATTGGGATTCATGGAATTGTCTTTTCCTCAATTATCCTTCAGAACTTTTTTGGGGGGGGTACTGGGGATCAAACTCAGGTCCTTGAGCTTGCAAGGCAGGCGACAGAACCACTGAGCTAAATCCCCGGCCCCTTCAGAACTTTTTAGAGTGCTGGTTTGGCGGTCCTGAATTTCTTCAGGTGTTCTTTACTATGGAAGTATCTTATTTCCTCATCAATTTTGAAAGTTAACTTGGCAGGGTACATCTTAGTTACAGGTTGTTTTCTTTTAGGGCTTGAAAAACTGCACTCCAAGCTCTCCTCGACATAAGAGTTTGTGTTGAGAAGTCTGCTGTAATTCTGATGAGTTTTCCTTTATAGGAGATCTATTTCTTTTCTCTAACAGCCTTTAATATTCTGTTCTTGTGTTTAATTTCTGGAATCTTGGTAGTCACATACCTTGGTGTAGATTTTTTTCTGATCATGGATAATTTGAGTTCCATATTCCTCAATTATCTGTATGTCTAATTCTTTTTCCATGCTTGGGAAGTTTTCTGCTATTACTTCTGTGAACAGGTTTTTATTTGTTTCTTTGTCCGGTTTTTTGTTTGTTTGTTTGTTTTGGTGGTACTGGGGATCAAACTCAGGACCTTTCACTTTCGAGGCAGGCGGTGCCACTTAGCTAAATCCCCGGCCCAGTGAACAGGTTTTTTAATGTCCTCTGTGCTATCTTCTGATTTTTCACTGATTCCAGTTTATCTTATGTTATTCTTCTTTGCATCATCTAGCAGCTCTTAAATTAATTTTTCGTGGTCCCTTGCTATTGTTAAGGAATCTTTCTTTTCATGATCACTAACTGCAAACCTGTCTTCTAGATCTAATAGTCTATCTTCACATTGGTTGATTCTGCTGCATATACTTTCAATAGAATTTTTAATCTTCTGGTTATCTATTTGAATCTGTGTTATGGAATCCAATTCTTTCCTGTCTTGTGTTTCCTAACCGCCTCTTTTTTTTTCAATCTGTATCTACTCTAAATTCATTCACTGTGTCCTTCATTATGTTCATCACTCCTTTAGTTACCTGTGTAATTACTTCTGATTTGTTTTTTTCCTAAAGACTCATTTATCTGCTTTGTTACTTCTACTGCTACCATTTCAGAAAGTTCATCTGGGTGGGTGACTTTTGATTTCTTCCACCTCATGCCTGCTGGATTTGCCTTAGGTGAGCTGGAGGCCTGGAATTCCATCTTGCTTCTGTGTTTTCTCATTTTCTATTTTTTAAATCTCTTTTCTGCATTGATACTTGTAAATTGCTTATGGTAGATTACTTTACTAGTGTTGAGACATCATTAGGAAATGAGTACTTTTCAGAGATGTCTTCTAGGAATAACTGGCTTTTGGCTTTTGAGTCTGTCCCCAAGGCTATGCCTTTTCAATTTATTAGGGATGAGAGGTTGCCCTAGCACCCACTTCTTGGTATTGGACTATGGTATTGTTTATAACCCCCAGACAATCTTGGTATTGGCATACAAGGAAGAACAACTGATTCCAACAACTATGTCACCTTGGCTCAAGTAGTACAATCAGTAATAACAATAGCATCAAGTACAATCTAGAAAATGACAAACTATGATAGCTGTCAATTTGCCACCTTTACCCATAGGTACAAGATTTATAGTTATATAAAAAAATCTAAAACAAATCAGAAAATTATACATGGTAAATATTCACTCACTAGAGCGATTTTACCCTCAGGGGAAAAATTTTAAAAGGAATAAGAGGAAAAAATAGAGAAATAAAAGAAGAGAAAGAGATTAGAAGCAAGGACAAAGGACAAAGGAAGATTATCCAATCTTTAAGAAACTGTTGAAGAAGAAAGGAGGGAATGAAAGAAGGAAAAAAACCCAAAAAACAAAAAAATGAAAAATATTCACAATCATGAAAAAACAAAAGCAATCAAGACAAAAAGCAAGGAGAGAGAGAGACAGAGAGAGAGAGAGAGAGAGAGAGAGATTTCTCTGTGATTTCCGCCTATGGTTATCTTCTGGGGTCTACAGTCTTGTGGTAGTGTCCACTTCACTACATGACTCTGCTACATGATATGCGAAGGAGACAGACAGAGCCCAGATCCATGTGATCATCCCAGCAAGTCTGAAGTCAGATTAGGGCAGAGTGTTTATTCTGGTGCTTTCTACTCCCTAGAAGTTCAGGCTGGTCCTGGCCTCTGATTGTGGGGTTGAGGCCTTAGTTTTTCAGTCTACAACACTCAACATTTTTCTTGTCAGTGAGACCATAGCTCCTTGACCCTGGTCATTTCCCATGGTTTTTCTTCACCTAGTTACTTTGAGATTTCAACATTGGTAACCCTGAGATGAACCCAACCCATAGCTGTTCTGAGTTCCAGGTTCAGTTGGCCCCTCCTTAAAATGTCATCTGCGCAAGCGCAAAGACCCGAGTTCAATCCCCGGTCCCCCCCCAAAAAAAATGTCATCTTCCCAAGCACCGTCTTCAGGGGACATGGCAATTGATTGCACTGGAGTTCTCACCAGGTGTTGTAGTATCCAGGATTCATTGCTCCGTTCCACTGGTACATTTATCCATGGAGGGCTCTATATTCACCTGCTTTCAATGAGTCCCTATAGATTTGATCCTCCTCTCTCATGCCATGTGTCTGGGATCCAGGGAGAAAATGCAGATTGCCCCCTCCTTTTTCTGCATTGAGGTCTGTCTTTTCACTTTCTCTGTGGACTCCAGTTTTCCCTTCAGATCTTTCCTGGGTCCCAGGGATCCATCTCCCTCCTTTTCTTCCCTAAGCTGTTACTTTCCAGTGTCTAGATTCTGAATCTTGGAGATATTGCTTTGTTACTGCTTATTGCTCTGCCATCTTCCTGGAAGACTCCGCAAATAATACATTTTATCAAACCTAAGACACCACTGATTACCAATGCACCATTGTTATGTATATTACTGTGAAATAAATTTATAAAAAGCTGTGCCAATCAAGCCAATATTTGCCATCTATTAAATAATGCATTGTAGTTGCAGAAACATAAAAATGTGAAAATAATTAAATTTCACCAAGAGAATGAAAGTAAGTTAGTATGTTTTTAAAATGTGAAAAAATCCAGGGTATAGTCCCCTGTAATCCCAGCACTGTGGGAGGCTGAGGCAGAAAGATCTCAAATTCAAGCTTAGCCTGGACAACTTAGTGACTTTTAGCAGATTCTGTCTCAATATTAAAAATAAAAAGGGGCTAGGGATGTAGTTCAGTGCAAAGGCCCTGGGTTCAATCTCTAGGAGGGAGGGAAGGAAGCAGGGAGGGAGCCAGAAAGAGAGGGAGGAAAGCAGAGAGAAAGAATATGAATGAATGAAAGATAACAGAAGCTGATGCTTGAATGTACTGGTAGAATTGTTGCTGTGGAGGCTTCCTACATATATGAGAAGAAAGGATGCCTCCTTAGGAACATCTGAAGGCATTTGCTCATGTCGTTTGGGATCCAGCTCAATCTGCAGCTCAGAGTGGATCTGAGCTCTTAAGTAGGTATAAAGGGATGTTCTCTGTACATCACAATATACGCTATTAGAGTTGAGGATCTCTGCCCAATGAGGCAACAGCTATCATCATGGTGGAGCAAGGATTTCCACACAGATGCTCTCTGCATCTGCACTGGCCTCTAGTTTTCAGTGGACTTTTGTAGTGTTGAAACCAACACTGTGAGGAGAGGGCAGGGATGACTCACGTCTTTTGTAGGATAAGGACAATGAGACTCAGAGCCATTAAGTGAGTCAGTCTAAATCATACAGCTGGTGACTGGTTAGGCAGGGACTTAGAACCTGGATCCTGTCTATGTTCTAAGAAAAATATAAAACAGGAAAGCTGAGCTGCAGGTAAATCAGACCTGCTGGGGTAGGGGCGACGAGCAGAGTCTTTGGCAAATTTCAAAGTTAATTAAAGAAAACAAACCAATGAAGAAGAAATCGGCTTTGACCTGTATCCAAGCCTTTTCCCAGTGACAGCCTTCCACCTGCCCTTCTGAACCAAGTTTATTAACAGAAGTACATGCAGAGCTGTTTGGCTTCCAGACTGAACCCTTGGGCAGTTTCCTTTCCCGGAAAGGGACAATTATTGCCTAAGGAAGTCAGGAGGCAGTGAGAAAGGAAAACATAATTTCCTCAATCTGTGGAATCAAAGAGAGAAACTGGTGAAAACTCTGGTCTAAAAATTTATATTCCCCTGGTAAGCTTAACCTGTGTTTCTGGAAAGCTTAGCTGCTGCTTACTGGGAAATTTCTTAGGATGGGAGACAAGGGAGACCCAGGCTTTGTTCCTAGTTATTCTGACCCTAAGTGGTTCAGGATGCTATGTCCTGCAGGGTGAAGGGGAGTGAGTTGGGATACAGGAGAAATAGAAAATGAAAGATCAACAATGATGTCTCCTTTTACAAATTAACTTTTGGTTCTTTCCCATCTATACAGGTCTCTAGACTTGGGTGAATTAAGCCTCAAAGCCCCAGGTAAACAAATACTCTTATTAGCTTTTCATTTGGAGTGACCTGTGGTCCCAAAGGAATTCATCCATGTTAAAGCTGTGTCATTCCATTCACAGAGTGACCTTTCTACCTTACCAATCAGCCAGATCCCTTTCATCAGTGAGTAGGCGACTCCTTTCCAGGGACTCTGAAGACATTCTTCTGTTGTCTGTGGGGCAAGAGTGATAGAATTATGAACCTAATGTGTTCCTCATCCATGCTTTGCCTTCAGCCTTGAACCCTTTCCAGCTTCCAAAGGGAGCTAGAAATCCCTGTGGAAGAAAGTGTGGGTTTTGGAGCCAAACAAACAATCCTGAGTCTACTTTCATCACATATAAGCTGCGTGGTCCTAGGGACATTATGTCCTCTCTGAGCCTGTTTCCTCGTGTATGAACTAGAAGACTTCTACTACTTACTTTATGATATTCTTATGAGATCTGGATGAAATTATGTATGTTTTACCTAACATGGGTCTGGTTCATGATACTTGGAGAACTCACACTAGTTTCTTAGTCTCTGATTTCTGTTCCTGCCTCTGCCAGAGTCTCCACCTCTGTCAGTTACCTGGGCAGATTCACCTGAGGAAGTGAACACCTCTTTTATGGAAACCTAAAGGCTCATGGAGAAACAGGGTGCTCTGTGTTGTACCTCTAGGAATGAGAAAAATTAGTAATGGCTTCTTTGGGTCTAAGGGCAAGCAACTTAAAAACTAATTGCCAGGGTGAAGAGCTCCTTCTACAATGATCACGATAAAATGCATGGCTAGTGGATTCATGAGTTGGTCTTTGACTATGGAGCAAGGCACAGGTTGAGTGGCTCAAGCAGGGTCAAAGCTAAGACTGCTGCAGTTGACTAACAGCAAACTTGTAGAGTCCATGAGATGTTCTGCCTGACCCAATTTCCCTTTATAGGTCTTTATTTCATTTAAGGACTCAGCAAATCTCTGTATTAGTTTCCCATGGATACTGTAACAAATTACCAAAAAATGAGAAGGTTTAAAGAAAAAAATTGAAAAGCAGCTTCTCTGATAGTTCTGGAGGTGAGCACTCTCCCGGGAACAGTAGGAATGACTCTTTCCTTACCTCTTCCCACTGCTCATGGATGTCAGCATTCTTTGGCTTCCTTTGCTTCTGACTTCACAACTCCAGTCTCTGCCCCTGACTTCACATATACTGTATTCTATTGCTGATGGATGGAAAACACCTCAGCCTCCCAAGTAGCTGGGATTATGGGTGTGCACCACCACACTAATCTCCTAATTTTACATACTACTGAGAGATTTTTAAAAATCTTACGAATTCCAGTATGACAGTACTTTCTTATCGTGGATTATAAAATGTTAATATGTGATTTTTAAAAATTATTTTACTTTATTTATTTTTTTGGTATTAGGGATCAAACTCAGGACCTCGTGCTTGCCAGGCAAGCACGGCACCACTGAACTACATACCCAGCCCTCTAATATGTGATTTTTTAAAAATGTGTATATGTCTCTTAGAATCAGAGAAATAAGGAAAATAAAATCTATTTTGTTGGGCTATTTTGACAATTAAAAAAGTTGTTAAATGTTAATGACTGGTATGCTGTTCTCAAATAGTAGTTGTTAGCTATTGTTGTTGTTGTTGTTGTTACTATTATTATAAGAAATGAATAGTTGGGGCTGGGGATTTAGCTCAGTGGTGCAGCTGCCTGCCTTGCAAGCATAAGGTCCTGAGTTCAATCCCTGGTACCAAAAAAGAAAGAAAGGAAGGAAGGAAGGAAGAAAGAAAGAAAGAAAGAAAGAAAGAAAGAAAGAAAGAAAGAAAGAAAGAAAGAAACTTGGCAATAAATTGTAAAATGTCTCTCCCACCCCACCCTCTATCTGTATGCCCTACTGGCTTTGCTGTTGAATTTTCAAGCTCAGGCATGCACAAACACAGAGAAGAATGAGGGAAACATTACCACTTCCCAGTTCTTATTGGAGAGAAACCACAATGACATGCTAAGTACGGTGGCGGCAGGGTCAGCTCTTGCATTGGCATTGCATGCACCCCGGTTCTCACAAGATAAGTGAGGGAAGAAGGAACTTGACCTACTTGAGCAGCATGTGCATCAGTTCTGCAGGAATACTGGGACAGGACATCATGTCCATCAAGGACATAGATCTGGGCCACAGTTCTGAGTCTGCTGCTTGCCGACCATGGCACTTTAAGCACATGATTCAATGTCCTTTTGGACTCAGTTTCTTCTCTGTTAGACAGAGATAAACAATTACTACTTTCCAACCTTGTGAGGGGAAAGCATAAATTAGGGTTCCTGTTGGGCTAAAGGCTAGAAACTCAACCACAGCTGCACGAAGAAGCTAATAAGCCACATTATTTTTCCTTATATTTTTATTTATGTTATTGTCTTAGTTACTTTTCTCGTTGCTGAGACAAAATACCCAACATTCAAAGTTAAAGCAGGAAAGGTTTATTTAGATCACAGTTTGTAGAGGTTTCAGTCCATAATTAGCTGGCTCTAAGGCAGAGTGGCGTGGAAGACAGGCCTTGCAGAGGAGAAATAGTTCACGGTGGGGAGAAGGTAGCAAAGCAACAAGGAACGACCACAGACTCTTTCTATCCCTTATTTCTCATCCAGACTACTTAGGGCAGGTAGCACTCACACCCTTAATCCTAGTGCCCTTGAGCCTAGCATTGCACCATGAATCAATTCCAGTGTAACACTCTCTAGATCCAGCCACCTCTGAAAAAGCCCCACCTATGACCACATGAGGCTTTGGGGGACATCTAGACACAAGCCATAACAGTTATTATTCAAGTTCCTTGAATTTTCGGATGCAGTCCTATATCTTACTGTAGGAAGGAGCAGTGTGTAGGGCAATACCCAGATCAGGTTTTAGAGCCCAGGGAAAATCCCTTTGTTCCTTATCCTCCACACCCCAATCTATCATCCAGGAGCTACCTTGGGCAGAGATAGCTGTCAGTGTTCATGATAAAAGGATTAAGAATACACCTGCCTTGAAAGTGCAAGCAAGGTCTCCAGTTCGATCCCCAGTACAAAAAAAAAGGATTAAGAATGAAGTGTTCCTGCCAGGCCTGGTTGTGCACACCTGTAATTTCAGCACTCTGGGAGGCTGAAGCAAGAGGATTACATTTAAGCCCAGCCTGGGCAATTTAGTGACTTAGAAAGACCCCATCTCAAAATAAAAAGGAATGTAAAAAAGACTGAGGATGTAGCTCAATGTTAACCCTCAGTACCACAAAATAAAGTAAATCAGAAAGTGTTCTATAGGGAGAGCATTTCCTGAGAACTACCTGTGCCACGTATTGTCCCTACCCTTAATTCAATACCCCTTATCATTCTGTAAGGTGTTACAACACTCTGTTACATTTGACTAAATGGGGCCGGGGATTTAGCTCAGTGGTGCAGCTGCCTGCCTTGCAAGTACAAGGTCCCGAGTTCGATCTCTGGTACCAAAAAACTGAAAAATACATTTGACTAAACAGAGGCCCATTGAGAGGCAGGCAGTGTGTCCCAGATCCTAAAGCAAAGTCTCAGGGTGCCCAAGCAGTGTTCCTCCTGCATACTGTGCTGTGCTAAGGGACAGGCATATTATGCTGAGGGACATTATGCTGAGGACAGGCACATCCAGCCATCCGATTGCCTGAGTGACAGTGCTGAAGATTCTTAAGGGGAACCATTGGTCAGCTAAGACCTAAACCTCCTTTGTTGTCTTCATTCTTTGATCTAAAAGACTTTTACAGTGGACCCTTGATTTACAAACTCATTTCATTCCCAAGGGCTAGTTGTAACTCAAGTTGGTCTATTGCCTTCAAAATCTCTCTCTCTGTCCTGTATAATTTTAGGCCACAGTTTCTTCCAAGCAGATCTCAGGGTCCTTAGAGAGACATTGGCCCAGGATTTCTCAATTAACCCCACACAGGAAAGGATGTTGTAATGTTCCTTCCAGAACTCTCTAAGGGTTAAATCTCTATCTGAGACCATCTGGAAGCACAAGCAGCCAGCATTCAGGTCATATCTCAAGTCTTTGGTTGTAAGTTAAAATTAAAATTCCAGTCGTAACCCAAGTTGTCAGGCCGGTCATAACTCGAGGGTCCACAGCCTAGCAGGTGCTGTGGACACTAGGAATACCTCCAAGGAACCCAACCTGTGGTCCCTGATTCAGGGAGTTTTCGGAGTAGTAGAGTAGTGTGTCTGTTTTCTGTAGCTAATATCAGAACACAACAGCCTGGATAAGTTGTAAGAGTCACAGTTCTGGCTGTATCTTGTGATGTCCTTCATGCTGGCATGGTCCCAAGGTGGGAGGAGCCCTGTGGTGTGTGCATGCGTGTGTGTGCGTGTGTGTGTGTATGTCTGTGTCTGTGTCCTTCGTCCTCCTCCCTCTTCTTACAAAGCCATCGGGGGCTCTACCATGATGGCCTCATTGAAGCCTAACAACTCCCACTTCTAAACATCATAATCAATTCAGTTTCCACCCTCTTAAACCTCATGATGGGGATCCAACTTTGACTTGAGTTTTTTGGGAGGACTAACCATATTCAAACTGGAACAAGTGGGAAGGGCCATGTGTGGCCCAGGTTTCTTAGGCCTGAAATTTAAATACCTTGAAGAGCTCTCTGCATGAAGACAAGTACAAAATGAGGAACAGGGGATAAGTGGAGTAACCCAGTGGTATAGTGCATGCTTAGTATGTGTGAGGCCCTGGGTTTCATTCCTAACACTCCCCTTCCTCCAAATAAAAAGAAAGAAAAGGAAACAACGAACCAACCAGCCAGGATTCAGGCCTTGGAGGGAGAGGGTGGTAAGGACACTTATTAGTGCTGCTATTGTTACCAGGTTCTGGGGTGCTGAGGTCTCCACTTCGAGATAGTTTCTAGGTTCTTTCTCTCCTAAGCAAAGAATTGATCAAGACAACTGCAAACAGTAGCAAAGTTTTATTAAAGGTAGGAAAAGAAACAGGCTCTGTAGAGCAAATTTGGGTCAAGTAAAAGTATGGAAAACCACCACACAAGACAGAACACTGGCAAAAACTCAGTGTGGCCTTTCCTTTTTGTATCACCCATTTCTCAGGCTGATATCAGGTCTAGGTCATCCTATTGAAAACTTGCTTAAATTCTCGAGAGACAGTCCACATGCAGGGCTTTAGGAACTGTTTTGACCATGTGTCCTGGGATTTTGTAATTAATAGGTCACACCTAATTCCTTAGCCTGTTTTGCCACACCCTAATCCAATGTCTCACTGTCACTCTGCATTAGGGGAAAACAAAGGAGTCGGCAGCAAGGAGAGTAAAATGTACCCAGGGCTGCTGAGGACCAAGGGAGCCTACTGGGAGAAGTGGTGTCCATGTTGAAACTCAGAGGCTGGAGCAGAGAGTACTGGCAGAGGGAAAATGAGTGCACAGCTAGAAAAAGGAACTGGCATGGTTTCCTGGGAGCGCAAGGAGAACATCCTTTTCTCCTTCCTTACTACATCCAGGGCACCAGGGAACCAAAGTACCTGGCTCCGAGTTGCCACATCCTAATGGTTGACAGGACCCTGTCCTAGGCAGCAGGACTGTCACCTTTCCTCTGAGCTCCCTGGCCAAGCTCACGTCCCAGGAAAAGTCTCCCTTGCTTGGTCCCTGCACTCCAAGAGCACAGTCCTGCAGTAGCCACGCCTGGTTGTGCTTTCCTGGTTAGCTTAGGTTTGTATTTGCAGAATAAAATGATCCAGGAAAGCATCCTCTGTCATGAGTTAACCTGAGACGCAGTGCAACAGATTCAGAGAACCGAAAGAGAGGGAAGGGGAGAGGTGGAAAGACTACTTTGAGCAGAAAATTCTTCAGTGAGGTAGAACTTGAGAGACATCTACTCAACTTAGAGGAGGGGTAAAGGTAGTTGTCCCCTTCTGGCCCCAAGGGAAGGTTTCAGCAGAGTGCCCTAGTGGCTCTGAGTTCCTCAGGGGGCAAAGGTCATGTCCTGAATGCCTTTGTTTCCTGTGTGCAGCTCAATGCCCGTGGCCTGAATCATGATTGAATGGGCTTCGGCAGCGCTCTTTCTAATGCTCCAGTCCCCAGGCCAGGTTGGCAGTGAGAAGTGGACAGACGACCTGTCCAGCAGAAGCAGCAGCCTTTGGGTACAGGGCCATGGTGCCTCCTTGGAGGCTCAGAATCCAGTGACGTTCTGGGAGGCATCCCCTGAACATTTCTCAGATACTGTGGGCAGGCTGGTCAGGGCAGGGACGGCCCCTCCAGAGTCTGGGGAAGCTGGCTCTCCTCTGGGCTCTGATGCACTTGAGCCCTTTACCTTCTCTGAGTTTCAGTTCTCCGACCTGTACAATATCATGACACTTGCTCTACACTTGTGATTGAGGAGGGAACAGTAAAGAAGGGAAGAATGTAAAAGCTCCCTAAAAATGATTTGCTATTACTCAGTCTGAAGCTTGTGCTGAGTGACTTGCTCATCAGCCCACACTCCACCACAGCGTCTCCAATGGCATCTGGAGGAAGGACATTATTCAAGTTCACTTGTGGGTTCAGAATGGACCCTGCCCCCAGGAAACAACAGACAAGGCTTCCACCACACCGCACCTCTTAACTAGGAGTGGGGTCACCTTGGCACTGCAGCTGGCTGGGAGGGAGAGGATGTCCAGTGCAGACACCTGTGAACACACTGCTGGTTTCTTATCTGCACCCTCACCTGCACCTGAGTCTCATCTCACCACTGCAGTTTTGGGGGTCTTGTGGTCTTTTTTTTTTTTTTTTTTTTTGCATAAGATAGGGAAAGGAAGAAGAAAATGAAGAGCGGTTTGAATTTGCAATCAGAATTCATTTTAGGCTCCAGCAAAGGGGAAAAGATCCTACTTGGAGATACTGCTCTGTGGTCACTGCAAGGCAGAGCTCTCTTTCTCTGAACCTGCAGCCTCTTGCAGTTATATATGGTCATGTGACCAACTCTTAGCCAATGGGATGCGAGTGACTGGTCTCTAAAGCCCTCCTAGTCTTGTTCCTTAGTAATCATTTCTCTTTCTGCATGGTTCCATTAGCAACAACCCCCAGAGTGACTATGGAATCCTGGGAGGGATGGGGCCATTCCAACCTGTTCACTTACCCAATACTGCTGGGTGAGCAGGAAATAAACATTTATCAGGAGTCTATGCCGATCAGTAGAGCCCATGAGCCCTGTCAGCTCCAGGTGGCAATGGTGATTGATCTCTGCCTTCCTCTACCACCTTTCCCTCTATCAATATTACCTTACCACACTATGCAATCATTGTGTGGGAATGTTCAGCAAAATTTAAATTAGGGGAGCTGAGGATTTAGCTCAGTGGTTCTGCTACCTGCCTCATAAGTGCAAGGTCCCGAGTTCGATCCCTGGTACCAAAAAATATTTAAATTAGGGGCTCATGTCCTTCTTTTCAATTTTGTGCCATGCCTACCAAAGTTCTGGCTTAATAGTCACTGGGGTAAATCTTACTTTCAACATCCTGTGCAATCCATGGGAAGTTCCTCCATCAGGAATGTCTGTTCCTTTTCCCTGCCTCTGAACTTTTGCTCCCTCACCCATACCCGGTTTCCACCTCTCCTCTGTAGGGTCTCTCCTTGTGGCCACAGGGTTCTAACTCTCCTTCCTTCAAAGTCATAGCACCTATGGTCACTTGATTGACAATTTGTTGAGATAACATTTGCATTATTGTCTTAGCGTGTGGCAGGGTAACCATAAAATAATGATGCATTTAAGAGATGGGCAGGGGGAGAGAAGAAGAAGAGAAACTGAAAAGGAGGAGTCAAGGAGGTAGGAAGAAAATAGGCAGAGCTCAGCTGTCATGGAAACCAGGAAGAGAACATTCCAAGGGGGAGGTGACACCAGATGATCCACCACAGAGACAGTGAGTGGTTAAGAAAGATAGAAACTGCAAAAGAGGGGTCTGGCGGGGTGGAAATGAGACACGTGTCAGTAAGCCCAATGACGTGGGCTGAGGAAGGAATGAGTAGGAAGAAAATGGAGACAGGTAAAATAAACATGAAGATTAGGAGGAAGAGAAGAGGGTTGAGTGGCAGCTGGAGAGAAGTGTGTGGCAAGGAAAGATTAAAAACATTTTCTTTGAGGTAAGTGAGACTTACTGACAGGAAGTAGCCAGCAGAAGGGAAGGGGTTAAAGAAAAGTAAGGAAACAACCAACAGAGCTGAGTTCCCGAGCACCCTGAGCAGTGGGGCTCGGTGCTGGGCCCCAAAAGGCGGAGGGACCTAAGTCTGTGTTCACCCATGGGCTTGCAGGAGTGGCACTTGTCCTTCCTTCCTGCCTAAGTGGTGGCTAGTTTGGTGTGAACCAAAAGATGAGCCCCCAGCCAATGGCTTCCGTGATTTTCAGAACAGGAGCAACCTTGGGGTCCCCGTGACCCATCCCTTCCGCATACTTCCCATCCCAGGGCACCTTTCTCACCAACCTTCCTCCAGCCAGGAGCTGCCCTGATGTCTCCAGGTAAGAACAGTGCAGGGCTGGTCTCTGAGGTCTCCATTCAGGCCCTTTGGAGTCTTTTACCTTCCTGGTTTAGCTTCTTGAACACCTGGACTACAACTCCCTGATCTCAATTTTTCCTGGCAAACAGGTGACTTATTGCTGTAAATAGTGATCAGAAGGGAATTCTTTTAGCCAGGCATGGTGGCACAGTGCTATAATTCCAGCACTCAGGAGGATGAGGCAGGATTGCCTTGAGTTTGAGGTCAGCCTGAACTGCATAGCCAGACCCTGTCTCAAAAAACAAAAAGCAAAGCAAAGTGAACAAACAAACAAACAAACACCGAACAGAATTCTTCAGTTTAAGAAGTCTGATTATTAAATTATAAAAAAGAAAGGCTTGGCAGTTTTGCACACAAGTTCTACGCCCCCCCCCCCGCCCCCCGAACCCTCAGCCTTCTCTTTGAGCTCTATCCTGTTTTAAAATTTCTTATTTTGAAACAGGGTGTAAGTCACTAAATTGATCTTCCTGCCTCAGCCTCACAGAGTACTGTCATTACAGGTATGTGCCAACATGCCCAGGTTGTCCCTTGTTCATGATGGCCATGTGAGTAATGCCAGTGGCCCCAGGCTCTGTGACTTCCCCTTGACTTGTCCCTTAGGGACACTTTCTAGGACACGGCTAAGCTGTTAGTCCACCGATCTTCAGAACGATCCTACACAGCATTACTGGTCTCCACTCCAGGGGAAGTGAAGCTTCCAGAGGTGGGTACGCACAGGGCTTCATTGGGCTGTCCGACCGGCTGCACTTTGACCCCATGGGCTCTGGGTGTCTGCCCTGACCCCCTCCGGGACCTACTGCACTGGGGTGGGGGTGGCAGCTCTGTGATAGCTCCGGGGCCCCGCCCCCGCCCTTCTCTTCTCCAGAATTAGCGGCTGCTGGCGGTTGCAAACCCTCCCAGAGGGACTCTTCCTGCCCCTAAGCAGATGCCAGACTGGCCGGACGCCTTTTTAGACCCAAGGCTCTGTCTTCACTTTTGAGTCTCAAGCTGGCTTGGACTGAGGCGACCAGAAAGACCGGGGTGCCACAATGAGGAAGGGTCGTTGCCCCCACCCACCCGGAGCAGAGACAGCGGGGCGGTGAGGCCGGGGAGCGACAGGGCCATTGGTGTCCGCCAGGAGGCGCTGTCGGCTCGCGGAGCCGGGTTCGGGGCTGCAGCTTCAATCTGGGCGCAGTTGGGAATGCGGGTAGAGACACACCCATCCCAAGGCGTTGCGGGGTCTGAGCGAGAACCGACAGGAGGACCTTTTGTGACACTCTTCTTTTTCAAATGTTTATTGACCAGTTATTAAAACAATAGTCTTTTGTTTTAAAGACATCACCAAAGCAAGTTTAAAGAACTCTATCAATATTGTCCTCCCATGAAAATATTATTTTTAATTTAGTTTTTCCACACTTTTATTAGTGCATAGTGGTTATACTGATCGGTGGGTTTTGTTTTGGCAGATTTGAACGTGCACATAACTAGTACTTTGATCATTTCCCACACCACCCTCCTTCCCCAATTTCTCCATTAGTTTCACATTTTGGGGAGAGAGTGTGATACGTCCAAGGCATTTTGATCATATTTATCCTCCCGTATTATTATAGTATGTCCAAGATACTTAAGGGTACCAAGGTGACTCACGCTGGGAGTCCAAACTCAAGACCCCTTTGGGACTGGCAGAGTTGAGTCTGGTAGGAGAGGGAAAGTGAGGATGAAGGGGTGGGAGAGCTGGGGGGGGGCGGGTAATAGCTTCAGCTGGGGGAGGGATCCCCGGCCCAGGGATTCGGCCTTGAAAGAAGGAAGGAGCTGCCACCCGCATCCCGTCATTTGTTGCAACAGAACCTGTGGACGTTCTGCCTCTGCATGTTGTTGGATCAGTGACAAAGGGCACTATTCCTTGCCCTCCAGCTCCAGCTTGTTGATTTTGTTGTTGTTGTTTGATTTATCTTTTTGCTTTGTTTTTGTTGTATTTGGGGGGGCTTTACCTTTTTTTTTTTTTTTTTTACTTTTAATACTTTAGCAGTTAGAGGCGAGTCTTCTTTAACTCGATCTTGTCTTCTACATTTGAAAAGTATCTCATGCCTGTTAAAATTTCCTTGGCTTTTTCAGAGTCATCTTGTTCAAAAGCTTTCCTCAAATTTTGAGTAAACTTGCTCTGTTTAGCTCTGACAGTGGATTCAATCTCTTTTATGGCAGCTTTCTTTTGAGCTTCTGCGAGTTTTTCATTAATTCCCATTATTTCCACGAGGAACTGATTGCCCATTTCATAATCTGTCCCTTCAGGAATCTCGATTTAGCTTACTAGGTAAAGTCCCCTGTTCAGGGGGGCCAGAAAAGTCTTATAGGCATCATTCACCAGGGTTGAATGCTTCTCTGATAATTCCTTTTCAGTCTGAGACCTCTGGCTGAAGAGATCTGGGTAGACAAGACACCGTAGTTGCTGGTACCTATGCTGGAGCTTTGTGGTGTCCATGCTGAAGGAATGGTTGCTATTTGAGCAGTGTGTCCCTCCCCCCAGCTTGTTGATCTTGAGAGGTAAATTAGAAGTGGAAATGGATGAGGCAAATGTTAAGAATATGCTAGAGACAGGGGACCCAGTCTGAACACTCATTCTGCTAATTGATACAATATCCACAGGGCAGCCTGCAGGAGCAGCTGTCACACTTGGTACAGATATCATAAAACTGTATGCTGGAAATACTTCAATATATTGACTGGTGCGGGGAGAGAAGATACAAGGAATAGAAGTTGGGGAATGATAAGTCTTTCTTGTTTTAAAGATTTGTTTTGTTTTTGAAGTTTGTATCATTGAAACAACTGAAGAACTATATTGATATTATTGCACCTCTTAGAATTATTATAATTATAGTTATAGCTTATACTATATAATTATTATTATATTGTGCTGGAATAGGGTGTTTAATTTGGAATCAATAAATTGAAACAAACCTAGACCTTGTATTTACAGAATTTTTTTTAAAAAAGTTTTTTTGAGGGCTGGGGATTTAGCTTAGTGGTACTGCACCTGCCTCAAAAATGCAAGGTCCCGAGTTTCATCCCCGGTACCGCACACAAAAAAGTTTTTTTGAAACAGGGTTTCCCTGTGTAGTCTGTGCTGGAATAATTGCTGATTTAGAGTGAGTTCCTTGCCTACCTGCTATGTGTGAAAGGAAACTTTTGCTATTTTAATACCTTGAGATTTGGGGATTACTTGGTAAAGGAACATGTCTGTATTAGTTGCTTTCCAGTCACTGCGACAAAATACCTGACACCTACACTTTACAGGAGAGGTTTATTTGGCTTACAGTTTTCAGTGGGTTCAGTCCATGGTTGGCTGGTTCCAAGGCAGAGGAAAGCTACCCATCTTATGACAGCCAGGAAACAGGAAGGAGCCAGGGACAGGAATAGACCCTTCCAGGTCACCTCCAGTGACCCACCTCCTAACAGCACATTCAGCCATGAACTCATCAATGGATCAGTCCACTGGTGAGTACAGCATCCCCTGATCCAATCACCCAAAAGCCCCACCTCTGAACACATGACACTTTGGGGGACATTTTATATCTAAACCATACCAATGACATAGTCAATTTTGATTAATGAAGGATCAGTCTTGACTAATAAACAACTTATTGTATTAGTCTATTTATCTTCTTGATTGGTATAGGAATTATCCAGTGTCTATCTGTCCTCCTTACAGCACCTATCTTGTACATGGAGTTATTTAGTAAAGATTGTTAGGTTCATATATGTCTATAAAAGTTCCAAGAAACAGTGCAACATTTGAGCCAAAGAAGAGGGTGTACATGGTATTATTTCCCTATGTGCCCCTGGCTGGCAGTGCAGAGGCCTGTGGAAGCAGGCTCTCCAGGCCGTCTCTTCCTGTAATCCCTCTTTAATCTCCATCAGGTCTACCTCTGACCCCACTGCCTCCTTGCAGTGTAAGTAAAGCCTGGCCTGAGTCACAGGGAGAACAGTTCAGAGCAGAGGTGGGGCAGAAATAAGAAGGCACGGCAGGCCGGGCAAAAGCCAACAACAGGGCGGTGGACCTGGGGTGAAGTGAGGAGTAGTTTGGGAAGAAGGTGGGTGCAGGGCTGGCAGAGCTCTGGAAGGTTTCTGTGTCATTGCCCTACTACACATTCCGCCCCGCGCCCCAGGTGGCTAAATTCTGTTCATTGGAGCATGCGAGGAATGTATGCTGACCCGTCCGGGCAGACCTTGCAGAAGCCCATTAACATTCTATAAATGGCCATGAGGAGCACAGCAGTGGGGACATGAATATTAACACGCTGGCCTAAGGTTCCGACCCCTTTCTCTGCTGCATTTAGCCTGCTAAACAATGCCTACAGACTGTTTCATTTTTGATCAGAGCATCAATCAGACTTGGAGCATCTAACACCCTTTTTTGAAATGAGTCTGCTGGAGGAATGTTACAGAAGAATCTCCATCAGCCACAAAATTGCTTTTTTAAAGTATCAACTCCATTTATGTTGCCCTCCTGCTAGAAGGCTCACTGTTTCTCCAGGAAACAATTCAAACGCATCTACAGGCCCTAAGAGGCCTCAACTTCCAATCTATTTCATCTCCTCTGTCAGGCACCTGCTCCCTTTTTCGTTCTGGAGAGCCATGGGCTCTACCTGTGAGTTGTGCACCGTGTTCCCTTTGGGGCCAATGCCTTTCCCTTCCCTTTCCAGGTCAAAGGCTCCTACAGGTGATGCCTTCCTGAACTCCTAGGAAAGGGATGCTCCCCTCCCAGGGTCTATGCAACACCCATTGCCCTGCCCTGGGGGATGTTTGCTTCTTTATCACTCCTTTTCCTGTGAGCCACAATTTAACTTTGTTTTGTTTTGGTCTTGCTATGTAGTTCAGGCTGGCCTTGAACTCTTGGTGATCCTCCTGCCTCAGTCCCCATAGTCCTGGGATTACAGGTGTGTGCTGCCCCACCCAGCGATCAGCCCTGATTTTAAAAGAAGGGCCTTTTATGAAAAAGTTAATACTACATAAAGTAAGAAATAAAAGAGATAATAGGAAAAATGAGAGACGGGGCAAAAAAAGTTATTGTAGCTCTTTCTGCTGTTGGTTTCTAGTTTTACTCCACTGTGGTAAGAGAGCTCACTTAGGAGGATTTCCATTTCTTTGGCTATGTTAAAGTCTTTATTGTTACTATCAGCATGGTCTATCTTGAATAAAAAAATAAATAAATTCCTAGACTAGGAAAGTCTTTGAAGAGAATAGCTCTGTGATTGCCTAGATTTAGGGGGGAGGGATTGGGAGATGAGAGCTAGTGGGTAGAGTGTTTTGCTTTGGGATAATAAAAATGATCTAAATTTGATTGTGGTCATAGTTGTACAATTCTGTCAATATGCTAATATCTACTGAATCATACCCTTTAAATTTGTTAATTGCATTGTGTGCAAATTTTTGTTCAATAAAGCTGTTATTAAAAAAATGAGGACCCCCATCTTGATCTTTATTACATTTTTTTTTCCTCATTCTCCTCTTCCTTCTCTTGTAGATAATGAAACAACCAGACCATTGTTGGGGGCCAAAGAGCATTTTACTCAACATATACACAATTTACCGTCCTGTCCTGTCCCTTAGCGTGGTACACAGGGGCCAGGAGGAGGAAGCAGGCCCTTTTCCGATGAAATCTGGAGCAGTGGGTTATTTTAGGCCCCCTCCCCTTCAGGGAAATTTAAGAGGTCTCTGGCACGTCCACACATTTTTCATGTGGCCAAATGTAAGAGCAAGAGTAAGAGTAGGAAGATGATTTTTTTTTTTGGTACTGGGGATCAAACTCAGGTCCTTGAGCTTTCCCAGCAGGCGGTGAAACCACTGAGCTAAATCCCCAGCCCAAAATGAGAGATTTACTTAGAAATAAGGATGTAATAAGGGCAAAAAGCTAGGAAGTTTGCATGCAGATTATCAGCATTCTCCTCCCTGCCTCTAGCAACTGGGGACTGAAACCCAAGGCCTTCAAACTGAGCTACATCTTCAGCCTTTTTAAATTTTTTTGTTTTGAGACAGGGTCTCCTAAATGACTAAATTGTCCAGGATAGGCTTGAACTTGTAATCCTCCTGCCTCAGCCTCCCAGAGTGCTGAGATTACAGGTGGTCTCTTTCTCTCTCTCCCTCCCTGTCTCTAGACAGGGTCTCAGGATATATCCCAGGCCAGTCTTCAACTCATGGCGATCCTCCTACCTCAGCCTCCCTAGTGTGAGTGCTGGGATTACCAGCATGTGCCACCATGCCCGGGTATTTCTATTTTTATATAAGCATTCATTCAATACAAAGCAGGCATTTTGTTTGACCAAGTCTTTTTGTATCCCCACCCTGAAGGACTTGTAATAGATTTTTTTTTTTTTTTTTGGCGGAACCGGGGGTTGAACTCAGGACCTTGCACTTTCCAGGCAGGCACTGAGCTAAATCTCCAGCCCTATTCACCGGATCCCGAGGAAAGCACTTTGAATCCATTCACAACATGGAGACCACGCAACTAAAGATATTCACAGCAGTGTAATAGATTTTTTTTTTTTTTTTTGGCGGAACCGGGGATTGAACTCAGGACCTTGCACTTTCCAGGCAGGCACTGAGCTAAATCTCCAGCCCTAAGACTTGTAATAGAAAGGAGACTGATGGTGGTCACCTCTGAGAACTGGTCTGTTCCCATGGAAGAAGAGTTTGCTGAGAGGCAGATGCCACTTTTCTAACCCTTATCCAGGACACGGAGCGGAGCGTAGGTTATCTGTTTTGTTTTGTACCAGGGTTCGAACTCAGGACTTTGTGCTTATGAGGCAGGCGGTGACAACACTGAGCTAAAACCCTGGCCCTGAGTTACCTGTTTTAAGATAGTCACTGAGGTGGGAAAAGTTTCTGTTTAATATATTTGGGGGTCTTGCTGGGGTGGAGAGTAGGAATAGGATATGCCAAAAGTTCAGTGTCCATTCTACCATATTTTCTGTTTAATACACTAAACAGGAGGGATTTAGGTCAATGTTTTTCAATCCCATGTATTTCTGTTTGCATGTAGGATTTGACCCACCCCAGCAAGTTAGAGAGATGGTGTGGAACGCGAGCTAGTCAATGGTCCCTAAGACATCCTGGATATCTATCTAGACTTCCCAACAGGGCTGGAACTAGGGTAAGGCCAAGACTTCTGTTTGGGTATAAAATGCAATGGGTGCCAATGAACTCAGTAACAAATAATATTTAGTGTAGTAGTTAACATTTTAAAAATGTGGATATCCTGTCATCCTAAAAGTTTACATTCTTATTTATAAAACATTGCATTAAACTATTCATTTTGATTAATGAGTTCAAAGTTTGCCTGTTTGTAAGGTACCTCACTCATTTCATTTTAGTCCTGCCCCTCTTTCCCAAATGCATTTCAGACGTTCAAGCCCTATGAGCCATTACCTTCCACTACATGCCCTGGGAAGGGGAAAAAAAGTTTAATTAGAATTGAATTGTGGTGCCGCCATATTTGGGAGGCTGAGGGAGGAGGAAGCCGGGGAGTTCAAGGCCAGCAAGGTCAGCTTGAACTACATCGTGAATCTCCCTCTCTCTCTGCACTCGCACACACGAAAAAGAAAAAAGAAATTGTGGAACTGAGAAGCAAGGGAGAAAAATTCCAGTTATCAAAGAAATGCAAATCAAGCAGCAATGAGATAGAGATATCCCCGCTTGTACTTAGCCAAACTGATGATTTTAAAATATCACACCTCCAGTTGGTGGGAGTGGCCATGTAAGGCACACTTTTTTTTTTTTTTGGTACCGGGAATTGAACTCGGGACCTTGCGCTTGCGAGGCAGGCACCGGAACCACTGAGCTAAATCCCCAACCAAGGCACACTTTTAAAGGCGTTTTACGTTTGAGCGATCACAGCTGTCCCCAAGACTGCTGTCGGCACCATCTCTACCCAGCTGCCCGAAGCACTGGGCCGGCTCCAAGGAATGCATACTTGTAAGCCCCGGGAGAACGACCGAAAGCATCAAGTTTTCTGGGGCTACAGGATTTCCCTCAATGGCCTTGGGACTCTTCTGATTATTTTGGGGATCTGTGTGCTGCACCTGACGTCCAGTTGTTCCAGGGGACTGCCTCCTTCCTCGCCTTTTTAAGCCATAGGGAAGGGTAATCTTTTTCTAAATTTTGGTCTATACTATTTAAACCCGCCAGATAAACTCAGCTCACCGCGATCCTCACAAACTCCCCAACTTGACTTGGTGTAGGAGCGAAGGTGGCGGTTTTCTCTTGCCACTAGGGCAGCCCGGGCTCCAGGTCGCCCCTTCCCCAGGCGACCCCCGCCCTTCCCGGTTCCCCGTCCCCGGCGCGGGGCTGCCCCTCGCTCCGCCGCCTTCCCCGTCCCGGCTCCCGCGGAGGAAATTCTCCCCCGGCGGCCCAGCTCGCCCCACGTGACCAGCCGCCGCCGCCGCCGCCGCCGCCGCCGCCGCTCGGGCGAGAGTTGAAAGGTTACGGAGGAAATCGGCGTGGACACAGCCCCTGCCCCCCGCGGGGCGCGCCCGGCTTTCCCGCTGTCAGCGCGCGGGTGCGAGTCGAGGGCCCCTAGGGGGCGCCGCCGAGGCCCAGAGTCAATCGCGGGAGTCACTCGATAAAAAACAAACAAGACACACGAGCCGTGCGGGCCAGGGCTTCATACCAACCTTCCGCTCGTCAACAGGTTCTCGCAGCCCGAGAAGTCCGGGACACAGCCCGGCGGGGAGAAAGTCCCGAAGCAAGGGAAGAGCTACAATCACATTTAAAACTCCCAAGCCGGGCCCGTCCCTGCTCGGGCCTCCCCACCGCGCGGCGCCGAGGGTCCCCGGAGCGAGGCACGGACAGGCCGGGGCTCCGCAGGCCGCTCCCGCCGGCGCTGCCAGGGGCTGGGCTCCTGGAGGCTCGGAGTCTTCGGGGGCCACGCGACCCCCGCTGCTTCTCTGTCCACGGCTCCACACGACCGTGCTGGCCGCTGAGCCCGAGCGTCCCCCGCTGGAGATCGGCAGGGCGAATCCCGTCGCACCAGCGCGCTCCTCCCTGAGTCCCCGCGCGGGATCCCCGCCCGGCTCTCTGCCCTTCTCTCCTCGGCTCACTTTTCCCGTATTGCTCCCCCAACCGGTAAAACTTTCTATTTCCCCAAACACTGGCGCGCGCGCGCGTGCACACATACACTCACACACACACACACACACACACACACACACTGACGTCTTTTGCGCATTTCCTGCACTGGAGGGAGGGAGGCTCGATCGCACACTGAGGCGCGGAGCCCGCGGGGACAGCGGGCTGGCGGGCGGCGAGCGAGCGGCCGCAGAGAGCCGGGACGCGGAGAGCTCGGCGGGCGGCGCCGGCGCCGGGAGGTGGGGCAGCCGAGTCGCCGTCCCGGCCCCGTCGCCGCGCTGCGCACCGCCCCGAGCCGGCCTGCGCCCCGAGCCCGCGCGGATGTGAGGTTCCGGGCTCCTGGCGCCTCGGGATCGCCGGCTGCGGCGCAACGCTGCTGCGCCCCGGGGGCGGCGGCGGCGGCGGCGGCTCGGCTGGCGGTGCGGCCGTGAGTCTGAAACCTTTGGCTGCGCAGAGGACCATTTCCTCTCGACATGCATCCCTCCGAGTAGATCGCACATCCCTCCGCCCGCCCCCCGCCCAGCGCGGTCAGAGGCAGGCGCTGGGTGGGCGAAGAGGATCCGGGTTGAGATCTGCGCCCCCGGCTCTCGTCCCCGCCCCGTCCCGCCGCCCCCTCCCCCTCCCGGAGTCGAAATTTCGCGGGGATTATGTTTCGGAAAGGTAGGTAAGCGCCGGGCGCGGCGCCTGCTCTCCGCACCCGGACCGAGAGCCCGCGAGACGGCGAGGCAGCCCCGGCTGGCGGCGGGGCCGAAGCGCGTCCCCTCCCCAGGAGGTGCCGGGCGCTGGAGGGAAGAGAGCGCTCCAAACGCGGACGTCTCCTAGCTCTCCCCCTCCCTGCTTTCCGTTAGGAATCCGACGAGGAAATTCATGCGCTCGCTGAGGATCGCCGGCGCCGGGGCGCAGCGCCACAAGGTGTAAGGAGCGACGGGGTGGGGAGAGAGGGGACCCAGGAGTCCCCGAGGCTCGAGCGCCCGCCGTCCGCTGTGCATTCCTGCCGGCGGGGCAGACGGAGTGACCCGGCCCCCGCTCCCCGCCCCGACCATGGTAGTGTTCAATGGCCTTCTTAAGATCAAAATCTGCGAGGCCGTGAGTTTGAAGCCCACAGCCTGGTCGCTGCGCCATGCGGTGGGACCCCGGCCGCAGACTTTCCTTCTCGACCCCTACATCGCGCTCAACGTGGACGACTCTCGCATCGGCCAAACGGCCACCAAGCAGAAAACCAACAGCCCGGCCTGGCACGACGAGTTCGTCACCGATGTGTGCAATGGGCGCAAGATCGAGCTGGCCGTCTTTCATGATGCCCCCATTGGCTACGACGACTTTGTGGCCAACTGCACCATCCAGTTCGAGGAGCTGCTGCAGAACGGGAGCCGCCACTTCGAGGACTGGGTGAGTCCGGCCCCTCCAGGTCCCGGTCCCGGTCCCGGTCCGGGGAAGTGGCCGTGGGGTAGCGGGGAAAGACTCACTGTGCGCCGCCTCGGCAATGGGGATGGATCGTCGCGACTAGGGTGTGTGCTCGTGTGTATGTATGTGTTACCAGTTTGTCTGGAGAGGAATGTTTCACTTGGTAGGTGGGGAGAAATCGGCATTGGGGTGAGGAAGCTGGAAGGAGGGTACGGCCCTCTGCCCTCTCCGTGCTCTTTTGACAGCGGGTGCTGCAGGGGCTCACAAGCTGGTGGAGCCAAGGCCGCTGGTGCTGAAGGCTGGCCGGGACCTGGTGTCTTCAGCAGGAGCGTGGTGGGCTGGCTGTGAGTGACTGTGTGAGTCCCTCTGTCCTTGGAGAGGCACGTGGAGCTCAGATTGAAGGGTTTTTGCACGTCTTGCTTTGTCCTGCGTTGCTGAGTGAGGAGTTGCTTTATTTTTCTCCTGGGGAGAAACCTTGCCTATTTCTATTCATCTGCAAGGTAGTTAGCCCATCTTCTGACAGAGGGGGAGAAAATGTGCTCTTCCCCAGTTTGTCCCCTCTAAAGTTCCAGAAATGTCAGTCCACCTTGGTTTGCCCAGTTCATTGCTTATTCACCCAGAACTGTTGTATTTTTAAAATGGTTCTGCTTACAGGTATGGGGGAGTCAGTGCTTTGAATCTTAAAGTTACATTGTCTTCCTGTTTTGATTGTGAAGATAATGTGGGGTGAAATACAATTTCTGAGATTGAGTTAATCAGTAATTGATTACACCGTCAAATATCAGACACTTGGAAATAGGCCTTGTCAACATACTATTAAACAAACACTACATTCAACCTTGGCACTTGGACAAGTAGAGAGAAGCAAGCTTTTTTTTTTTTTATCTCTTCTTGAATGGAAGGTGTTAAATTAGGAAATGAATTTCTGTATTTTCAGGTTTGTTACGTGCTTCACTCAGAGCCAGTGTTGCTCTGGATGAATATTTTCAAGATTCTTCCATCTGCAAAGGAGAGATAATCTGCATCTCATGAAGAGATGTAGAGGAATCCCTTTCTACTGGAAACTAGATAATTTCATGAATATCCTAGAGGTCAGAGGTTGCATCTGAACCCCCTTGGCATATCACCTTATGTATTTTTGAGGAAAAGGAGTTTTAGGGGGAAAATAAGAAAAAAGATCTTTTTATGCTCCTGGGTGTGATGTAGCCTGCCTGAAACCATGGTTGTGGAAACTCCAGTAAAGTACACCAGTATAACCCTAGGAGATTTGTAGTTCCCACTTTGGAAAGGAGGCAGACCTTCTGGACATCCCTAAGAACTCAGTGCCATCCCACTGCAAATCACTGTTGTCCCCCTCCTTCCGAGTTCCCACTCATTCCCCATTTACTCTCTGTATATGGCCTTTGGTTCTTTGACTTCTGTAAGCAGTGAATGTCCTAGGCTAGGGGGAGTGAGAATAACTAATTTCAGAACCAGACTTCAACACTGAAAACCTGTGATCTCAAAGTTGTTTTTGTTTTTGAACAGGTAGGGGAGAGAAAACTTGCCTGTGGTGGCAAGGAGATGGGGCCTTCTCCATGGTACACAGACAGGATGGGCAGTGGGCAGAGAGCAGGGAGATGGTCACAGCAGGGCTGTGTTTAACCACAGGTGTCAGTTGGAGGTAGTGTGTCCGAGTGACTCTGGGGACACTAAGTGGGGGTTCACCCCAAACTCTGGATGCCTCAGGGCACCACCTGCTCCCATTAGCACTTCTTCTAGAGGAGCATGCAAATGAGGATGTCTTGCTTGGTTATCATTCTCTAAGGTTCCCAAGTTCATGGTGGATTTGGCCCCAGACCAGATCGTCTAGTGCACAGGCCAGTGTCACAACAAGGACATTGAGTCTCAGAGAAACTAAAGGGATACCAAAATCATATGGCCAGGAAAGGTAGGTTGGAAGTTGGGCTCTCACCTCCAGTTGCCTGTTGCTTGCTTAGCAGAGAATAGCCCATCTGGCTTCCCAGGCTGTTTGTTCTCCTTGCAGATCCATGTGCTGTGTTCCTGACATTTTTATTGTGTGTGGTAACTTAAAAGTGCTTTCAAAGTCATTATCTCTTTTGCCTTATAGCAAGTGTGAATTAGGCCTGACAGGTATTGGACAGATTTAAAAAAAACTTGAGACAGAGAAAAACCCAAAGGCATAGGATGAATCAAGTTGTAGAACTTGTTCTGATGGCTCATCTTGGGGTGTTTTCACTAGATGCTGCTGTAGTCACTCTCTTTCCTCAGCCTGAGCCTGGGGATGCATTGGCAAAGGTGACTGGCCTTGGAAACGGACACAGTTGCAAATGGATTGATTCAGGCCACTTTTCCCATCCCCATCGTCCAGGGTGCTCCCACACAGTCACCTTTGGGTAGAATTTCCTGGGCTCAGGCCTCTGTACGGGACACACCATTTTTGGGTGTGACTAGAAGTCTGGCCTGAAGGAGATGTGGAGAGCATGAATAGTGGCAGAACATTTCATTCAGCTGCACTCTGAGTTAATGTGTATTCATCCAGGACCTGCTTGGTACTCAGATCCCACTAGGGAAGCTTAGCATTGCAGCTAAGGTAGAGGTAAATGGGCCACAGGTTACTGTCAAAGGGCTTGCATTTCACTAGGGAAAGAATGCTAAATAGATACATACTGACACTTAAGTAGCAATTAGTTTCCAAATAAGTGGTACCATAAGTAGGTTAAAGAGTTTAAAAAAAAAGAAAGACAGTGTGATAGGAGAGCTGGGAGAATCAGGAGGATCCTGGAAGGAGGCATGAACTGGGCATAAAAAGGTGGGAATCATTTAAAGATACATCTACCAGAGGAGATTGTGCGGTTTATGGGCACCACTGGGGTAAAGGCAGAGAATGCCTGTGATCGGGGTTGGAGAATTGACAAGCAGGGCTGACACCCAGGGTACCTACTTGAGAGACCTGGACAGGACAAGGTTTCCCAAATCTAAGACTTTTATCTGAGTACTGCCTGTGCTATTATTTAATATTTTAAAAAATTGATTCTTTTATTTTTCCATTTAGTCTTTTTCTTAAGCCCTACCATTCATCATAAAATCACAGGTTTGGATTTTGCAGTTATAATTTTTCTTTGTTCACATTAAAATAAATATGGCTGTAAAATAAAAAGAAAACAAATTCATCCCCGGTGCCTCTTAACATCCCTAGTGATGTGGGGCCACATTTTAAAACACTGAATGGAGTAGGAGAAAGTTTGGAAAACTGAGGTGGATTTGAAAATGTTTAAAAACCATGCTGAGGCAATTATTCTTCACATAATGAGAAAATATTTCAGGTGTGATGACAAAGGGGGTTGCTTTAGAGAAAG
This sequence comes from Heterocephalus glaber, assembly GCF_000247695.1. The sequence continues at coordinate 27,122,563 of NW_004624738.1, forward strand.
CTTATTATAGGGAGAAGGAAAGATTTTGCTTGTGCTTGAGGCAGAATCCATTAAGGCTCTAGCTAGTTTTTCTCTGAGAATTAGAAATAATTGTATTCAGATTTCTGTGTGCATAAGGACCACTAAGAATCAGTAGGGAAGGGTGTTAAAAGTATAGATCCTCAGCCGGTTATGATGGCATGTTATAACTCTGAAAGCAAGATTTACATAGATAACTGCAAACTAGAAGTACTGTATTGGGATTCATGTCTGAGAGGCTGAAAGAATGCTGGAGGGGGAGGCATTTATATGGGGAACAAGGGAGAGAGTTTTGAGCTGACTGGCCTCTTCACACTCTGGATTTTGCTGTGTTCTTGCTCAGTAATCTATGTACTAAGCTAAATTCTCCTTTGTTCTACTGTTCATCCCTAAAGTCATCTTTGGTTTGTGTCACTCCTTGAAGTCCATGGAAGAGGTGTTTATTTAATAGCACATGCAGTGGATTAATCCACTTGCGATTTTAGCACCCCACGATCTAGTCACTTTCCAAAAGCCCCTCATTGAACACATGAGCTTTTGGGGGGACATTTTATTTTATTTATTTATTTTTTTATACTGGAGATTGAACCCAAGGACTTTACAAAGAAATCTCCAGCCCATTTCTAATTTAAAAAATTTTTTTTTTTTTAATTTTGAGACATGCCTGTTGTGGTGGCATACACCTATAATCTCAGCATTCAGGAGGCTGTAGTAAGAGGATCACTGCAAGTTCGAGACCAGCTTGGACTCCATAGTGAGTTCAAGACTAGCCTGAACTACATAGTGAGACCCCTCAAAAAAAACAAAAACAAAAACAAAAACTTAGTTTGAGGCAGGGCTCACTAAGTTGCTAGATTGTCCAGTATAGGCTCAAACTTGGTATCTTTCTGTCTCAGCCTCCCAGAGTGCTGGGATTATAACCATGTTCAGCATACCTGGTTTGGGAGATGCTTAAGATCTAAATCATAACAATAGACTAAAAATAGATTTAATTTATTTATACTTAACAACTCTTTCTTTCTTTCTTTCTTTCTTTCTTTCTTTCTTTCTTTCTTTCTTTCTTTCTTTCTTTCTTTCCTTTCTTTCCTGACAGGATCTTACTGTGTAGTCAAGGGTGGCTTTGAACTTGCTATGTAGCCCACCCTGGCCTCAAAATTGCAATCTCCCTGCCCCAGCCTTCCAAGTACAGGGATTAAAGATGTGTACCACCACACCCAGCCACAAACTGCCTTTGTGATAATAATTGAATTACTTGAAATGAAATTGTTTGGAAGATCTTGGAGTTTTGGCCATTATGGATAAAATTTATTTACTGAAACATGTAAGTAATTGGAAATAGGAATATGTAGGAACTGGTGGTTTTTTTTTTTTTTTTTTGTACCGGGGATCGAACTCGGGACCTTCCACTTTCCAGGCAGGTGGCGGCACCACTGAGGTAAACGCCCGGCCCTGAACTAGTGTTTTTGGTTTCACTGTACTAATTTTATCTAGTGTGTTATGGACTTAAATACATTTTCAGTGCTCTTAGCTTTAAATTCTTAATTCTAGGCCATAGCCACCACTGAACTCTAGAACTCATACATGGGTCTCCCTTCTCATCATCACTGTTGAACTGTAAAAAGGGCATCTGCTACTCAGTATCAATATCATATCCTTAATCTCCCTCTCCCCAATCTAAGCTTATCTTTCCTAGACCCAGAAATGACAACTCCATCCTTCTAGTCCCCCAGGCCAGTAGCCCTGAGGAGTCAGTGTTGATGCCTGTCACTTTCGCTCACCTTCCTCCAGTCTTTTAGCAACATCTTCTGTGTTTGCCTTCGGAACAGATTCCAAATGCAATCATATTTTCCATACCTCTGCTGATACTACTGTGGCCACTGTCAACTCACACCTGATTATCTCAGCAGCCTCCTAATTGCTTCCCCCTTTCCCAGCTTTCTCAGAAAATTCCTCATGGGAAAAACTCCAAGTCCTTACCATAACCTGCAGGACCAACCTGGACAGGTCTCCTAGTCTGACCTCCCTGACTGTCACCTGCTGCTTTTCCTGGCTCGCCTCAGGACCCCTCTTACTGATCCCTCCCCTCCCTTCTACCCTAATCTTTAGTCTTTTCCAGCTCATTTTTCTAAGAATGTTGCTTCCCTTGATAGCTTCATGGCTTCAGGCTTTATTCAAACATTACCTTCTCAGTAAGGCCTTTTTGGGCAATTCTATCTACAACTCAACTCTTCCTGTCCTCCTGGGCATTTCATATGCTCCTTCCCAAGGGACCCCCCCACCCCCGTTCCTATGTCTGTCTTTAACACCAGAATATAAGTTCTATAAATGTAAAGGTTTTTGTACACTGCTATATTCTTGGCATCTAAAACAGTGCTTAGCATCTTGTTGAATGAATGAATGAGTGAATTTAATTAAACAAATGTGCATTCTCCCAGCATTTATGATGGCCAGGCACAAGGCGAGATATTAGGGGCTTGGGACAATAAACTTGGGTATAACGTAGTTCCTGCCTCGGAGGTGCCTGAGAGCAGGACACTCAGGTGAGCGGAGCAGCTTGGTGAGCAGGCAAATGAAATCCTTCCAGAAACCTTGACAGAAAGAATTGAGCAAGAAAGGAGGAAGAAAAGAATATTAGTCTGTGAGAAAAGACATCCTTAGAGAGAATGCAGTATTTTTTCCATGTGGCAATCTGCATCAAGTGGAAGAATTTCATATCAAGTTTGGAGTTTCTAAAGGTAGAAGCTGTGTACCCTCTGGGTGCCCAGGGCCTGTGCAAGGTGCATTGGTGGGGACATAAGCAGCAGGCCAACTTTTTTTTTTTGCAGAGTTATATTTTCATCAGGGTATATTTCCATCATACAAAACCCTTTGTGTTGGTAGTGACAAGAAAAGAAATTTTAGACGCCAGCCCCCGAACTCACAGAACTTATGGAAGCATGACCAGTGGGTTCATTTAGGCTAAGAGAACTCCAGAGCAGGCCTGTGGTATTTTACATAAATAAAAGCTACACTCGGCAACACACACTTCTTTCCAAGTTCCTCTGGGTGTATATGGGCTTGTTAAGTAATTACAATCTATTATAATGCTAATCAGTGAGGCTGCACCTGTTTGAAATTTAGTTTTCTGGCAAAAACCTGTGAAGTGGCCAAAAGCCTGCACTGGGGAAAGCGAGAGGCCAAGGAATACTGTTGTTCATTGCAACTCACCAACATCTAAACCAAATCAAAGCTCCAAAGGGAGTATGATTGAACTCCATAATATTGTGCCTGGGAAGAAGAGGAAAACAAGCCTGTCCTCAGCCCAGGTGTTGAAATGAGGTCCTCCCATTTCCCCTCTCTTCAATGTCCTGCCCCTCACCTTGAAGTCTCTGAGAGGTGGCTTAGTGAAAAGTCACTTTTCTGTGCCAGCAAGGAGTATACACTTACTGAGATCCTGAACCCAAGAGGTAGCTAAGACTAAAAAAAGTAAACAAACTCAAGAAGAGGTTGGAAAAGTCATGGTAGGTGAATCTATAATAATTAATTATTGAGGGAGAAAATAGACTTCAACTTTGCCTAAGTCCTTCCTGAATGGATTTGTGTTTCCCCAGATGGTAGCATCTCCTGGTGCAGTGGTCTTGCCCTGGGCAGATGGAAGTCTTCTGTGAGCTGCAAGAGTCTTCCCTCTCTGCTCCAGGCTCTCCAGTCAGACAGTGAGCTTCTCAGGAAGTCCCTGGAACCCACTCGAGTGCAGGCTGGCTGAATAAAAGCCTGCCTCTCCAGGTCTGTCTTGCAGAAACTCAAATAGGCAGCAGTCTTTCATCTAACTTAGGTGGAGCTCTTAGAAGTTTATCATCTGGTACAGAAGGAAGAGGGTGGCCTCACCAAAGATTCTAAGGAATGGACAGAGTGATGAATTCACTCATTGTCTGGCTATCCTTTCACTCAGTGAGCATGTATTTATTGAATACTTTCTATGCCAGGCACCAGGTTGTGTAGGGGACCACAGTCTTGTGGGAGACACAACATTAATCAAGGAATAACATAAATAGGCTGGTATGTAAAGTTAGAACTAAGAAGAGTACATCGCAGTTTTTTTCAACGCCTGGAGATGCCTAGACCTGGCTGCTTCAGGTCTTTTTTTTTTTTTCTGAAACTTTTTCCTGAAATTGAAACTTTTTCCTTTCCCTGGGAATTTTATTGAAGAGGGAGTTGGGTAGTTTCTATCAGTCAGTGGTGTTGGGCCTCAGAATGCACTTTTGTAAAGATAAGGAGTTAGTGTAGTCCAGATACTCTGTTAGGTCCCTGTTAACAACAATCCGGATTAAGCTCTGCCCCCGAATTTTGGGCCTTGCCCACACTCATTCTGAGTGTTATTTTGGTGTTATTTTGTCTCTTGTTTTCCCCGAACCAGTCTTTTCTCCCCTGCAAAACTGCAGGTTCTGGTTTTCTCCCCCTCCTCATCCTTCTGCGTTGTTGCAATCAAAGCCACAAAGCTATTTTTCATAGCTTGCTTCTTTACCTAGTGTTCAAGGCCCACAAAGAGTAAGTTTATTTTAAAGATAGAGTCCTCTTGGGCCAGGCATAGTGATGCTGCTGCCTGCCTCGCAAGCACAAGGTCCCAAGTTCAATCCCCAACTCCCCGGTACCAAAAAACAAACAAACAAAAGTAGAGTCCTCTTTCTGTATTATTGAGCTATCAAGGAACATCAAAAGACAAACAAGCAAGCAAGCAGAATTTCTCAGATGCAAGATCGCTGAGTCTGTCTCCTCACCTTTTGCACTGGTGGTTATCTCAGCATTTGAGGTAGCTGAGGGAACCACTGTCAGTCATCCAGCATGGAGCAGATAATCACCCAGCGTTTGCCACTGTCTTTCAAGGGGCAGGGACTCTGTGATGTGTTCAGGTCTCTGAGATCAAACTGGGTAGGAAGTGTTATCGAGTCGAATGCCTGTTAGTGTATTGGAGACTTCACCATGGTGCACAGCAAAGGGAATCACACACATCTAGATAGCCAGCCACTTCCCAGACGCGTTTCGTCACAGAACATTCTTGTTTGTGAAACATCAAGAGCGAATGTTTTGTGGTCCTATTTTGAAAAAACAGTATAATTAAATAAAAGAATAAATGGTCTTCCTTAAGTGGGTCACTTGGGAAATCTAGATGAACACCCTTTTATGAAATTGTGAATTTGAAGAACTATGGAAATTGAAAGGAGACAGGGATTAATTTGGGTTCTGCTACTTGGCAGGGGCTTTTGGGGAAGATTTTGAGCCAGGCTTTGAAGAAATACAGACTAAAAAAGGGAGCCCTTCTAAATTGGAAGAAGAATATAAAAATTATTGTGTGTGTGTGTTTGTGTGGGTGTGTGGGTGTGTTTCGAGACAGGGTTTCACTATGTAGTTCAGGCTGCCCTTAAACACATTGTGTAGGGCCGGGGATTTAGCTCAGTGGTTTCGCCGCCTGCTGGGCAAGCGCAAGGACCCGAGTTCGATCCCCGGTACCAAAAAAACAAAAACCGAAGAAACAAAAACCACATTGTATAGCCAAGGCTGGCCTCAAACTTGTGGTGATCCTCCTGCCTCAGTCTCCTCAGGGCTGACCTCTTAATCCAAAATGATAAAAAACAGTTGTCTAGCCAGGGATGGTGATGCATGGCTGAAATCCCAGCACTCTGTAGGCCGAGGCAGGAGGATCACTGCAAGTTTGAGGCCAGCCTGGGCTATGTAGTAAGATACTGTCTCAAAAACCAAACCAAACCAAACCAGACCAAAATGAAACATAAAACCCCATGCAATCACTTTATTAAAACAACAACAAAAAACCCACTTAAAAAAAAATAAAAAGCTATGTAAAGAAAGGGAACAAGGGACAACATAGGTCCTTATCCATTGATCTATCCATCCATCTAATCAGCCTACCACCTAGCCAACAAATATATATTCAACAAATATATATTGACTTTCTGTGTTTGAGGAGCTTTTCCTGAAGCAAAGTTGTGAATAAAATCACTCATACTGGGGCGAGGATTTAGCTCAGTGGTTCTGCCGCCTGCCTCGAAAGCACAAGGACCCAAGTTCGATCCCCGGTACCAAAAAAAAAAATAATAATCACTCATACTAAACTCTTAGTTATTAAGAAATCTAACCTGAGGGCTAACCTCAGACTTCTATCCTTCTATCCTGCATTCCCAGTGAATTTTCTTTTTTCTTGTCTTGTCTTTTCTTTATTTCCTTTTTTTTTCTGAGACAGGTTCTTGCTACGTAGTTCAAACTGGCTTGAACTGATTATGTAGGTCAGGCTGGCCTCAAACTCGAAGCAATCCTCCTGCTTCAGCCTCCCTTGTGCTGGGATTACAGGGATACACCACCATATCCAGTGTAAATTTTGTTTTCTTTCTTGATAGGCCGAATAGGGACGGAGAATAACTTCGTAGTACATCCTTTACATAATGAAGGGTGGTGGTTTGTCCAAGTTTATGAATCTAAAAAGAGTAGTGTTAGCTTTGGATTTCATTAGTCCTGGATTTGAATTCTAGTTTTGCAAGTTTTTTTTTTTTTGGTACCGGAGATCGAACTCAGGACTTTGCGCTTGCGAGGCAGGCGGTGGAACCACTGAGCTAAATCCCCGGCCCTAGTTTTGCAAGTTTTGACTGCATACTACTGGGTAGTTATCTTATAGAGTTATTATAACATTAGAAAAAATGTGGAAGGGCTTACCTTATAGGAAGTTCTCAAAAAATGGTAAATAGAGCCTGGTAGAGTGACACACACCTCCCAACACTCTGGGAGGCTGAAACAAGAAGGTCACACATTGAAACCCAGCCTGGACTTAGCAAGTAACTTAGCAAGATCCTGTCTCAAGATAAAAACTAAAAAAGGATTGGGGATGCAGCTCAGTGCAAAGGCCCTGGGTTCAATCCCCAGTGACAAAAGAAAACAAAACAAAACCACTAATTTTTATTAGTAATTGCCCGTGATTAATATTTATTCCTAGATACAGATAAAATTGTGCTTTGATCTGAAGGTTTGGTAGTCATAACCAACTGAAGAATTAATTGCCAGCAAAACTTTTCCAGTGTCTCTTCCATACCATCTCAGAAATGAGCTGGCCACGGGGTTTGGGTTTGGTGACTTCCGAGTATGCTGAAGTAGAATTGTACATTGGCCCCTCTTAGGTAGCCCAGGGTGGGAGATGAGGGGCACATGGATTACCTGCCCCTGGGCTTGCTTAGTCCAGGGGTGGGTTTACCTAGAGTATTTCTTCTTCTTAGAGTTTTCAGAAGCTGAGACGATGTTGCATTTTGACCTGAACATGGGGTGGGGGTGTTTGTATGTTAGCTTGTGGGCCTGGTGAAGAAACAGGTTTGAGGCTTTTTTACACCCTGTTTTGCTGTGGTCCAGGTATGTGTCCCATTTTTCTGGCCAAGGCGTCTGACTTCCTTGTCCTACTGTGTGTCTCTTGCATAAGCCCAACCTTTAGTGCAGTGCATAGCCATTGTTCTGTGGTCCTGGCCCAAACATGGACAGTGCATGGTGATGAGCAAGACTCTGCTTTTGACAGTGTCAGAATTGCTAAGGGTGCAGAGGGTTGAAGAATAGCCCCTCTTTTGAAAAGATTAGTGTAGTCTCCCAAGGAGCCGTACATCACTTGTTAATTGTATGTTAAGCCTCTTGATCTTTAAGCTCAGATTTCATTTTAGATGATTTATATTTAAGGAACAAAAATAAATGTAGCAAATAGCTCTTCTGACCTCCAGTGAGGATCAGTTTTCAGAAACTGCTTTTGCTTCCCCTCTTAAGCTATGTTAAGTCCTTTGTGCCTTCAAAACCTTTTTCACGATTCACCCAGTGACAGGCAGCCTGGCCCTTCCGCTTTGCAGTACTGTGACTGAGAACGAACCTCCCCAAACTTGTGTTTCCTAATTTATGAAAAGGGTTAATGATAGTCATCCTTCTTAGCCTGCAGAATTGGTGTGAGGAGTGAGTGAGATAAATGTAGGTGAAAGTGCTTGAACACTTAACCATCAACTCTGTACCGGGTTGATGACCAACTGGGATGTTTACAGAGTTCCCGTATCTTTTTGTTGTTTTTTGAGACAAGATCTCATTATGTAATGCAGGCTGGCCTTGAACTCACTGTGTGGCCGAGGTTGGCCTTGAACTCATGACAATCCTCCTGCCCCAGCCTCCTGAGTGCTAGCATTACAGGCTTGTGCCACCACGCCCATATCTTGAAGTAGACTTTAAAAATAAAAACAACAGCAAACCTTTGGCTTTGTTGGTAGCACAGCGCCTTCGATTGTACCCTTCTTGTACCCTTTGCTGCTATCCAACAGCTCTCTTGTTTCTTTTGCTGGTGACCTGGGCCCAGAGTTGCCTATAAAATACAGGATACTCAGTTAAATTTGAATTTCTGATAAAGAGTGAATACTTTTTTCTCTCTTTCTTTCCCTCTCCTCCTCCTCTTCTCCTTTTTAAGAAAAAGAAAACCATTATGCTTTGAATATTGCACAGAATATACTTCTACTAAAAAAGATGTTTATCTGAAATTCAAATTTAACTGAGAGGCCTCTTTTTAGCTTCTAAATCTGCTGACCTGGCCCTCTGTTCCCTACTTCCCTGATAATGAAACTCAATCAGGAATGGATCTACTGTATCTTGTCCTTCTGAGAGCCTCTTGTTCAAATAATTCTAGCATTCACCGTAAGTAGAGAACTTTTTTGTTTTTCTACAACTGGGGATTGAACCCAGGGCCTTTGAACTGAGCTACATACCCAGCCCTTTTAAATTTTTTTAAAAAAATTTTATTTTGAGACAGAGTCTCATTATGTTCCCCACGCTGGACTCAAACTTGGAATTCTCCTGCTTCAGCCTCCCAAGTAGCTTGGATTACAGGTGTGTGCTCCACCTGGGAGAACATGTGTTTTGATTAGAGATCCGTTTCATGCGCCCCTAGCATCATGGAGAAGACGTAAGCCTTGCCATTGGGAGATCATTCCATCCTGTGAGCCCATCTTGTGCCATAGGACCACTTCTGTCCCCAGGGTGACTGTTAGGGCTGTGCTGGCAGAAAGTGTGCAGTCCCTGATCATGACTTCCTCTCTCGGTTAAAACATATTTTCTTCGTTTTATCTATTTTTAATTGTTATTATTTATTTATTTATTTTTGAGATAGGGTCTTGCTCTGTAGTTCAGGCTGGCCTTGAACTCATGGTGATCTTTCTGCCTGAGCTTCCCAAGTGCTGGGATTGATTTACTTCATTTTGGAAAGGAGTATCATATTTAAGCTCCTGGGCTCTGAGTACTCAGTCATGGCGACAGCTGTACGGTTGGTTTTTCTGTCTTTATTTGTCTGCTCCCCTGGAGTCCAGAGATCAGAAAGCTGCATTAGGGTCGCGACAATCAGAACAGAACCACGGTTGTCTCCCACCAGCCCAGCAGCTGTGGGACAGGGTCCAGCCTCCTCTTCCTGCCTCACCTTTAGGCCGTGTATCCCCACTTTCATTCTCTACCAAGTGCATCCCTCATCCTTGGGGCAGTGAGCCTCCTCTGAGGGCTGGTTCCTGGGGTCCGTATCTTTCCTTCTATGTGCTCTGCTCTCCTATGCCCCTGTTTCTAGAATGCCCTGGCTCCCATTTGGATTGCCCTCCTCTTCGGGTGTCATTCCCAGCATGCCCCTACAGCTCTCTTGGTCCCTGGAATCCCGGGAATGGTTATTGCTTGTGCCCGCCTCCATTTACAACCTCTGATGTCTGGTTTTTATGATCTGGTGCTTCCTGTCTCTTCTCAGCAGAGCCCAGAAAGGTCCTGGAGAGTAAAAGCTCCTGCCTTTTAGTGCTAACCCTGGGCATATTGCTTTCTACATAATAGATGCTGGCCTAGTTCAATAAAATTTTAACATTAAATTATAATAATATTGATCTAAATAGTAGATACTCTTTAGATATTTGTGCTGGAGTGTTCTTCCTTCCATAACAAAGTAGAACATAGTGTTTAAAAAAATACGCTTACATGCATGTGCACACAAATGCCCATATGTACTTTAAAAGTGAAAAAGGGAAGATGCTGATATGTAGGAAGATTTTTATTTTTTACACATATTCTAGCATTACTTTTTTAAATGATAAACTTTATTTTTTGTGTGCAGTCTTGAGGCTCAAACGCAGGGCCGTACACATTGTTATGGCTTGTGTCTAGATGACCCCCCAAAGCCTCATGCAGTCATAGGTGGGGCTTTTCAGAGGTGACTGGATCTAGGGTGTGTGATGCTGGGATTAAGGGTGTGATGGTGGAATTGATTGTGGGGCAGTGCTAGGATTAAGGGTGCCCACCCGAGGTGTGTGAGTGCTCCCTGCCCTTAGGATAGAATATAAGAGACAGAAAGAGGGCTGCTGTGGTCACTTGTCACTTGCTACTTGCTGCTTTTGCTGCCTTCTGCCTGCCTTGAACTGTTTCTCCTCTGTGATGCCCTCTGCCATGCCACCTTGCCTTGGAACCAGCTGATCATGGGCTAAAACCTCTATAAACTATGAGCCAAAATAGACCTTTCCTCCTTTAACTTTGAATATCGTGTACTTTGTCTCAACAATGAGAAAAGTAACTATGGCACCCATGCTAAGCAAACTTTCTATCACTGACTTGCACCCCAGTCCAAATTTTATTCATTATTATTTTATTATTACTGTAACTTTTTGAGATAGGGTCCCACTCTGTTACTAAATTACCCAGGCTGCCCCGGTGCTTGTGATCCTCCTGTCTCAGCCTCCCAAGATTCTGGGATTACAGGCATGTGCCACCATGCCCAGCTGTCAAACTTTATTTTTTTTAGAGCATTATTAGGGTTATAGAAAAACTGAGCAGAAGGTAAAGAGAGTTTCTATATATCCTCTCACCTCCACACAGTTTTCCTTGTATGTATAATAATATGTATAATAGTAGAAAAAAATCAAAAGTGTAAAAGAAGGCAGTGTGCAGCCATTGAAGCAGGTGGCATGATGGTTAGGTGCAAGGGCTTTCATCAAAGGGACCTGAGTTCTAATTCTGGTTCCCCCAAATGGTTAAGTGGTGGAGTGCAAGGGATTCACATTAGAAGGAGTGGGTTCTGATCCTTTTGCCTGCACTGAACCAGTCCTATGACTTTGGGTACATTGTGTCATCTCTGGGCCTTCATTTCTTCATCTGTAAAACAAAGCCAGTAAGATTTAACTAATTGTGTGTATTGCAATAAACAATATAATGCATATGCAGTACTTAAAAAAGTACTTGTCACATGATAAACACACAAATAGTTAATATAATTCTATTGTAAAAAATAAATTGTGGCTTATGTGGCTTGAGACTGATTATGTTGTTAAAGAGTCCATTTGATTTAATTCTATGTGTCTGAGGGGTGCTTGGGGTTATGGGTTGCTTTTCATCGAAGGCCATGTCTTAGACAGATGGTAGTTCTCATTATAATGAGTTACGTAGGAAATGGTTGTGGTTTGCCAAGTTTGTATTTGCTGCCCGCTTTCAAGCATTTATAGGCCAGTGTATACTCAGAGTGCGGCATTCACAGTTTGCTTGTTTATTTTTCACCAACTCCGCTTTACCGCTAATGAGCTGTGTGACCTTGGGGAAGAAATGTAACCTCTCTGATCTTCAGTTCCTTCAACTGTAAAATTATCCTGTTGGCTCTGCCTACCTCACTGGGTTGTGAGACTCATTTCATACGCCTCTGACAAGTGAAAATGCCACACACACTTGGAGGGTGGGGGGTGGCATTTTCATCCAAAGTGTGCAAATGAGGGCATTGGAAACAGAGGCTAGAGAGGGACTCAGACCCTGTCTCGCCAGGTTCCTGATAAGGCTGAGCAGCATTTGGGTTTTTAGCCTGCCGGCCTCACTCTTTCATGTTGTTAGGCTGAAGGTTTCCAATTTGTTTCTAGACAGCTGGCTTCTTGAAGTCCACCCCCCATGCAGGAGGACACGGCTGTCTCCCTGCTTCCTTATCCCTACTTGGCTTTTTAAATTTTTCTTTATCACTGCTTATCGTATGACTGTGCACAGACACCCGCAAAGCCAACTATTTTAAGGGGGAAAGGGGAGGAAGACAGATAAGATAGTGATTCAGGAATAAGCAGGAAAATGGAGTCATGTGGCTGCCCCTTGTGGGTGGGATTCACAGCAGCATCTTAGGCTGCTGGAGCCTCCTTAGCGGCTGTGGAGCAAATGAGGCCCATCAGGAATGGGCTGGACAGGACAGATGGGGCGGCCTCTGCATGTCCTGAATGTGCCTGGCCCCACTGGCACAGTCCTTCAGGGTGGCTGGGCCCTGCTCTGCACCTGCCACTGCTCTGGGTACACTGGGGGCTCCCGAGGTGAGGGCAAATGGAACAGGGAGAACTGTGCCCCACTGAAATGACTGATCCAAGAGAGAAAGCTGGGTCTTCCACCCCGTTGGCAGAAGGATAAATTAAAAGCACTTTTTTGGGAAAGTAACCTGGCAGGTAGTATCTGAAAACATTAAAATATATAATAACACAGCTGGGAGTGGTGATGTGCACCTGGTACCCTAGCACTCAGGAGGCTGAGGGAGGAGGATTGAAGGTTCAAGGCCATCCTGGGCTACACAGTGATTTCAAGTCAGACTATATAGTGAGACCCTGACAAAAAAAGAAATATATAATGAAGATGATCAATTTCATTTTTAGCATCAGTCATATGTGTGTGTGTCTGTTTGTATGTGTAATAAACTAACAGTATTTAAAATTTGGATGTACATGGTTCGTCTCTGTTGGTTGAAGAGGTGGCTCCACAAAGCCTCCACAGAGTAAGGCTGCCATGTGACTCCTTTAATGGGATTTAAATTTTAGGTAAGTGAGCATCGTTTGACCCTTTGCAAATTTGAATTGCTAAGAACTTTTAGGATTTATGCACTTTTTGTCCAGGTTCTATTTTCATTCTAGAAAAGAGGAAGGACCACGAAACAAAGAAAAGACACATCTTGAATGTAGCCTTGGTTTTGGAACTGTAGGGTAAGACACCTCAATTAAGGTCATGAAATCAATTAACTGGATTGATTCCCCCTGCACATGCTAAGCAGGTGCTCTGCCACAGAGCTATATCCCAGTCCTGATTAAGTGGATCCCAAACAGGAATTTTAAACATGGAAGTAGAACACTCTAGTTATTATCAAAATGCCTTGTGGGCAGTAAGGGTAAATATTGCCTTATAAAACTTCTGTTTCAGTTTTGTTTACATGAGGATGTATGCTCTTGATGTTTACTGTGAGTCCCAGTTTAAAAACAAAATTGAGCAACAGTGCTGTAGAACCGAATTTCTCATTCTACATACTCCTAATGTGTCTCAGTGAGATGCAGTAAGGAAGTGAAGAAGAAGAGTTCAGCCATGTGCAGTGGCTCATGCCAGTGATCCCAGCACTCTTCGGGGGCAAGGCAGGAGGATTGAAAGTTCCAGTTCCACCTTGGGAACATAGTAAGACCCTGACTCAAAATAAAAAAAATCAAAAGGGCTGGGGATGTTTCTTAGTACAAAGGGCCTGGGTTCAATCCCCAGTACCAGGGGGGTGGGAGAGAAGACAGGATCTTTGCACTCAATATGCTCACAGTTTACAACTCCAAGAGTTCCAATAAGGAAGATGGGTAGGATGGTTCAGGAGAAGATGGAGAAAGGCTTCCTGGTGGAGGTGGCTTTGACCTTGGCCTTGAAGGATGGGTAGGATAGATTGGTTCTGAAAGCCTGCCTGAGTGCTGCTCAGGAAGGATGCAGAATCCCTAATGAACTGAAATACCTTCAGTTCTCTAAGAGCCCCCATCCTTGAAACCCCTGCAGGTGGCACTCAGCATCAGATAGTGATGCATCAGGGCGTTGAACCTTTGGAATTCAGGGTTAGAGAGTTTAGTTCATGTCTTACGATATGCACCGGATTTCCCCAGTGCAAGCTAAAAGTCAACGAGCCAGAGGAGTTTTGCACCTCCAGATCAGGAATGCAGGGACTGCGGAAGGCAAGGTGTTTTTTGGCCTCACCCTTCAGGAGATTGTTCGATGTTACTAAATTTATTTCACAGCGTGCCCTTTGCCTCTTGATTCTTCCATCAAACTTATAGGGTCGTAAGCATGTGTTCTTCTTAATTTGACATTTAAGGACAAGACCCAGGGAAGTTAAAGGATGAATTGGTGGCTAGGCAAGTAAATGAGCCCCTGGGTCTCTTGGTTTTTAGGACAAGGCTATTTGCTGTACACTCACAGGTATATAGTTTCCCCAAACAAACTGGGTCCAGGAGGCCTGGGGCCTGGTCTGGGAGGTATTGACATCAATACTGTTGTACATGTAATCCCATTATACATTTATGCATTTCCACTGTGTTCAAAAGATGCTCTAATGGGTCAGGATTTCTTCTTACCTTCTTTCCCTCCTTTTCCTTCTTCCTTCCTTTTATGGAAGATCAGGAGGGGAAAGGTCCATGGAACATTTTCTTCCAGTTGAAAGAATGAAAACTGCTATCTAATACATATTCATTAAACCTTCATTTATAAATGAAAAATATGAAATTTCAGAATTAAGTGATTTGACTGAAGTGCAAAGTCCAGTAAAACCAGGTGTGATGACACATGCCCATAATCCCAGCACTCTAGGAGACTGAGGCAGGAGGATCACATGTTCAAGCCCAGCCTGGGCAAGTCAGCAACTTAGTGAGACTGTGTCTCAAAAATGAAAAATAAAAGGGCCAAGGATGTAGATCAGTGTGAAGGCCCTGGGTTCCATCCCCAGGACTGGGGGAAAAAAAAGTCCAGTAGATAGAAGAAATATGAGAAAGCAGGTTTCCCCTTTCCTACTAAGGTGCTTATATTGCTGTAACCCACTGTGTCCAGCCATCATCTGTCCATCATGGTTCCATCATCCACCATCCATCATCTGTCCACCCACCCATCCATCTACCCAGTCTCCCTCCCTCCCTCCCTCCATCCTGTCAGTTTATAGGGGATGTAGTTAATGCCAATACCATATGTCTAGAATCTAAAGATTAAAGTAAACTAAAAGAGGCAGATTCATTTATTCTTTTGATTTGCTCTTCAGCTGTTTCATGAGGTTGGGACAACTGATCAGACCACTCTCTGGGCTGATGAAAGTTGGAACTCATCTGGTTGAGACAATCACTTGCCTGTCCCTCAGTGGTTGTGCTTTACATGCTAAGAGGAGTGGTAAAAATCAGTTAGCACTGATGAGAGTTTATTTTTTTTTATTGTATTTTTGCAAGATTCATCTTTTCTTTTGATTGTGCCCTTTTTTGTGCCTACTGTTCCCAGAATTCTTCAGGGTGTCAAGATGCATTTACTTTTGTAATTCAGTCAATCAGCCTAGCAAGGCAGAGTCCTTCCTTCTGAGTGCTAATGCTTCCCCAGGAGCAGAGGTTCCTAGAATGTGTTCCACACAATAAAAGAGGTTAATTGGTTGTACACACTCAAAAATGAGTGCCATAATCAAATAAATTGGGAAAATCTTGGATTAAATAAAGCTAAACACATGTTGCAGGACTTTTCAAGCCTTCAATCTAATTTTTATCCATTTCTTGGTGGCAGTGGAGTGAGTAGTGTTTCCAGACCCACTCAGTCATGTGACACTGCTTTGGGGACAGTATTTATATCTCTTAGTGTCACTTGGGAAGCACTGTCTTGGAAGCTGCCCTCTACTATTTAAAGCAAATAGTACATTTTTAGGGCTCTTGACCAGTGGAGACTAATGTGGTGAGCAGAAAAGGATTATTATTAATTTTTGTTAATGTTTTTATCGTAAATGCTAAAGTTTTATTTCTACCATATATATAAATTTTTTTTTTGATACCGGGGATCGAACTCAGGACCTTGCACTTTTGAGGCAGGCGGTGGCACCACTGAGCTAAATCCCTGGCCCACTAAAGTTTTATTTCTAAAGGTAGGATCCTAACTGTTGTTTATAGGCCTCAGACACTAAAGAAGAAAGAAGAGCATAGATTGAACAAATGTTTGTATTTGAAAATAGGAATGCAAACAGGGCAGGATTTTCCAGATTGTATTCTAGGAGTTCATCCTTGCTGTGTCTTTGACCAGTGACATTTGTAAAGCAAAGTCAATGTTGTGCTTCCAGAGACTGTTCCTATAGAGTTACATGGAGTGAGGCCAGGCACACACTTCCTCCTCCTTCCCAAATCAGGTCAGGGTGAACATTATCCAGGTGCAGTTTAACTCTTGCTGCTTCTCTTCAGAAATCACTTGTTACTTAATGAGACTCAGACCATTTGCTACCAGTCGACTCTATTGTGAAAGAGTTTCAATATTTCACTTCCTTTTCTTTATTAGAAAAGACTGTAAAAAAGCTACTTGCAAAGATGTGAATGTGACCGCTGTGGCTGACCCACAGCCCAGTATGAAGGAGGCAGACTGAGTTGCGGTTTTCATGACCTGGGTTCCACCTCTAAGCCTCCACTAGCCAGGGCCTCAGCTGGGACTCCTAGGTTGCTCCTGGTTGATGAACTCACTCACACTGAGGTATGTGGACAGAATGACATTTCAAAGGGTGGAATTTTAGAAAACTGCTGTGGAGGAGGTTTTCTTCATCCCACAGGGGAACATTTCAACCTCTGGAGTTTTTTCACATTGTCAGTTACAAGTGAAGATGGATACTTTTTTGGTCAGGAGGACTCTTTCAAATCAGGTACCCACTTATGACTGGGCTCTGACTGAAACTACTCTGTCACGGTGGGTCAGGACTCAGCTTTCTTTTTTTTTTTGGTACCAGGGATCGAACTCGGGACCTCGAGCTTGCAAGGCAGGTGGCGGAACCACTGAGCTAAATCCCGGGCAGGACCCAGCTTTTTATGTTGAATGGACCTATTTCTAAATGACTTCATGTTTGCAACGCTGGTCTCCCTACTCTGTGAGAGACTAGTGCTCTTCCACTTTAAAGAAAAACAGGCCATAAATCACTGCGAAATTTTATGGCACAGTCCAAAACTCAAAGTGTAAGCCAAGGCATCATAAAACTCCAGTGTCTTTAAGGAAAGTCAGATGGAAAAGAGAGGTTGCTTCCTAATGGAAAGGGGGATGGAGGTGATGGTGATGGTGGTGGTGGTGGAGGAGGAGGAGGAGGAGGAGGAGGAGGGGGACCACCTTGAGTCAGTCCATAGAAACTCCTATTCTGGTGTCCTTGAGGAATTCATGAGAATGCTGGGCCTCATCTTCATGATCTTGAAGGCAAGGTGGAGCAGGCAGTTGAACCTTTTATCTGGGAAATGGACAAGAGAAGTGATTATCTTTGGTAGCAAGATTTTTGTGTGTGCTTGGATTATGCCTGTTATAAATCCAGCCTTTATTTCCATTTGCCTTGGGTCAGCCCTATACCTGTCTCTAGTTTGCTGCTAGATAAATGTTGGTTGGGGAAGGAAGAAAGGGGTGAGGTGGGAGTGTCAGAGGCTGCTTGATCAGGGAGAACACAGGCAAGTCCTGGGCACTGGACTTCCTCATCAATCACAGGACAATCTAGAACATTGAAAGTTGCAAAACAGAATAGGTCTGGCTTGAGGAAGCACTCTGCAGACACACATTAAGCAGTCTCCTTTCCAGTAGTGTTTCCTGACTCCAGGGAGACCCAGCATGTCCATTAGCATCCAAGCCCCTGTCTTTAACTTTCTTTTCTCAGCTCTCCTTTTTGTCCACTGACTAAAACCAATGCTGTTTTAAGTCTTGGCTTTTGTGCGTTTACCCCATGTTTTACACAGGGACAGCGAGGGTGCTCATGACCTGTTTTAGTGAGATAAATACAGTCATTTTGCTGTCATTTATCCTTTTAGAACCAGAGTGAATCTAAATGAATCATCAAAGATTTGTTTAATAAATGATTCTCCTGGATATTGGCTAATTTTAAACCAGTGTGACAGGTTTCAAAGTCCATGTAGTTTTGGGGGAAATTCAGTGGTGCATTTTCCAGTTTGGTTGCCCCTTACTTCCTTTCAATCTTGCTCCTTTTCAGCATGCTGGCCGACTTGGCCTAGCTATCTTTCATCGTCTGAAGTGGGGAGGAGGGGCAGGAGCTGGGCTGGAAGTCATGCACAGAGACCAGGCCCGTGCTTGTCACCCAGAACCACTTAGAATTCCCAGGGATCTTTGGTGAGCTGTCCTCCAGCTCACAGAGCGGCTTGGTCCTAGGTGGGAGGGAGGCAGCCCTTGGCCAGGAAGCCTCAGCTGGGCTCTGGGAAGGGGTTAGGGAGGAAGTACTATAGCTTAGCATCTTGTCCTTTCTTCACAGCTGCTGCCCCTGCTCCAGGCTCTGACACACTAAACTTCTGTTGCTGGCAGTAGGTGACTTTCCTGCCTTAGCTCTACGATCGTGATGAGTAATGGAGACCAATTGTTGAGTTGGTTGGTTTTTGAGAAGTTGTTCACCACCGGAGTAGGGGGCTCTTCTTGGCCCCGTGAAGTTCAGGGAGCCCCAAGATGGCATCACCAGTAGTGTTGTTACCTGATCATTCTCACTGGCAGGTTTCCTGTCTGAGGATTTCGCGCCCTGTCACTTCTCTGCTGAGCCTTTGGCTCCTTTGACTTTGCGTGGCTCCCCTGTGCTGCCTCCCTAGAGCCTGTAGCTTGTAAGTCTCTGCCTCTTAATGCAAATGTCACAGTGATTGAAGTGTTGCTCTACAGAAGAGATTTTTAAAAACCAAGACAAGTGCAACAAAAACAATTTAAGTTCTTAAAGGATACAGAGCCCTTTCCTCTCTTAACACATGCCATTCAGAATGACACCAAGAAGGCTTAAATTTTTACCAGAACAGGAAAACTAGGTCTAAGTCTAGAGTGTGGATAGAGAGGAAGTGGCTGTGCTGTGAAATTAATCCTGGTCCATACCTCAAAGAGAGGCCGGAAGGGATGCCAGTGGGTGCTAGTGCATGGTTGCCTCTTGTATTTTCGACAGGACACACATTGGTCCAATGTGATGGAAGGCTGTTACAATGCAAAGGGGAGTGGGAAGCACAGCCCAGCTAACTAAGAGGTGAGGGAGGCATCAAGGCAACTGTGACTGACTTCCTATTTTCTAGATCATTTCTTCATTCAACAAACCACTTAGGTGCTCTTGCCATATCCTAGGTGTTATGCTTGGCCCTGGGGACGTAACTAGGAACGTGATAGCTGCTGGCCCTGAGGTCAGAGGACTTATGCTCAAATTGGAGGATAGATAACCAAAGGAGCAGTTATAACATAGTATGAAAGTGCTGTGAAGGCTGTCACCAGAGCACTTAAAAGGGAGTCCAAGTGAAACGTGTGGGTTGAGAAGGCTTTGGGAAAAGGTAAAATTCAAGCAGAGACCTGAAAGGAAAAACTGAAAACTGTTCAGTGAACTGAATGTGAAGCATGGTGGTTGGGTGAGAGTGAGTTGGAGGCACAAGGACAAGGAAGATTTTTTGTCAGCTGGGATCCACCTTCCTCCCTCCCCTTTTTCCGAATTAACTCTGGAGTCATAAGGGGCCACTTAGAGTGAACAGCAATTTGGGAGTTTGGGTCTTATTCTGAGAATAATGGAGGAGACAGTGAAGAAGGACTTTTTTTAAGCAGGGAAATAATCTCAGCAGACTTGATTTTTATTTATTTTCCTGGAGAATGGTGGGGGGCTGTCTCAAAAAATCAAACCCAAACAAAAATACCAAACCGAAACCAACCAGGACAACCAAACTGAGTCTGGCTTACTTAGTGGATTAAAGATACTATATCCTGAAATCAGGCATTACCGGGAACCTGATTTCAGTAAAGGGTAGGCTGTGGACTGTCAGGCAATTGCTTTAAGTATGCTTTGGGAAATTCTGTTTGAGATAATAGCTCTGTAAGGGGACAGTCAGAAGGTGGGTGGAGGAAGATTGAAGAGGTAGTGGGAACTGGTGTAAGAACATCAATAGCTTTTCCCTACTTTTTCTCTGCCCCTACAATATCAGTATCAGCATTACTTCACATGAAGTTGAGGACTCTTATTTTATTAAAACTTTTATTAGTATATGTTTGCGATATGTAATAAATATATTCATAGGAGAATATGTACATCTTAAATCTTGATCCTTATGATTTCCCCTTCAATCTAACAAGTGGGTGGGTAGTCTACCGATCCAGGAGGATCATTTCTTTGCTGTGACCTGGGACTTTCTACCTACTTGAATTTTTTCCCTTCGCTATTCCTTCTTGGGAGCTGGTTGTGTGTCATATTGAAGCTTTGGGTTTCCGTTTTAGAATTTTTAATATTGTACTTATGTTCAAATGTGTCCAGATACGGATTCATGGGTTCAATCCCCAGCACTGAGGGGGAAAAAAAAAGACATTTTGTATTATATAATTTTGGTGTTCTGGGAATTGAACCCAGGACCTTCTCAATGAGTTATATCCCTAGCGCTTTAAATTTTTTTAATTTTGAGACAGAGTCTTGCTAAGTTGATAAATTACCAAAGCTGGGCTTGAACTTGCGATCCTCCTGCCTTAGTTTCCCAGAGTTCTGGGATTACAGGTGTGTGCCACCATACTCTGGCTCCAAAATATTCTTAAATTGTCTTTTTAAAACAAATTTAAACAATGAAAGAAACCAAAGATGTTTTATTTTGGCAGTTGTTACTGTTTGTAATGTAGAATTTTGATAATATTATTGAGGGATCAGGTTTAAAAAAATTCCCCAATGTTGTTGCATTCTTTTTTTCTTTTATTTTTTGTTTGTTTTTTTTTTTTGGTACTGGGGATCGAACTCAGGACCTTGTGCTTGTGAGACAGGCACTGGAACCACTGAGCTAATGTTGTTGCATTCTTAAGATTGCAAATGTTTTGGAACCACTATTGCCAAATTTAAAAGGCCTTTGCTAGTTAGAGTGGCCAGCCATCTCCAAACTGCATAGTTGTATGGGCACAGAATAGACACCTGTGATTTAGGGCTTGAAATCCGTATTACATGAGGAAATTTTATAGATGAGAGCAAGGCAAGTATGAGTCTAGAATAAGGGAAAGTTGGAGGAATTCTTTCAAAATATCTAAATTGAGCCACATATGGTGGTGCACACCTGTAATCTCAGCATCTGGGACTGCAAGTTCTGGTGCAGCCCGGGCAATTTAGTCCAGTTAGCTAGATTCTGTCTCAAAATGAAAAGAACTGAAGATTTAGCTTAGCGTGAAGGCTCTCAGTTCAATGCCCAATACTGAGAAAGGAAGAAAAAAAAGATACTTATATTAATGACCAGAGTTTATTCTGGATTACCTGAAAACTTTTCATTTCTCTGAGTTTTAAAAGCTCAGCCTCAGTGGACTCTGAGATTTCACAAATACAGTACAATTTTAAATTTCCAAAGTCATTCGAAGAGGAATGCAACTTTGGAAATTTATGACATTCAAAGCAAGAAGAGTGACAGGATCCATATTCTTTTGATTTGCACTCTGTTCCAATTCCATTATCTCATATTATCAACAAGGTTCATCCTTGGTGAGGCTTAGAGGAGTGGAAAGTTTCTCATTTTGAAGTTAGTTATTTTTTAATTGTTCACACAAAAGAAAGGCTTACGTTGATTTTGAAAGACAAAACATGTCATTTGTTTTTGTTTTTTTGTACTAATGCACAATTTCTACATGGCTGACTGGATATTGTTCAAATTTTCCAAAAGAAAAATAAAAAAGAGGGACAGAGAGAAATACCCTTATTTTGGATCTGAAGCCAGTCATGGAAAATTTCCTCCTGAAAGGATAATTTTTCATAAATATGCAAGCAGTAAATGGCAGTGTGGCTATGACAGGATCCACTTCTGGACTTCCACAGACAATACCTTTCTACAAATACTGAACTGCAGACACACATCCTAGATCTGAAAGAAAAATACAGCATTGGAAGCCTAATTATGCATTTCCCCTGAGACTGAGATAGTTTGTCCCTGTAAGATCCACACTGGGGAGGGGAAGGGGAAGTAAAAAGATTTAAGACGTGCCATGTACATATGCCAAATACCTGCAATGAATGTAAACACTATATGTTGTAAATATGAACTAAAAAAATAATAACAATGGTAAAGAAAATAGGGAAAGAGGATCTAGAAATGGAGGGAGGGGAAGGGTAATAGATGTGTTACATACGTGCATCTGCTCCCTTACATGAATGTAGTCTTCATGTATTGCAAACATGCACTAGTAAAAATTTTAAAAATCCGCACTGGGGAAGGCAAGGGCTTCTGTCTCTCCTGTATTCCACATGAACTCAAATGCTTTTACAGCATGCCTGCTGTGTTAAAGGTGGTGCTGCCAGGGGACACTACCCTTAGTTTGCAATCCAAATGGAAAAATAAAGTACACGTATATTAATATTGACTTCTGTTGTACATGCCGAGTAGATGATGTAGACAGGAAGCAGTATGGATCTGAGGCATCAAGCTCATAGGCATATAGGATTGGGATCTTGCATGGAGCCAGGTGCTTGTGAGATGCTTACCTGAAGAGCTGCTCATAGTCAATAACAGGGATCCTGGAGCTGGCCGGGTGTGTTTTTTGGGGGGGGTACTGGGGATCAAACTCGGGTCCTTGCACTTTCGAGCCAGGTGGCGGAACCACTGAGCTAAATCCCCGGCCAATAATTGTGGTTGAATAATTGTGGTTGGTTTTTTTTGTTTTTTTGTAGCTGTGCGCCTGCGCTTGTGTGGTGTGTGTGTGTGTGTGTGTGTGTGTGTGTGTGTGGCCTTTCTGTGAGTTTGCTGATTGACCTCTGTAAGCACTTTGACCTACCTTTATCTAGATTTCCTCCAGCTAGGGTGGACAGGGTTGGCTCCGCTCCTCGCTCAGCTCTTCCAAGTCTGCCCAGAGGGCTGTGTGACATGAAGGTGAAGTCCCAGTCAGGCAAAGGGCCTGGGCGGTTTCTTTTCCTCATCCAGGCTCTACCTGTTTCTAGAGTTTTAGTTCATGCTGTTCGATGCAGGAAGACACTTAGCACCTCTCTATGTTAGGGCATTTTGAGAGATAAGCAGTAGTGCGCTGGGGTGAAGGGTTGGGGCACAAGTCTCAGGCTGGTGTGCACAGAGCAGCTGGCTGTTTTAGGTGCAGTGAAGTCACTAGACAAAGCATGAAGGGTTGCTTTGGTCAGGGCACTGTGCACCTCCCGAGGTTCCTAGCTTTGTTGGACTTGAGTGGTGAGCACCGTAACCTCGGGAGGGCAAGCAGCGAGAGTGCTTCTTTCCAAGTTAGGAGATCTGCTTTGTGAGGGCTGACAGAATGGAATAAGCGCGGTTGAAGTGGTAGGTCCTTCTCCCCAACTGGGATTTAGAATGGAAAAACAGGATCGTGCTCCTGATATCCCAAATACAAGCTAACCTGTGGTGGGGATGCTTACTCTGGCCCTTTAGGCTCTGACCTGCTCCTTTGAGGGTTTTACAGTATTCAGGGTTAAACATTAAAGTTGGACTGTTTACATGCTCAGGACACGGACAGCCAAACTGGGAAAGAAAGATAAAGACAGTCTGATAAAGCACAGCATCACGCCCCCAACTCATGCACTCGGATAGATACATTCATATATATCCAAGATGTTTTGCTTGCTGGCAAATGATTTTTTAAGAAAGTAGAAAAACCTTTCCACAAGCATGCATAGTATTACAACTTTCCCAACTGCTTGTACCTTTCAGCTTGTGAAGATAGATAAGAAGATACGGTTTTGTCTCACAGTGATTATAATGAAAACCAGACTAACACATCAAACAATTAGAGACTTGATTTAGATCCTTGAAAGTTCTACAGCATATTTATTCCTCTTTCCACAATCAGCAATCAACAGGCTGCCTACTCTGTATTCCAGGTTAGATGTTAAAAATCTAGGATCTCAGGTATTAATCTGTCAATGTCCTTTAAAGACAGCATTTTCTTCTCTGGCCACTCTTCATTTGCTTCATGGTGGGAAGTAATTGGGATTGAGTGTCGAAGGCAATGAAGTTATCTGAATTTTAACCAGGTGGTTTTTAAATTGCCATTTGAAAAATGGTTCTATTACCTCTGTCTATAAACTGACTCATGAAGTTTTCAGAGCACCCTGGTAGGAATTTATGATGCACCTAAACAGAGGCCGGTCAGGACTGTTTTAGCTTTGGTGTTTACACAGGCGATAAATGCCCCGGGGACCCTTTGAACAATTTCATCTGGGATTGTATCCCCAAGTGACTCTGCTGCCTCTGTTGGCTATTATTCCTTCCTTTGCCTGTGGAGTGAGACCAAAGAGACCAGAGCTGGGACTGTTGCTAGGTGACATAGCTGCCGTGGCCACACAAGTGGACCTGAGTGGACACCGCTTGTGAGAATCCAAACCCGGGAACTGTGCGGGGGAATGCGTCTCCACAGGTAAGACTGCAGAATGGCTGCTTCTCCCTGTGCAGAGTCAGCAGTCGCTGTTCTTGTACTGTGCCTTGTCTGAGTCACTGACTTGACACTTACTATATCCTGTCCTGGGTCATTAGTAACTTTTGCATGCATTTATTTCCCCTCCCAGCTGCATAGCACCTGCCATGAGGATACAGGGTCTTCTTCCCCATTCAGTGTCCTCACTGTGCCCTTTGGGGAGCAAACTTGATTTCTGTTATTATGAAATCAGGATTGTTTGTTCAAATAATTATACATTGACAAAAAGAATTTACTTTTAAAAATCAGCTCTATTGAGACATCTTTGACATATAATTAACCTTTGGGTTTTTTGTTTTTGTTTTTGTTTTTTTGAGTGTTAGGGATTGAATCCAGGGCCTCACACTGAGCTACATCCCAAGCCCTTCTTAAATTTTTTATTTTGAGACAGGGTCTGGCTAAGTTGTCAGGGCTGGCCTTGAACTTGTCATCTTCCTGTCTCCGCCTCCCAAGGAGCTGAGATTATAGGTATGTAGCATCATTTGTGGAGCCATATATTTAAAGTCACTTTTTTGGTGGTACTGGAAATTGAACCTAGGGGCTCCACATTAAGCTACATCTCCAGCAGCCCTTTTTAATTTTGAATTTTGAAACAGGGTCTTGGTAAGTCTCTAAATTTCCCAGTCTGGGTTCAAACTTGTGATCCTTCTGCCTCAGCTTTCCAGAGTGCTGGGGTAACAGGTGTGCACCACCATACCCAGCTTAATGTCATAATTTTTTTTCCGGTACCGGGAACCGAACTGAGAACCTTGCGCTTGTCAGGCAGGCGCAGTGCTGCTGAGCTACATCTCCAGGTGGAATGTCACAATTAAAAAAATTTGGACTTGGTAACTTGATTTCCCTGGTTTTGTTACGTTACCTGTTTGAGAGCATGAGGCAGGACTGCGGAATGGCAGTTGTGCTGGTCCATGGGGGAGTACTTCGGCCCCCTGATGAGGTTCACATTCTGTTTAGTTCTGTGGTGAGTTAAGGTGTTCCTAGCATGCAGTAAACCCTGGTCATGTGTGTATAATCATAAAATCTTTCTCTCTGTGCCTTTGAAAAAAACGAATATGTCTTTTATCTATTCTTACACTGGGGAAAAGTTTATAATGGTGTCAGCAACTTTGGGTCTTTTATCCTCTTGACAAATGGAGCCAAGATTTCACTTCTTGAGTGAAGGGATCTGGCTGGCCAGGGCTTGGTTGAAAGGTTCAGAGCAGAGAATAAGTTGATGTTTGTGTCATTGCAGAATCTCTCTCTCTCTGATTCTTCTTTGATTCTCACAAGGGCTGAGCAAGTCCCGCAAGGTAATTCAGTGCCAGAGCAGCCCAGTTGAATCTTAATTGATTCTAATTAGCACCCCCCATAGACTGGAACAATTTTTTCCCCCCAAGCAGCAGCCAGGTGGCATTAGGAAATGTGAGACATCTTTCTTTGGAATCAACACAAGGGTGAAGCTATTCCAACTCAGCCTCTGCAAGTCAGGCCTTTCTCAGAAATAGGGAGGAAGTGAGATAAGGAAACACAAATGACCTGGGGCACAAGGTGCTGGGTAGTGAGCCTTCTAGATCACTTGTGGGCTTAGTGCAACAGGGAGAAGAAGTTGAAGGTCTTGTTTTTCAAAGACCTTTGAATCTAGTTGGAAAGAGTGGGATATGGGATGTGACTCAGCCTGGTGTTTCGTGGGAGCTCGGGAAGTATGTCTTGGGAGCAATGTTTATGACCATTTCCAAAGCACCTTTTTACCCTAAGCAAGTCATTAGATGTGGAACTGCACACTGATGGCAAGAGAATAAAAAACCAAACAGTCCACAGACAGTGTGGTACACATCCCCCCCATAGCCACACTCCGTCTTTGGTGGCAGCCTTTGGTGGCAGATATGTCAAGTCTCTCTCCCCTTGGCTAGATGCACATTTTCCACTAGGGGACAGCTAAGTTGGCATCCAGTGCTCAATCACTTGTGACAGTGGTAAGTGACAGAACGAATGTGGGATGCTAAATTCACTATCAGCCCAAGGCTTATTAGCCAACAGTTTGAATCTTCCTTGCCATTGAACTCCATAACAACCTCTGAAGCTGAGCATGGTAGGACAGGCCTGTAATTTCAGTACTGTAGGAGGCTATGGCAGGAAGATTGGAAGTTTGAGCCCAGCCTGAGCAACTCAGTTAAGACCCTGTCTCAAAATAAACAAAAGTAAAAAGAATTGGGAATGCAGCTTAATGAGAAGGCCCTGATGCCACAAACAAGCAGCCAACTTCAGAGTGCAGCTGGCTTGGCACTGGCAGAGGTGTTTGAGGGCACGGGTTGTGCCAGAGCTGGGCAGAAGTGGGAAGTTAGGGGAGGGCCTCTTCACCTCTCCTCTCTGTTCAGGAAAGTGATAGGCTCTTTCTGCCTCGGAAACCTGCGCTCAGCAACATCTACAACCTGCCACTCAGTTCCTGGAATGACTAGGAGTCTGTGGGATCCCTTTTTCGGAACTTTGCCTTAGCAACTGTGTATGGAAGGCTCCTAGCGAAGGAAGACCAGGAGATGAGGGGATGGTAGCACACTCAGGAGCATGTATGGAGCTGACCTGGACCTCTGTAGAAGGCATGCTCTGCACTGCACACAGGAAAGGAAGAAGGACACTCACCATGACTATGTGAGAGGTGTCTGCTCTGTAACCTATTATTTTACTTAAAAAATATGTTGGTGGGATCTACTCCATAGATTTCACAACCAGCTCATGGCACATGACCTTGGGGGCCAGGCCAGGCTGGTGTTTTGGGTCCCCTGCACCTGAGTGTCCCTGTACCGAGGAGCAGCAGGGGCAGCCCACGGGCAGCATGCACCCATCTGAAGCACCAGGAGGTGCCGTGTCACTGGCGAGGAGGACTCTGGCCAGAGGGAAGAGGGATGGCCATGTGCCCCTGGCACTGGTTCAAGTGTCTGTCCTTGGCTTTTCCTCTGTCCCCTGATTCTGCTCTTTGTGGTTTGAAATGAGGACCAGGAAGCTGCTGAAGGGAATGAGAATCAAAGGGCCTGGGGAACCCATATACTAGCCAGGGACTCTTAGGTACCCAACACTGGCTGAAGGCAAGAGCTGCATTTCTAGCTGTATAAAAGATAAAGAAAGATCACTTCTGTGTTGAAAATGAAAGTTATTGTTATTAAGTTGACCAACAGATGTTGGAAACTTTCTGTGTACCTGGGTCTGAGTCAGAGCCTAAATTATTTAAATAGCTCCTTATACTTACTAAGTCTTGCAGTGATTTTTATTTCAGAAAAGATAAGATTTGCCCATCTACCTGAATGCCCTTATTTGAATTCCATGACTTTTCTTCACTTCTGGCCACTTACTTAGTATATATTTCCTGAAAGTGAGGAAACGCCATTGTCAAGATGGAAATCATGGCTCTGTGCCCCAAGGGAGCACCAGGGAGCTGCTTACAGCTAACAGACAATTGCCAGCTTCTCTGGGGCAAGAAAAATACTTTAGTTTTTCCCTGTTCTCTTGATGACAACATGTAAGATCATTCCTTATGTGTCCCTCAGAGTTTACCATTCAGCAGATACCACATGTATCGAACATCCGCCGTGTCCCAGGATGCTGAGTGGTACCAGGGATGGAGCAGGACTGACAATTCCCTGCCCTGGGGGATGGGGCAGAGTTGAGGCGAAGGTAAGGCTCCCTAAGGTGCGAGCTCTAGAAAGGGCTCTGACCCAGTTAGGATAAGAGTGTCTGTATCCAGCAGAAAATTCAAATTAACAAGAGCTTAACGATGCCAGGTTGTATTTTCTCAGGCATAGCAAGTGTCAGTCAGGACTGGTATAATGTTCCAGGAAGCCATTAGAGATCCAGGTTTCATTCAGCTTTCTACTCTGCCATTTCTAGAGTACAGCTCGTTTGTACATGGTACAAGATGGCTACCAAAGCTATAGCTCTCACTTATTCATTCCAAGAGAAAAGAGATAAGGATATCTTTCTTGTTTTTAAGGAAGTTGGGAAATATTTCTAGGTATTCCTATACATGGCTTAAACTTGAGTCGTTTATTACTAAGGAAAAAGGGGAGTATGGGTACTCAGGTAGGTAACTACCATAGTCTTTGCCCAAATATGGGGTGCAGTGATATGGGAGAGCTTTGTAAGTGTGTGGGATGTGACCCAGGCTTTCCTGGACTGGGTAGTATTTGCATGAGACTGGCTGACGCCTTATCCACTGCAGGCTAGATCCCTGTGATGTTGTACCTATGCTTAGAATTGAGCTTGTACTTTTATTTATTTATTTATTTTAATTTTAATTTTATTTTTTTGGTACCGCGGTTTGAACTCGGATTCTTGTGCTTGCACAGCAGGCGGCAAAACCACTGAGCTAAATCCCCGGCCCAAGAATTGAGCTTGTAAAGGTCCCACTCTAGCAGCATAGTCCTTACCTACCGATGGAAAGAACCATGACCCCAGCAGTCCCCAGGCACAAGCTGTAGCTTAGCAGGCTTTGATTGTTCTTATTATTTGGAATTCAAGTGCAATAGAGGCAGGAATAACAAATAAGGAAGTTCACACACCTGGCTCCATAAAGCATGGCACATTTTAAAGCAGAAGGGGCTCGGTGTGGTGGCACACACTTGTAATTCCAGCACTCTGGCAGGGTGAGATGGGAGGATCAAAAGTTTGAACCCAGCCTGGGCAACATAGTGACTTAAGGAGATGCTATCTCAAAAGAAAGGATGGAAAGAAGGAAGGAAGGAAGGAAGGTAAGTAGGTTGGTCAGTCGGTCTGGGGAACTTTGAGTTCAGTCTCCAGTACCCAGATAGATAGATAGGTAGATAGATAGATAGATGGAGTGATTGATTGATTGAAAGAAAGGAGAGGCAAGCAGAAACCCAGAAGGCCTTGCTAGGGGACATGCATTTGTGGGACCTGGAGAAGATCTTTTCCTTCCCAGTAATTTTGCTTTTGTTCTGTTTCACTCAAGATCCCAGGGCACAAATCAGAAATTTGATTTTCCCTCTCTCTCCACCTCACAGGGTTTGCAGAACACAGAGCCAGCAGGATTACTTGGGTCTCAAGGGGTCATGCTGCCAAAGATAAGTTAGATGTCTTTTCCCCTTTCTTTAGTACACAGTGTCCATGAGAACTAGCTGATGTGCTTGGATAAAAGAAATGTAAAAGTATACATGTCAAAAGCAAGAGGTGCTATTATAATTATGTGCAAAGAATATCCTTATATCCTATATGATTACTATGTATCACCAATACTAAGAGAATATAGTAAGGTGGTTTGGTAGGAAATTCATATCCAAAATAGCCTTGGAGAAAAACAACCAGATAGAAAATAGAATGGAAGCAAAGACTCAATTATAGTTGGGATAAGTCAGAATCATAAAGATAAACTAGCTCTGCCAGATATTACATACTTAAACTATATTAGATATACTTAAGTAGTACAGTATTGATACTTGAATAGCCAGAGAGATCAGCACTACAGAATAGAATCCAGAACTGGACACCAGTGTACGCAGGAAACTTGTCTTTAGTCATATTTTGTATCAGTAAGGAATTGATACGCAATAAAGAATTTGGGGGCTAGGGATGTAGGTCAGTGCTGGAGTACTTGCCTAGCACGCTGAGGCCCTAGGTTCGATCTCAACATTGTAAAACAACAACAGCAACAGCAGCAACAACAAAAAAGGATTTGGGAAAACAGGGCATGTCATCTGGAAAAACAAAAATTCCGTGCGTTGTAGGTCAGCATAAATGCAGATGGATCAAGAATTTAAATATTAAACAGCAGAAGAAAACAGAGAAGTTTTAAAGTCTTGTGGTAGCACGATCTTC
Source organism: Heterocephalus glaber (assembly GCF_000247695.1). The sequence goes on from NW_004624738.1 coordinate 27,152,779, forward strand.
TTGATCTATTAATCTTAAAAAATATTTAAAAACCCAGGTTGGATGGAACCCGAGTCCTTGAGAGCTTCATGAACCACAATAAATAAAGTCAAAAGGCAAACAGTGAACTAAGAATCACGTGAGTCCTCATGGAGGAATGATATCATGAACTTGTAAAGAGCTCTAACAAATTAATAAGAAAAGATCAGTAATATAATGGAAGAATGCAGAGACGACAACCAGATAACAACAGAAAAAGAAATTCGGATGACTCTTAAATATATAAGAAGATATTGAACTATTGGACTTATAATAAGTTATCTTCTTTTTTAACTATCAGAGTGGTAAACATAAACTTTTTTCAGTGAGGGTGGAGGGAATCAGGCATCCGTGGTTAATAGGAGCATAGATTGGGGTGGCTTTAGTAGCGGATGTTTTAATAATCTTTACTGGTGATTGATCTAGCACCTTGTGTATGTTATGGATGTGCTCTACCACTGAGCTTTGTGCCCAGCCCAAAAGGTCTCTATCAAAATGACAAATACACATACACCCCAGAACTGTTACCCTACAGCCATGGGCGTGTGACAGTATGGGAGTGTTCATTGCAGCATCGGAATGTCCTTCCTTATCCAGGCTCTGTACTGCTGCACTGTGAGCAGGGAATGATGATTGTAGTTTCCTGACACTTGACAGGATTGGTAGAGGAGCATCTTAGCAGCAAGGTAGGCTGCCTGGAAGAAGAAGAAATTCTTTATGTTTAGGACATAATTCTGGGATTTCAGAAAAAGGAAGAGTCCTAATTATCAGGTAATTACCCTGGGCTTTGAAAAGGGTTTCTCTCTACATCTCTACCCTGGCAACCAGTGCCCTGCTTGGAAGTATTTTGTTGGCCAGGGTGATGAGGGCCCTTTTGGCATTGGCCTTGGAGCTGGAGTGCCAGCACCCAGATAATGTGCCCCACCCGATTTGGGGGCAGGGGTGTCCAGCTCTGGTCTTCTGGCAGTGCCACCAGGGGGAAGCTCCTGTAGGGCCATCTTCTTGGGTTCCAGCAAGTGAGGAACCCTCTGATTGGACAATGTTACTTTCATACCCACATTAATTTGACTCACTTAATGATGCAACCTGTTGCCCAGCCTGTCAACATAATTATAGGTAAGGAAATTGCTCAGAGAGGTCCCTAAGCCGTTGGAGGCCAGAAAGAAATATTTTCAATTAATTAATGGGTGGGCAGATAAAAAAATGTTAACATGAAAAAAGAAAGAATTCCCTGGAGTAAGAAGACATCATAGCTGGTATCTGTCCAGAAAAGGGTAGAAGAAAGTAATTTTGATGTTTATATTTTGGTTTTAAGCTCTTTTCTTCTTTAAGATATTATTTTTACAGTGCCATGCTAGGGTTCCTGCTTTTTTCTCCCCTTAACCCCAAAGTAAGCTCAAATAAAATAGCTATTCTAGGAGTTTATAAACAGTAGAGGCTAGAATTTAGCAAAATGAAGAGAATTTAACTTGGATTAATGTGTTATGCACAAGAAATAGAGCATCTTGTCTGGGCTTTGTTAATGGCAAATGCCTAAACCACCAAACGATTGTGTTGATTTTGCGGGTTTCTTGAAAGGGACCAAGTATTTAGACTCTCCCTGACTTATGTAACATTTGAGCTATTAGATTTCGAAGTCAGGAAAAATACGGAACAGAGAACAAAATAAAGCTTCATATCTGGTTTGGAAGAGTATGCTTTCTATTTATTTGTCGTCATAATCTTTTACATTGCAGCTATTGTGAGTGCAGTTGGTCTTTGGGTCTGTGTGCATTAGCCAAAGAGGCTGTCACACTGGAAGGCTTCGGAGTGGCCTGTACCAGGCGTGATCTAGTGGTTGTGCACCCACATCTGAGGCTTGCTTCCCAGCCTTTTGGGAGCTCATGTTTCAAAGTGGATAGCACAGATGCGACCAGAACCCAAGACCGTAAGGAAAAATTAACAAAATGTCACAGGCACAAATGACATGGGCTCTACTTTATGTAGTTTAGGCAGACTACTTAAAAGAAAAGCAAGGTTAAAGAAACTTAGTAAGTTGGGGATCATTTACTTGAAGGGGCTTATTCAAACACAACTCTTGTAGCGTTTTGGAAGTTGCATTTGTTGTCCTCCCAAATGATAATGGATCCCTTATTTAAAGCATGTCATGTAAATGAAATAAAGACCAGTGGTGCTTCAGGTAACTAGGGAGTGGATTTCAGGTAACCTTGGGCAACCTGCACATGATTATGAATGAGAAAACATGGTGGCAAAGGAGAAAGAACGGAAGTGAGCTGGAGGGATGGAGGTCAGGCCTCCTGTGACCTGGTTTCCTCACTGGTGAAATAGATAGTTTCAGGGTCTCTTTCCTTGCTTAAAAACTGAAAATGTAATACATTTTAACAAGGATTTCCATTGCTAAGTATTGCAATATATTTATATTTTAAAATATTTACGTATTTTAATATTAAAATTAATACACGTAGTAAAGGATTCAAACAGTAAAAAAGCCTCCGGAACCCAAGGAACTGTGTTCCCATGGCCAGGCTAGTCATGGTTCTGTTCCCACTGTGCAGGAAGACTGGGGCATTTGCCTTTCAGAGGCAGGAACAGCTCCCTTGCCACCCCCCAGCTTTGCTTTCCTCACAGAAGCAAGCCTGCTGCACCTGTTGCTGACCTGCTGTTGTCTCTATAGGGATTGTGGATTTTCGCTGTGACTCATGAGGATTATTTATGGCCAGCCCACTGGTGGAGACCCACACACAGGGTGATGCAGGCTCAGAGAGTCTCCCCTGTCTTTGCCAAAGGGTTTCTAGAATGTTCCCACATGTTGGTTTTAGGTGTGTGTTCAAGAAAGAGAAAAGAGAAGAACTCACCACCTTCCCAGATGTCTCCCCTGTCCATTGTTCCCAAAGAGCTCTGGGCTCAAATGTCCACTTTGTTGACTTGAAAATGGTTCAGTGTCAATATTGGCACCTTGGTAATTATGCCCTGCTCCTCTTTGCATCTGAGGAGAAACATGGTCTTTATCAGCCATCCCTCACCACACCTTTTTTAGTAGATCTAATTTCTGCTGGCTGGTATTGGAGGTCATTAGCTCTGTGGAACAGAGCCCTGTGCTAATGAAGACAAGGTCATACAGCTTTACTCGGGGCAGACAGCCTCTTTCCTGTAGTGAACACCCACAGGCTGGACAGCTGCTTTGACAATGTTTCCATGAGGTTTGGGGAAGCCGGATGAGGAGGGGAATGGATGGCTTAAAACTCAGCCCATCTCTGGCTTTCTCTGGATCCAGAACACAGAGAGTCTACTGATTATGTATCAGTAGCTGTATCTCAGAAAAGGATGGTTTAGATATGAACATGAGGCTTGATTGAAAACTGTGATGAATATTTAATTAAAAAAATGTATTACTGTAAAAGACATATTGTCATTAATCCCTCTCAAAATCCTCCCCTTTGTTTTGAACACACTTCGCCCATCATTCTTGCCACTTTCTGAAGCAGTTCTGGAAGTCCTCTTTTGTGAGTGTCTTAGTTGTGTTACAGTGGCTGCCTTGATCAATTCCTGAATTGATTCACTTATCTTTCATGGTCATTTTGACTTTAGGGAGGTCACTTGGTGCAAGATCCAGTAAATAAAGTGGATGAGGACACACCGTAATGCTTTTACATGCCTGCCTTTCTGTTGAATGAAACATGTCAGTGGCAGTCATCATATTTTTGATTACACCTAGTATTGCTTTAGAAAGCGGCAAGAATGTTAGGATAAATGTGTTCAAATCAAGGAAGAGGGGTATACATGGCAATGTATCTTTTACTGTAATAAACTTTTAAAAGCATTTAAACATTTATGGTATATTTCAATCACACCTTGTATAACACTCAACTTTCAGGGATTAAGTTTTAGGAAATCGCGGGGGGCCGGGGATTTAGCTCAGTGGTTCCGGCGCCTGCCTCACAAGAGCAAGGACCCGAGTTCGATCCCTGGTACCAAAAAAAAAAAAAAGTTTTAGGAAATCTTCACTCAAGGCGGGAGTTCCTTGGGTTGCACGGTTTTTTTTTTCATGAATTCACTAAGAATCTAATGAGTTTCAAGGACTCTGTGGACACTCATGGCTCACAAAGAGCAAATAAGATGCAGTTCTTACCTGTTTTGGTTTCCCAGGGTTGCTATACTACAAATTGGGTGGCTGACTCCGGCAGAGATGTATTCTCTCAGAGTTCTGGAGTCTGAAGCCTGGAATCAAGGTGTTGGCAGGACCATGCTCCCTCTGAAACCTGGAGGGGAATCCTTCTTAGTCAGTTACAGGCCTGGCAGCCCCAGGCATTCCTTGGCTTGTGTTAGCACAGCTCTACTCCTGCCTCTGTCTTTATATGGCTGTCTTCCCTCCCCGTCTCTGTCTTCTTTTAAGGATAGCCTGTCATAGGATGTAGGGCCCTCACTAATGACCTCATCCTAACTTGATCTCAACATCTGCAAAGGCCCTTTTTCCAAATCAGGTCACATTCACAGGTACTGAAGTTTAAGGCTTCAATATACTTTTTTGAGGGGAGAACACAATTCAACCCGTAACACTACCTGTCCTCAGGAAGCTTCCAGTTTAGTGAGAAAACTGATGGGAAAAAGATGGTAGAATCAGTGCCAAAAGAGGCCCAAGTGCTGTACACACACACACACACACACACACACACACACACACACACACACCCCCCTCAACACCAAAAACACATGTGTGGAATGATGCAGAATTGCTAAGTTACAGAGGCTCTGTAGAGGCATTTCCCTGGCATGTGGCCCTCAAGGAAGGGTGGAATTATAGCAATAGAGACGAGGGCAGTGAAGGGCGCTTCAAACTGAGTGTGCAAAGTTGTAAACACACACATATGTTGTCAGGCCTGGGAAGGAAAGTGCTTCTAGTAAAATATGAGGGATGAATTGGAGCCTTCCCGAGAGATTTGACAAAAGGCCGGTGGACAAAGTCAGGAGGACCTGGACTTAGGAATGGTGGTGGATAAGAAGTCAGAGGCAGACTGTGAGGAGAGTATGTGCGGGGGTGGGGGTGGGGCTGCTGGTGGCAGATGGCACTGGGTGGGTAGGTGGGAAATGGGTGGAGGAGAGCCCACTCAGGTGGTGTTGACTGGGAGACTGGTGAGGCCTTCAGCCAGGATTGGGAAGTCAGCAAGTTTGAATGGGAAGATAAGTGTCCTTGTCAGTACGTGGACTTTGAGATAATTGTGGCCCAGCATGTAGGTGCCCAGCATCAAATTAGCAACTTGAGCTTGACATTAGGGAGAAGAGGTCAGGCTGGAGGCAAGGCTGCCAGCGATAGCTGAGACTGTGGGAGTGGCTGAGGTGACCTAGAGAGAAGGTGGACAGAAGCAGTGGAGAAGCTGGGCAGGGCCCAAACCCCAGAGAATGCTCCTGGTGGGCCAGGGGTAGGAGGCTGTGCAGCCCACACAGGCATGGAGGAGGGAACTGAGAGGAGCTGGAGCCCCCAGCAGGCTGGCAGGCCCTGTACCAGCCCGGAAGAAGGAGAGGTGTGGAGATCGTCAGATCTGATGGTTGATGTTCTGAGAGGCGGATCTCCAGAAAACTCAGGGAAGTGACTGGGGTAGAGTTCAAGCAGTGAGAGGTTAGGGAGGTGAGCAAGGCAGGCAGTAAGTGTTGACTGTCACTCTTGAGAAGCTTGGCTCGGTGAAGCAAGAGGAAATGGGAAGCAGGGGAGAGAGAAGGGATGTTTTAGTTTGTCAGGAAGATAGAAAAGAGGGGATAATTATTAATTCATGAGGTGAGTTCTAGAAACAATGGCAGGGGTGGCATTAATAGCAGGGCAAGAAGTTTAATGGGAATTCTGAGGGGGAATCTTGGGAACACTAAGGAGGGAGTGTGAACGAAGTCTGAATCATGTGGATATTTTTAATCTGTGAGGGTCACTCTTGCAAGTGGGCTGGGAAATTGTGGTTAGTGATCTCTGCTGTACCCTCCTGACATGGGGCCTGAAGCTTGTCCCCACCTCTTGGGGCTTCTCCATGGATTCTTATGGGTGTTTCCAGAACTGAGGGATAGTTCTGGCTCCCCAGATAGGCTTTCTCTAGCTCACATATGAAAGCCAAGTGGAATGTTTCCTCTTGGAAACAAAGAACTGTAGGAGCCTGACCTGCAAATAACAGCCAGCCTCTCCCATCACCATCCAGGGGAACAGCTATGTTTTTCTCTTACCTTCCCCTTTGTGGATCCGAGTTTCCGGACCTCAGGAATGGACAGCAAAGATGGGATCAGGAATCCTGGGGTGTGTGCAACTTCAACCTTACACCATGCTCACTGGGTGCCAAAGGCATTGAGTCAGTGCAGCCTCGTGTGAAGGGCTAACAGACAAGATGCTAGGGCTGGCCTTCCTGCCTTCGTAGTACCAGCACAGGACTTGCAGCCTGTCCTACGCTAGTGGGCGAGACAAAGGTTCCCTGGGAAATTCATATGTATAATTGTGTATTTTTTAAAAGAAAGGCCAGGCCAGTTTTGGTTAGAGTAGTGGAGAAAGGTTCGTGAAGGATGGGAGGAGGACTTTGAATGGTGAGTAGCTGGGAAATGGAATAAATGCCAGCATTCTGGAGCCATGTAGCATGTCCTGGAGACAATAAGGCTGATCAGACTAGAGAGGAGCATGTCTGGCAGTGAACTGTGATCAGGTGGGATGCACCTGGGCATTGGAGGGCTTTGAATATCACTGTGGACCTTTTCCTGAGAGTGAGTGGGAAGGAAAAGAGTCACATGAGGATGTCAGTTTCTAGAAAGAGGACCAGCTCTCTGTGACTTTGGTTTGGCTGTGAACGTTTCAGCGCCTTCTGCAAGATGCACGGGCCATATTCCTTGCCCTTGTGGAGCTCACACAGGAGATGGGCAGTCCTTCCTTCCTCTCTGTCCCCTTGGAGTCAGGGAGCTTTCCTGGGAGCTTGCGCTTATTCCTTCAAGCCATGCAGGTTATAGTAAAGCCGAAGGAGGAAAATCTGCCTTCCGTCTTGTCTTTTTTCTTCTTCTTTTCCCTGTGACTTTGTTCTCCTGCCCTTAGCCTTTGTGGATCTTGGTAACATTCCTCTTTGGACTTTTCCTGTTTCCACAATGATTTTAATGAAGCCCTCATCACCCACGGAAAAGAACCCAGCCCTGGGCTGCAGGTTGAGTGCTGATAGCATTCCGGTGTTTCTTTCCTGCAGGGAGATGGTGCCTGTGTTAGATAAATGCACCATCACTTCACAAAATAACTGCCCATCACAGAGCTCCTCGAAGAAATCCTAAAATAACAATAACAGAACATGTGCCATGCTTGTGGGATGCAAGGGCTCATGGGGAAGGAAGGGGGTGGGGAGCAGAGAAAAGAAACAGATTTTAATGTCAGGCTGACAAGAGTTTATTATACACATCAGTGGTTAAAATAATTACTTTTTTTTAATTATGAAAAAAGCTTTCTGGGGCCCAGTAAAATACCAGCTGCTGTTTCTTGCAGTGAATTTGCTGGAGCCTCAAAAGAGACACCTTGTTTTTCCAGATCCCCTTGAGGATTTTGGCAAGAGACAGTGGAGTCGAACCTGTTTTCCCCTTGCCCTTACCTGGAGTTCCCCCTGAGGTGCTCTGCATGTCCTTGCTCCACTTTCTCCCTTTCAGGTCTTGAATTTGAGATTGTCTTTCCCTCAGAGCTACATAGTGAGTAAAGATGCCACTTGGCATCATCTTTTCATTTGCTTTGAAATATTCAGTGCTTGTGAACAAGCAGAAGCCATGGAAGGCGTTGGTGGGGACAGATGGAAGCCCGAGAACCTGAATCTCCGTTTTTCCAACCAGGTAAAATCTTCTCAGGAAACTAAGAATGCGGATTGTTAGGTGGTTCCACACAGGGAAATCTGGCTGTGCTGTGGCCTCTTGTTCCAGTATCAGACCTTTTTTTAGAATTTTGGGCTCATCATAGAGCTCAACGAAGCTCTGATGCCCTTGAGTGGGAAGGACAAGACCAGAAAATGACTGCTAGGACTCCGTTGATCATGTGGCTTGTCATGTGACTACATCCACCTGATCACAAATCTCCTATACTTCCTTTGGGGCCCCACCAATGCCCTCACTTCCTTTTTTTGTGTGGTACTGGGGGGGTCAAACCCAGGGGAAATATACCACTGATCTATTACCCCAGCCCTTTTTATATTTTATTTACTAACTTCCCCAGGCTGGCCATGAGCTTGCAATTCTGTTGCCTCAGGCTCCTGAGTAGCTGGGATTACAGCGTGAGCCACAGTGCCTGGCCCCACTTTCTTTTTCTTTTTTACTTTCTTTCACCTTCGGGTTTTCTGTTCCGTGCAGAACTGCAAGCAGATCCTTTTGTGGCACTCTTCCATTGGTGTCCATGACAATAGTGAGATTGTCCCCTAAGACTGAAATTATCCCCTGATATCAAAGGTGGAGCTTGTTCTAATCATCAGAAGGATACCTGCAAATGAAATGAAATGCTCCCAGGTAGCTGATGGTGGTTACATTGTTCTTTCAAAGAGCCAGTGCCCTGCCTGCGGGGTGTTGTGTGTGTTCGTTCAGGTGAGGAGGGGCATGCTCCCGCTGGCCTTGCCCTGCCCTCCTGGCTGCCCATGACCTGCTTGGTTCTAGTCCTGAGCTCTTCTTGGGATTCTGGAGGGCTCTGTTCCAGTGAATACCATTGCCTTCTCTGCCCCTTGAAATGGTGTTCTGACTCTCTATTGTTCTTGGCTGAAATGTGGGTGAAAATCCATTTTATTCTTTATTTAGCCCGGACAGATAAGAACTAACAAATACAAAACAAAATCATGGCAAAAAAGGCAATTGGATCCTTCCTACCAAAAGCAAAGAAATGGAGGGGCAGAGAACCAGCTCTCAATTCCATGTAGAGTGGTTGGCACCATGGAGGTGGCATCTCTACTTCTTTCACTGTAGCCCTGATGAATTCACTCCTTAGATATTCCCTGTGCAGGTGCCATCTTTACCCGGAAGCCCTTAGCCCTCACCTGCCTTCATTCCCAGGAGCTGCTGGAAGCTGCTTCCTGTGTCAGAGCACTGCCCATCCCTTAGGTTCCCATCCGGAACTGAATGGTGAGTCCTGCTCCAGTGAGCTCTGGTTGATGAATCAGCATCATTCCTGCAGGTGGCCAGAATGTATTTCCTGACCCTTCAGTTCCAAGATGAATGTAATTATTATGTATCACAAACATATACTATGAATAAAAAATGCTGTGTGTTACATTGGCATCAAAAAGTTTGGATTTCACAGCATTTGGAATTTTTAGATTAAGAATGTTCAACTGTAAGTTGTTGGGTTTTTTTGTGTTTTTTTTTTTTTTTTTACCTTGAAAGAGATTGAGAACATTTAAACTCTTGTACATGTCATTCCTAAACAGAGTAAATGGAAAGCAACCTTTTGACAGAAGGGAGAGACTGGTTTCTAAAGAGCTGCTGAGCATATGTCATCTCTCTGTAGACTTAGTTTCAATTTCCATGCAGCTGCAATTGGAACAGACATCAGCCCGTGCTGGCTTTATTTTCCATAAATGCTCCATGGGGTGCTACATGAAAATGTAGTGTTTGGCTGCAGGTCAGGCAGTCTACTCCCATTTTGTAGGTAAACTTCTGGAAAAGTGGTTAAAACAAGGTTTTGTGTGTGATGAGCTACTTTATAGATTTACATGAAAGTACTCAGACTAGGTGAATTTGGTTATTTTCTACCAGAAGCTCAGATCATATTTGGAATTGTATTTTGGCAAAATCAACATAGTCTGGCTATCAGATAGACAATACAAGTCACCAGTTGAGGGTGTGGGCTGCTTAGGGGGAGTGCCCCAGCCAGTGGAGACGTGGCTCTCTGGGGACGGGGCTGGGGCCAGAGGCTTAATTTGCCCAACAGCTCTGCTAATGATGTGGAGCCTAAGTAAACAGCAAGTTAATGGGCTTCCCAGATCCATGAAATTCAGCAGCTGCTGCAGACACCGGTAAGCCCAGGAAGAACCAAAGTTATAAAGGAAGGGAGAGAGGAAGAGGAAGAAGAGGACGAAAAGGGGAAACAGGTCAGCAGTGTGATCAGGAAGCAACAGGGCTGAGATCCAGCTTTTGGAATGCCAATTCTTTCATCTGAGCACGATTGCAGATGCCATGTATTCTGGGGGCTCATCTGGAGAAACAGCCGAGCTGAGACCATGGTGAAGGGCACCCTGTGGAGAGAGTTGTCTGGGTGTTTTAGGGTCTGGTTGTGTGTGTGCACATAAGCAGAACAGGCATTAGAGACCAAAAGTCTATGTGGTCATTCTCTCTTTTGAGGGAATTAACACCATGAGCATAAACATTCACCATTAATAGTAGGTCAAAATTTATGTATCATCAAGGGAGTGGTAATGAATTTACACCTTGTCAGCTAATTACCATCCCTTTGTAAACTGGCCCCCATTCTATCTTGTTTAGCTTCATCTATTTCTATTTTTAATAGACACCCTACACCTCAGACAAGTGATTGGGTTTGCTGTTCCTGTGACATAGTTTTCTGTCCCTCTGCTTAGAAGCCCTGCCTGGCACTGCTCCCCTGCCACCCTCCTCTGGGTCTTACTGTCCATCCTTCTCATTGTTTGCTTCCTTGTCTGTGAATCCTCAGAGCTGAGATGCTGGAGAATAGGAACAAAATAGGCCTCTTTTTTTTTTTCTATCAACTCCAGTGTCCCAAATTGTGTCATTGACTATCGGAACTCAAGAAAGGTTGCTGATGAGAGGGTGAATGGTTGACAGTGAGTTGGAAAGTGAAGATGTGTGTCCTGGTGGATGGCCTGCCTCTGTGGTGCCACACAGAGCCCCTCCGTGTGCTGAGGAGCTGTGGCATGGGCGAGGGGCACATGGGTTTCCTCAGTAGTCACCATGCTGGGTGGGTTGCTGTAGACATGGCTTGGCTGTCCTCCTCGGTCCAAGAGCTAAACTTGTTTTAACTGCAGTGACTGTTTCAAGCTGCTCCCAACGCAGTCTGGTTGTGGAGGATGCATTGATTGGGGGTTCAGCATGTGGTATTGAAGGTCTGAGATGGGATCCTCAGGAAATACCGGTTTAGAGGAGACTGTCGTGGTTGCTGGGGGATGTGATAGGTGTGCAGTGGAGACGTCCTTGTGTCCTGGGAGGCACCTGTGTGGATGCTGCTCTCCTCCACATCTGGCAGTGTGAAGATAGGCACTTTGAATCCTGATGACAGCTGGGGAGTTGAGTGCAGGATGTAGGTGGGGGGTAGCCCTGTGATTGCCAGGTGCAAGTGGGCTTGAAGGGAAGGCAGTGGAAGCTGGAAAGTGTGGGCCCCAAAGTGGATGCCCACAGTTAATAACCAGGCAGCTTGGGGTGAGAAGGAAATGGGTGTAGGAGTTTGCCTACCAGAGAGCAGGGACTATACTTTCGCCCCTTCCAAGAGCCAGAGTCCTCAGAGAAGTGAGAGACACTGTGCGTGTCGCAGATGGCCCCTGCCCTAGCAGGCTGTGAGAGAGGCATCTATCCCCGAGTCCCCAAGGGATGGGAAACTGCAGCTGTGGCCAGGAGAGCCCTGATGGAGAGAGATGGTCTGCAGAGATCTTGCAGAAAGGGGCTCTGAGCTGGTGTGGGAGGCCTGGGGGGAGGATCTTGGGGTCAGCAGGCTTGAGCCAAGGTGTGCAGGAAGTGCGGGGCAGTTAGGTGAACAAGAGATGCCCAGAGCTGAAGGAGCAGCAGGGAGAAGTGTGGCACTGGCATCTTTCCAGGTAACACGTTTCCTTGGGGTTTGAAGCTGTGCTTCTGCGTGGAGAGGATAATGTCAGGGAAAAATGAACTTTGCTTTGACTGAGATCTCGTATGCCCTTGAGTCATCAGTCTTCCCAGGTGGGTGCTGTGTTGAATTTTGATCCCAGCAAACAAATTATGTTGAAGCCCTAGCCTCAGGACCTCAGGATGTGGTCATACTTGGAAGCTGGGTCTCTGTAGATGCAGTTAAGGCAAAGTTACTTGGGCAGGCTCGCGTTCACTGTGATTGGCATTCTTAGAAGTAAGGGACATGTGGACATAGCGTCAGACTCAGGCCCTGTGTGGCCCTGTGTGTGTGTGTGGGGGCTTGGAGTGAGGCTGTCACGAGTCAGTGAAGGCCTAGGGCTCCCTCGGAAGCTGGAGGAGGCAAGGGAGGACCCTTCTGTAGAGTCTGCAGTGGGAGTGTGACCCAGCCAACACTTTGACTCTAGAACTTTGAGAAGATGCATTTCTGTGTTTTGAAGCTATCCATTTAGTGACTTTGTTACAGCAGGCCTCGGAAACTTAAGACAGTAGGGGAAGGAGGAGAAATGAAGGGTTGTGTTGAAGATTAAATGGAACATATTTATACCCAGGACAAGGCCTGGAACAGAATAGGTCCTCTATGAATAGTAACTATTGTTGTCTCATGGGGGAGGACACAGTGGCAGATGCCATTTTTGTGTGGAGGTGGGGTTTGCTTTTGTATTTATTTTTAGAAAAACTGGAAATAAAGGTTAAGTTGGGCTAACACACTCCCCCCGACCCGCACACACAAACACATGCATGCACACACACTGGTAGCCACCCTAGATAATTCTTTATTTATCTTTGTTCCTGTCAGTCCACCCCTGATAAGTCTCCAGCTTCATCATCAGAAGACAGAGCTTGAAAATACAGGTAGATCACAGCAACCTGAAGACAGTGCTGAGAGGTAAATGACTGAGCCCAGGTCCTTTATAGGGGACAGTTTGCATACTGAGAGCAACAGCACTAGGGTGATCCAGGCCTGAAGTACCAGGCTGGGGGAATCCCAGAAGGGGTAACACAGTGACCAAAGCAAGTTGTATCCACATCCTTGCTTCCCCCAAGCATGATCCCAGGTGAAGGCGGGTTTTTCCTTTTGGTTCAGGCTGCTTCCCATTCCCACTTAAATTCTAGACTATTGCAGTCTCAGGCTCATCTTCTACAAATTCTCAGAGACATCACTGAGTCTAGATTATTTCTTCCTTCCTCTCTTAGTATCTGAGATTTGGGACTCCCCATCACAAAGCAAACCCAGTCTGAGTTATCCATTGAAATGAGAGTCATCTGCTGAGGTAAGGAAGTAGCGATCAGCCTGGTCTCAGAGCTAGAGAGGAGACTGGTGCCAGCCAGCCTGAGGTCCTTGTCCCACCTCTTGGATGTGATTACTTGTCTTTCCTTCAAAGGCAATTTCTTATCTCTGAAGTGGGGATGACAGTACCTATCCTCTGCAAGCTGTCCTGGTGGTGATGATGGGACGAGAGAGCATTTGTAACCTGCCTAGTTGGTTGTTTGGCCACAGTAGACCCTCAGTCCATGAGAATATTTGTGGGTTGTGTCTGCCCTGAGCAGTGGGCTTTCTGCTTCCCGAAGGCTGATGGCTGGGGGTAATTAAAGCATCTGGTTCTTCACCTGGTTCCATGCATATTTAAATGAAATTTAGTGAATATGCTACAAGGGTGCTATTTTAATTATTATTTTGGTAGCCACCTCCAATGCAAAGCTGTAGGGGTGCCCCAGTATGGCATGTAAATGGAAAAGGAATTTCTTTCTTTGAAAGCAGAGTGAGGACCACCTCTTTTTGTCACTGTTCCCTTTCTTTCATTGTCTCCCAGAAGGAGCCATTTTAATATCATATGCTTGGAGCAGGCTGGAACTGAAGATGGGGAGAAGCGGATTGTCCCACAGAAGGACTTCTGGGCCTTAGAGCTCCTGAGAACAGCTGTCAGATGACAGCTATCAGCCTCTATGGATAGAACCTCTCCTGGGATTGAAGTTCTCTTGAGAAAGCATTTTTCCTTGTAAATCAGTCCTTATTCCTCAAAGTCCTACACTTCAGTATTCCTTAGCAGAGGTGGAACATGTTAGACCTCAGACTCTGCCTGAGTATTTTTGGTATTCCTGATAACTATTACAATGTCTTCCTGACCCGACTTAGAGGCTCCAATGCCATTTGCTTCTTGCCTACATTTAATGTCTCTAACAGATAAATAAACCACTGGATGAGGAGCTCCCTAAAGGTAGAGCCACTTCATCTGGAATTTCCAGATCACTTCCCCTTGGAAGGACAAACATAGGCCTTCCATGCACAAAACTGGTTCTTCTTGGGTTTTCTTTTATTGCCCTACAAAGAAATCTCTACTTGTTCTTATAAAAATTCTTTCCTAGAACATTTATTTTGTGTTGTTATTTAAAAAGACAATAATTGGGCTTCTGTCACATATTTTAGAAAACTATCTGAGCTATGCAGCCTGTTCACTTGAAACCAACAAAAATATTCATATTCTTTCATCCATATGTTCACAAGATAAAACTAAAATAGCTTGTTTTATATTACTGGGATTAAGATGGTAAATATGTCCCCAAATATCAAGTGGGTAGAGCAGTGTAGATTTAAATTCCACCTGGAGTAAGAATAAGAAGCATTATTTCTGACATTATTAGTTCATCTTTTCATCTGTCCGTCATCTGTCCACCCATCCATCCATCCATCCTTCATTCATGAGCATTTATTAGTGCAAAGCTCTGAGACTTGTGGGTGGTACACACATTTGGAGAAAAAGACCAAGGAAGTCCTGGCAGAGGGCAACATTTAATGTGTTGCATTATTAGCATATTACCTCCATGTACTCTTTCATTTTATTTAGGATTACATGTAGAAAACAAATCTATTTGTGCTTCTTATGTATATTATATCTCAAGGAAACTATTCGCTAAATATGTAGGAATTGGTTCTTCTGGTTTGCACATTTTTCATTTTTTGTTCTTTCTCTTATTCCTGAATATTCTGTATCTTCTTTGTCCCTCCCTCATTAGAGACTGAGCAGTTGGAGAGGGACAGGAGAGGAGGGGTAAGTTTTGCTTTTTATTAGCCACTAGTTCAGAACTCAAATCCTAAAGTTGGATTTCTGTATAAAATGTAACCTGGGATATTTGGGGCTTCCTTAGCCTGGCATTATGGTGTGGTGCCCTGGCCTTTGTCAGCAGATTCACCAGATTCCTAACATCAACTTTCCCAGTTACTACATGGCTCTCTCATCTACTGTGTAAAAAGTGAGCACCACACCAGTCTGGCAGAGGTATTGTGAGGAGGAAGTGCCTGGTGCAGTGTCAGGCATGTATGGTAGTTTGGTTCATGTCAGTCTCTTCCTCCTCACTCTGATTTTTCAAGATATCAGGAAGTAGGTTTCACCTGAATGTCACCCTGAGGACACTTTGCTAACAGGTCACTGCATGCTGTGGTTGGGACAGGGTTTGAGTGTGTCCCTCAAAGAGTCATGTGTTGGTAGCGAGGTCCCCATTGTGGAATGTGAAAGGTGGCAGAAGCCTTAGGAAGTGGGACCTAATGGGTGGTGGGTAGGTCGCTGGGACTGCTCCCCTAGGAAGGAGTTGATGCTGCCATTGTGGAGTGAGTTCTTGTGGGAGTGACTTGTTACAAAGTGAGGCTGCCCTACAGACCCCCTTTTGCACATGACCATTTTCCTTCCTGTTCCTCTGTCACGTTGTGATGTAGCTAGGGAGGCTCTCGGCAGAGCCTGAACAGATGGTGCTGCCCAGTCTGGACTTTACGCTTCCTAAATTGTGAGCTTAAAAAAATCTTTTCTTTATAACATTCCCAGCCTTGGGTATTGTGTTATAGTAACAAAGTGGACTAATATGGTACCCTATTTTAAGATTCATTTTAATTCCTATGCTTATTACAGGGCTATCACGTTTGGGTTAGGAAGACCAGAGGTCAAGATGGTGGTCTTGGCCTTTCCAACTAACATATTGTACGACCGTATGGAATTCTTGGCCCTTCTTTTGCTCCAATTTTACGATCTGTCAGATGGAGCCTGAATGGTCACCTCTTCTCCTCAGAAGCAGCTGCATGACACAAGTGAGATAAGATGGGCAATATTTTGAGATTGTTTATTTGCTGATACACGGCAGAGACTTAACTATCATCCCTGTTTGGTTGTGTCAGAATTAAACTTCAGTTCCTCACTCAGTATAATTTTTGTAGGCATGTGTTTAATATGCCTTGTTTAATGTATCTGTGTCCCTTGGCTGCAGGTAGTGCCAGGGGCCTGAACTATTGTTGCACACTTGAGACATAATTTTCTACGGAGAGAAACAGCAACCTTTATTTCACCTGCTGAAAACTCCAGTTGCAGAAGAATTTGGCTCAGACTTTCCAAAATAAATTTACCTTTGGGCTGAGTCCAGGAGTGGAAAATTTTAGCTGGAAACAATAGCTTGTCAGAAAAAACAGAAGTGACTCCAAACTGGGGTCTAGGTACCCACGAGAAAAGGCTGGGGTGTAACTGCAACCATCCTGTCTCAGCCCTCCTCACCCACAGGGAAGGCTCAGCAGAGGAGGGGGCACGAGAGTCTTAGGGTTTGTCTGCTTTTTCCCACTGTCAAACTCAGGGCTTTGCCCTCTGGAGTGATGGGTGGGCTTGCTTTCATTTTGTGGGCTTGATAGCATTTGACTGTGTAATTATTCCTCTCGCTGAATATCCCCGAATATCCTTTGACATGATGGTGGTATAGGTAGCTTTAGCAAGCATAATTCCTATAATCCATGGAGTGTCAAGAAGGTACTTATTTTCAGATCAAAAGCTGCTGACCTGATTAAGCCTTCTTGGATAATGAATTTCTCCAGTGCAGTGGCTGGCAGGACTTGGGGGTTTTTTGAAGATGGTTCTGAGCCGGGGTGCTGAGTGGGGCTTTTATACAAGCTTCAGATGCTCCAGGTTAACGTCAGAGCCTCGTCTGGCTTTCTAGCCATTTTCACTATCCCCCAGATCATGGTAGCAGATGAAGGATCTCTGGTCTTTTGCAGTTGGTCCTTGAAATTAACATTATTTTGGGGACTGGAAATCATTTCTTCTAGGGATTTCACCTGCAGAAGCATGTTCAGGTGAAAGCTTGAGGCTGGAGTAGGAGGCGAAGGGTGGAGGCTCTGGGGGAAAGGATTCTGAGTTGATGCTGGGGTGGAAATGCCTGAGGCTGGCCAGGAGATTGGTACTTCATGGCTGCAGTTGTAGCTGGCAAGAGAAAGTGGCTCTGAAGTGAAATGTTGTCCAGGATTGCCTTCTCTCAATGGAAGACTTTCCTTCCTCTTCCAACAAAGGAAATAAATGCGCGTTAATAATGTAATGAGAAAAGGAGGCTCTGAAAGTGCCTGTTTCTCTTCATTCTCAGATTGCTGCTTTCCCCCAATCCTCCTTGCTCTTGTTTCCAGCCTCATTTTGTGGTTCTTCTCTTTGTCATTCAAGTTCAAGGGAACTTGGAGCAGGGTCTGTGAAACAGCTGTGAACGAGAGGTCTGAAAGGCTTGGGCTTTCCTCTTGCAGGAATCAGACTTGAATCCAGAATGATTTTAGCTCGCGGTTCTGCTTTGAATTAATTAAAAATCTGCCCGTGTCACAATCTCTGGGGTCCCATCCCCACAGTATCTTCTCTGTTATCCCAAGAAGAATTTTGTCTTGGCTGTATGACAAGTTGGCCCTTCCACAGTGAATTAAATTTCAGCAGCAGGAAAATTAGAGCTCTTGTCTTCTATGTGTGAGAGAATCTAGGTACACTGCAGGTGGCTTTTACGGAAGAGATTTGATCAATAGCAAAAACACCTTTCATCTGAACTGTGTCTTAGTTACCAAAGTGCCTTCTCATTTCTTATTCCTATGAGGAAGAACCTGTGGCAGAGGGTCATTAAGTA
Organism: Heterocephalus glaber; assembly: GCF_000247695.1. The sequence continues at coordinate 27,170,509 of NW_004624738.1, forward strand.
TTTTGCTCAAGCTCCCAAATCAAATAAATGATGATACACATAAAACTGGCTTACCTTTCACAGGTCAGTGGGAAATTGAATGGGTTTTCCACTTTCACTTGGGAGCTAGCTCATTTTCCCGCAGGACAAGGGTCCTGGCCAACAGAAATCTGTGATTTCATGACTGTCGTGTTTCTCACAGTCTAACAGGCACCACATCTGAGTCTGCAAATGCTGGCTTTTGATGATTGCAATGGAATTCCCCTGTGGGTCACAGTTCATTATTTCCCAGGTGTATATTCCCTGCTTAGAGCATGTGTCCTGGAACTTGCTTTGTCTGTAGATAGCACAAGCCTGTGTATTAGTTTGCATCTGTGTTTCCTCCACCATAACAAATACCTGAGATAATCAACTTACAGACAAAAAGTTTATATTGGCTCACAGATTTAGAGGTTTCAGTCTATCATTGGTTGGCTCTGTTGCTTTGGGTGAGAGAACATGGAGGAACAAAACTGCTTACTTCATGGCTGGGAAGCAAAAGAAATAGGAGACCAGACTCCCCACACTCCTTTTCAATGTCTTGACCCCAATGGCCTCAAGCCCTGCCTCTTAAAAGGTTTCACCACTTCTTAGCAGCCCTCCCCTGGGGTCCAGGCCTCCAACACTGGCCTTTTGGGGGATATTTAAGATTCAGACTATCTATGGCACCATCTCTGCAATGTGGAGGCTGCTATATTTCTTCTACTCATCGCGGAGCCCTCACCAAGATGGTAATTGTTAGCAAACATCTGAATTTACTAGAGAGGCAGGAAGGGTGAATGGATAATAACACCTTATATTCCCATAGAAAGCTTTTCAACATCATTTAAACATTGATTATCTCATTCTAACTTCAGAACAGCCTTTATTATCTCCATTTGACAGATGGGGAAAAAATGGAGGCCTATAGAATTTCTCACATGCCCAAGGTCACCACGCAAACTTATAGCTGTTCTTGGTTCTTGCTGTTTCCTCTGTGCTGGCTTCTGAGGGAGGCTTTGTCTGTTCACTGAAGTCAAGGGTGTTCCTTTCACATGTCTGTCCTCAGCCCCTGCATCGGAGAAGCTGCCGCTGGGGAGGGTGGATGTTGCTTCTGTGGCTTCTCATGTCTGCGGGACACAGTTCGTGATGACTGTGAAATAAAATGGAAACAGCTCCTGCTTCCTTCCCACACAGACAAGTGGAGAGTCTGCCTCTGACATGAGAGCTGGCATGGAGGGGGAGGTGGCCCTGGCTGTTCCCTTCTCCTTGGTTCCTTGTTGCCAAGCTGGGAAGCGGATGTGGGAATCCCAGGCATGAAGCTCTAGCTTGCCAGCCCAAAGTGTCCCAATGCACTGCTTGTTCCTGGGACCCCGCAGGTTGCATGGCACCCCTTTACCCATGCAGCCTCCACGTGCATTGGCAGGTGTATGTGAGGGACACTGAAGATGCTGAGGGAGCTGTACACTGTCCTCTCCATCAGTGCATTCCGAAGTCCATCCTGTCATCCTCCCTGCACATCATAGACTGGACACTGAGGGCCATCAGATTCCTTTTATTTTCTTCTTGGGTGGAACAGTTGATTTGTGCATTAGATCCAATCCTGGACCATCCAGTGCCACAGAGCAAAACCATGAGATCACTTGTAGCTAAGACAGCCTCTGTGCCCAAAGAAGCTTATGTCCTGGGCAAACAGCTAGACACAATATCTCTTATTACTTTGTGCCCAGATGTGGCTGGGTCTGACCATGTGGCTAAATTCTGGCCAGCAAATGTGGGTGGAAGGCACAGTTATCTCTGGGCCAACCCATGGAAACCTCCTGTGCCAGTGCCCCTGGTACTTTCTCCTTGCATTGGCTTGATGCAGCCAGTTGTGGTGGTCTTGGCCATGGGTTGAAGATGGCACAGTCGCAAGGGGGAAGGAGCCTGGGTCTCTAAATCCCTGCATGGGCGTAGGGGTGGAGTCATTTCTGTGTGGAGAGGATCATATAATTTTTACTTTAGTTGCATTGAGCCATTAATATTTAGGGACTTGCCGGTTACCCTAGTGGAGTAGTTTCAGGAACAGATGCTGACTGGAGTCAGGAATGTGGACTCATTCTGGATTCGATAGTTGAGATTTGTAGAACTTCTTGGGCTACTTCTTCTGGATTAGTGAGGGGCACACTGGGTGTGAAAGTGTAGCAAGTGAGATAAAGACCCTTTAAACCCCATTTCTGAAAAAGGAAATTGGGCCTGTGGCCTCTAGGGACTGCCAGACGTTGGTGGCAGGTGCTAGTCAGGAGTGCCCTGGGCTGGGGCCAGCACAGTCAGTAGACCCTGCCAGGCCAGGGTGGCAGCTGCGCCAAGCAGGCCGAGTCCCATAAGCTGTGCTCTGAGCCTTCCTGGGTTAAGCTTAGAGGGTTGGTGTGGTGGAAGATGCCCTAGTTCCAGTAGATCTTGGCTCTTGCCCCATTCCCTACATCTGCCACCTCTGTGACCTTGGACAAGGCCCTCCTCTGGCCCTCAGCATGATTTCCTTTCCTGTGCTGGGCGTGGACTGGATGATCTTGGATATTTATGAGTGTGAATTTTGACAGCTTTAGCATAGGCTAGTGCAGTCTTCACCCTAGGTTTCTAGTGTTCCTGGGCCATCCCACCCCACCCAGATTCCAAGGCCATGGCTTTGCGTTAGCATAGTTTCTGCAGCATGTGTTTGAAAAGCACTTTGATTTTCCCTGTGATCCTAAATCAATGACTTCAAAATTTAAACTCTTTGAAAAGAAATAGTACACATCTCATGTCTACCCTCCCCTATTAACCTGGATATTATATTTCTTCCAGTGGGGAGAGACGTCTCATGTTTCTCTCAGCCCATGTATCTTATTTACTAGACATAATATACCATGCTTCCTAGGTGCTAGATGCTATTTTCAGAACTTTCTATATATTCACTCAATTTGCTTCCTGTAATAACCAATGATGTGGCTGCTATCTTTATCCTCATATGACAGGTGAGAAAACTGAGGCCCAGAGAGATTAAGGAACATGGTCCAGATCTTTCAGCCACTTAAGAGGCCAAGCTGGGATTTGAACCCAGGGAGTCGGACTTCAAAGTCCAAGCCCTTGACTGCAGTGCTACACAGCCTCTCTAAGAGACCGTCAAAGTCCATGCATCCTCTTGAGCCCCTGTGGCAGCTTGCTGTGGGCTTTGGCCTCTTGCTTCAGAGTCACAGCTCTAGATGGTGAAGTCTCAGCTGAACCCTGGTGAATTTATTTTTTTAGCTCTGTTTTCTTCTGTAAAATTTCCTGCATGCTTTCCTCTTTGTGAAGCCAGCCCATAGATTAATGATCCCATCGCCAGGCCCCAGGCCAGAACTCCCAGTCCCACCATGTGGCAGCAGAACGCTCTGGACATTGTGGCTCCAGAGTATGCCTGGGGCCTGGGGCGTTGCTGTCACTGCAATTTACAGCTGTACTAACAGGCATCTTGTTTGTGCCAGGACCAGTCAGCACTGCAGGGCCAAAGTGAGATACTGTTTTTTGCCAACCTCTTGTTCCCAGACCCTCACTTGAAAGGGACTGGGGTGTTTTACTGCCTGGTGGACGTAGACTGGTTTGGAGCTGAACTTGGGTGCTGGAATAGAGGGCCAACTTGTCTTCTCTCTTCTCTGCTTTGCACCGGTGAGGGAAACTGGCCAGGCAAACACATTCCATCGGATGGGCCCCTCTGCCCAGGGTTCAGTCTTTGTTCCAGGTTGCTGCTCCCTCCTGGTTCCTCCCCCTGGTTTTCGTGCTTTCATAATGAAGGGAGAGGGGAGGGCATTTCAGAGTCCGAATGTTGCAGCCACATACCCCAATTTACAACTCAACGACTTACTAGTTTAAAACCTTAGGCAAGATGCTAGTCCCTCTGGGTCTCAGTTTCCTTATCTACAAAACAAGGATTAAACAATGACTATCTCATAGAATTATTGTGAGGATCAAAGTGACAGACAGTAGTTGTTGGGTACTTAGCACAGTGCTGGACATACTACAACCAAGAGGCTATGGACGTACGTAATGACCAAGCATAGGGACTTGAGCCGGACTGCCTGACTGTGAATCACAGCTCTGCTACTTCCTCTTCTGAGACCTGGTGTAAGTTACTTATCATTTCTGTGCCTCAGTTTTCTCATCTGTAAAATGAGGATAATGGAGGTCTTATTTCATAGGATCATCCTGAGAACTAAATGAATTAGTATTTGTAAAGCCCTTACAATGATGGTGCTTTTGTTAAATAAAATACACAAATACTCAAAAAATATTGGTTATTATCCTTATTATGTTTCCATTATTAATAGATTTATAATAGCCCCAGAAACAAAGCAAGAGAAATACTGTTATTTCACTTTGCACATGAAAGGTTAAGTAACAAGGGCAGACCCTGTTGAGCTTCTTGTCACTGGTCTCAACAGTGACATCGGTCTCTGTGCCCTGGGTGTTCCTGTGAACCCCTCACACCCTGCTGCCTGCCCTGTCCTCCTGATGCCTGAATCTGGTAATGCTGTTCCACCTGTAATGCCCCTGCTGGCCAGCTTCCTGTTGGTGGCCTCCAAGAAAGATTTCCCTCCTTAGCAAGGTCTGCAGCACTCATAGCCAGTGGTGCTGGCTGATCCTGCTGATATCTGCAGCCCCTTCATAACCTGGTGCGCCACTGGGCCTGAACACTGTTCCTGCCACCTTCCGCTTCCACTCCATGCAGCACCAATGTCAGCTCCTCCTTGCTCCTGCACAGGGTCAGGCTGGCCTCTACTGACTACCGTCTGCTTGGGTGTCATACCCAATGGTGTGATCCTCATTTGTTTAGGTCTTTCAACTCTTCCATTACACTTTTCTGTCCTTGATGGGCAGGGACCATGCATGATTTGTCTTTGTATTCACTCCACACTTCTACCTCCTCAAGGCTCGAAGTACATCTGGCATATGGTAAGTGCCCAAAGACTTTGAATGGATACATACTCATGATAATGTCAACTCTGTCACCTTATCTCTGTAATATTATTTTAAATCATGATTTTAAAGCACTCACACCTTTGATTTTCTGGTCCTGGCATGGTGCTGACTTGCAGCCTTTTTGTCTATAAACCTGCACATCATTCCTACCTCATGCATCAGGTAAAGAATGATTGCTTCTTTAAGAGTGAGTTTGGAAGTGGCTGCTTATTTAAGAATGACTTTGAAATTGAGCTGCAGACATACAGAGGGTGTCACTGTTTCTGCACATCTTGCCCTTGGACTGTGTGGCTGATCACCTTGCCAGATGGGAACAGCTGCTGGAGAGCATAAGCCTGAGGGTGGCTAATAATGAGGACTTTACTGTGCCCTACATAGTTGAGACATACTTGTGTCTCCTCGTGGTAATGGAGAACCGAAAGGACTCGTTAGGTCCTATGTGGCTGCAAGGATGCTCATCCTCCTCTGCCATTGCTGAGGGGCAGGTTGAGCCGACAGAGATCATCCTGCACTGACGGGTGGACTTCCTGTAGGGGAGCTGAGGATGGGGACACCCAAACCATCAACATGGTGCAGAGTGATTAATGCAACCAAATACAGTTCTTCATTTGAAGAAAGGATCCATTGGCCTTTCTTTAAAGAACAACTCATAAATTTTTACAGATTGAAAAATTAAAACCTAAATAAAAATCTAATTTAATAAAGAGCTTGGCAGGCCAGGAACAGGGAAGGCAGAAGCCTAGATCCATGGCATTAGTGTCTGCTGGGGGTGAATGAGAAAGGAAGACATATACCTCTGAAAAAGTATGCCTCTCTGCAAATAGAGGTGGACTTGCAGACATTCCATTTTCAGGCCTGTGTTTCAGAAGCAGGTGTGTAATTTTCACACAGACTCCATAATAATCTTTATTTACACAAAAGGACTTTTATTCTATAAAGCAAACTCACCTTTCTTTTTTTTTTGTATTAAATTCTTTTATTGGTACATTGTAGGTATACAACACAATTACATTTCTCACTGGGAATTGTACCTTTACATAATGCATCTTGGTTCTTATTTTTTCCCCATTCCTAGCCCTCCCTTCACGCCCTCCACCCTTCCCTATTTACAAAGATTTTGTTTCCATTTTTTCCATTCCTCATAATTTTTCCTTTCCCTTCTTTCCTTTCCCCTGCCCCTCCCACTACCCCTGCCCCTTTGGACCTTTTCTTCCTATTTTACATTATCGATTATTCATTCCAATCATTGGTACATTTTAGGTATACAATATAATGACATTCATCATTGGAAATTTGCACCTTTACATGGTCTCTCTTGGTTCTTATTTTTCACCCTTGTCCAGCCCTCCCTTCAACCCCTCCAGTCCTCCCTATTTACAAAGATTTTGTTCCTATTTTTCCATTTTCTCATATTAATCCCATTCCCTTCTATCCTTTCCCTTAGCCCTCCCACTTCCTTCCCCTTTGCCCCTTTTCTTCCTATTTCACATTACCTATTATACATTTAGTCCTTATTTACCCTTTCAGTATCTCACACCAGAGAAACTATTCGGTATTTATACATGTGTGTGCTATTTATTTCACTTAAGAGTATTGCCTCAATGTGCATCCACTTAGCTATAAATGTCTCTAATTTCTCATTTTTTATGGCTGAGTAGTACTCCATTTTATAAAAAAACCACATTTTCTTTATCCAGTCTCCAGTTGATGGGCAGTTGAGCTGTTTCCAATTTTTAGCTATTACAAAGTGCGCTGCTATGAACATGGGTGCACATATATCACTGTGGTATGATTCTTTTAATTCTTTGGGGAAGATCCCCAGCAGTGGAATAGCAGGGTCAAATGGGACTTCCAGTCCTAGTTCTTTGAGGTATCTCCATACTGATTTCCACAGTGCTTGCACCAGTCTACACTCCCACTAGCAGTGGAGCAGGGTTCCTCTTTCCCCACAGCCCCACCAGCATTTGTTATTGGTTGATTTCATGATAGCAGCCATTCTTTCTGGAGTGAAGTGGAATCTCAGTATTGTTTTCATTTGCATCTCTGGAATGACCAGTGACGTTGAACATTTTTTCATGTATTTATTTGCTATTTCTACTTCTTTGTCTGAGAAATGTCTGTTCATTTCAGATGCCCATTTGTGGATTGGGTCTTTAAATTTGGGAGGTCTGATCTTTTTAAGTTCTTTATAGATTTGAAACTCACCTTTCTTGAAACAGTAAAGTATTTCCTCCCTTCTGCCCCCGAACCTGAAAAAGAAGGGACTGATCTAGAGCTGTGTTCTTCCAATTTTACCCAGTAAGATTTTGAACAAACATTAACTCTGAATTATTTCATGAAGAAATGGAATATTTACTTCAGTAATTGAGTATGCATTTATTGAGAGCCAGAATGCCCCAAATGTACTAAATGGTGGTTTATTAATGGCAGAGGACACAAGCATGGCCCCTGCTCCAGTGGGACTTAGAATTTGGTGTAGAATGGGTATGGAACAAGCCAGCAGAGAAGCAAATGTGAGTTAAGGGCTCTGAAGAACAGCACAGGGCCAAGATCAGTGTGAGCAGAGGAGGCCCACCATCTGGTGGCATGGCCAGGGTGGCGACTCTGGAGGGAACAACTAAATTCAGACACAAGAAAGAAAGAGCTGGAGATGGAAAGTGTATGAGGCAGAGGAAACTGTATGTGCAGAAGCTCTGAGATGGGAAAGAACATGGTGTGCTCAGGATCACAAAGCAGAAACAGTAAGATAGACACTTCCTAGAATAAATAACGGCTTTTTAAATTAAATATCTTCAGCCTTATGAAAACTTAGAGCAATGTCTTTCTGTCTTTTGTTTTCCTCCCTTCCTTCTTCCCTCCCCTATTTTGCGTGGCCTAGTGAAAGGTTTTCTTGGCTCAGTACTTTTAGCCCTATTATAGAGGTGCTTTCCTTTATGTGTGGAGGCAGGGATCGTGTGGGAAGCATGGGGCATCAAAGTTGGACTTAGTGGATGTCTTCAGGACTTAGGGGACAGTGCCCCTCAAGCCCAGTGACTCTGTCCTGGAATCTCTTTGGTGTTCTTGGAGGGTAATTTCTGTGTCCCTCAGAATGAAGGTAGATCTGAGGCATTGGACACTACCTGAGAGTAGTAACATAGGCTTGTGGTGTGGGCACTTGAGTGAGTGGACAGCCAGGCAGCCTTTCACTTCTGGGCATCTGGGTTTGTAGCATGTGCATGGTCCTCCGTAGGGTTTGTTGTGTTCTTAGAGCAGGCTGGAATAGTTCCCAGCACCACGTGAGACTGGCCTTCATGGAACTTTTCCACAGGCCGGCGACTCAGGCTATGAGTTGAATGAATAACTCATTTGCTCACTTAGCAGACATTCTCGAGCCATGATTGTGTGTCCCTGTGTGTGGGTGCTGTGGGGGCTCCATGGGAGTAGAGGTGCCACCTTCAGATACCCCTGCTCCACACTTCGGCATCTTTGCCTTAGACTGTTCCATGTATAATGTTCTTGGCACTTTTGCCAGCCCTAAACTTCTGGTGGGAGGAAGGTTCTTGTCTCCTGCCTTTCTGATCCCTTGAAACCCTAGTAGGTGCTAGCGAATCTTGAATTATATCACTGAATTTCAGAGCCTCAGGGAGCTCAGAGCCCTGAAAGATGTGACTCATTTTTCCCTGACCAATTTTGGCTCTTCTGCTTGGAGGTAATCCCTTCCCTCTTGCTTTCATCTCTCCATGGTCATGGAGCTTCGGAAAACCAAGGGACTCCAGCTCATCTCTCCAAAGACATGGTTTGTGTCGTGGTTAATCTTGGCTTTTACTTTGATTGGTTTGAGAGACACCTAAGAGATGAGTAGAGCACACTTCTGGATGTGTCTAGGTGAGTCATAACAATGGGCACTGTCTCTGGTTCCTAGCATTTTCCTTTCTTCTCTGCTTCCTGATGCCATGAGATGAGCAGCTTTCCTCTGCCATGCCCTTCCACCATGATGTTTCTACCTTGGGGTTGGGTGACCATGGACTGAAACCTCTGAAACTATGAGCCAAAGTAAACCTTTTGTCCTTTAAATTATGTATGTCAGATATTGTGTCCCAGCAATGGAAAGCTGACCAATGCAGCTTTTCTTCTTGGATCTTCTATAGGTAGCAGTCTATTATCTCCATAGAAACAGGCTATATATTCTCAGGACTTGAATCCTTTTTAGAAGTAAGATGTTTATGGGGAGAGGGGATGAAGAAGTGGTGAGCTGGGAATGGAAGAACTGTGTACAGATGCATTCATTCTGAGAGTCCTTTTGCATTTCCTCAGGTCTCACACTGCTGAGATAAAGGTGTTGTCGCTGCCATCTTACAGAGCAGGAAAGATAGTCCTGGGATGTGAACATCCTGCCCAAGATCTCTCAGGCTCTCAGTGGTGAGAGCAAGGTTTAAGCCTGGGTCTCTTGGTCTCTAGAGTCTGAACATGCACCACACCAGGACACTGTGTTCCTGTGCTGGACCAGGAGCTCTCACTGGTCCTGGTGAACAAGGGCTTTGAGAAAGATTTGTTTTACTCTTCCCCACGTAGCCCATTTTGTTTTGTTTCTCCTTTCCTTCTATCTTCTGATTGCTAGATTGGTTTGGCTTGCTTCTTGCCCTCCTTCCTTATCATATAAACTGCCTTTCTTGAGGAACTCATTTGTTTTTTCTCTCTGCTGTTTTTGGGGCAGGAAGGGGTCTGATAGTTTGGGACAAGTTGAGCAATGTTAGTGAAAGGCAAGCACAAGCCCCCAAGGCCTGTCTGCATTGCTCTTCCTCTGCTTTCTGCAGCACCCCTGTGGCTTCTCATCCCCAAGCACCCCCAAACACTCCTCTTGGCTAGAGACCCAAGTGCAGTGCACCCAGGACTGGGCCCACATCTCAGCTGAGTCTCACCTGTTAACCTTATTTCAGTTTTTAATTTCTAAGGTATCTTTCATAACCTGCCAACCCCTCGTCTCCCTCCCTTGTCTTTTGTACTTAGTCTGTTATTACTTTCAGTTGAGTAAGAGCCCAGGCAGCACCAGAGTCCTTGAAAGGGTGATCTCTCCCATCTTCAAAGGTCGAGGCTGGTGCCATGGTGATAGCCCTGCTGTCCTGAACCTGTGCTGGGACCTTGGGTGAAGGGATGGGGGTCCCACTGTGTTTGCCCCAGAATGGGCTGGGTGAAGACAAGCAAGATGTAACTGCCAGGAGGGAGGAAGAGCTTCCTTCCCTCCTTCGAAGCTTCTCTGCTTTTTGGTGGTTTGTGTGTCTGTCCTCTGAAATGGGAAGGAGGGCTTGACCTGTGAGTTAAGGAGCAGATACCAAACACTTTTTCATCAATCAATCAGTCAGTCAATCGTCAATCTCCCTTTTCTGTCTGTGTATCTACACACAGGCACATACGGGTACGTGTGTATTTTGGAGACTTTTGCCTGCATCAGAACATGAGCATGCCTAGTACTTATCTCCAGGTTCCCTGTCCCTTCTGCCTGAGTCTCCAGTCTGTCCTACCTGTGAAAAGGTGCCCTGAGGAGTCTTGTCTCACAGCTGTGTCTGCGATGGTGGTGCTGATCCTGAGGCCAGTGAAGTACATGCGGATGGCCGGACTCTTGTTTTTGCCACTGTGCTGGTTCCGAGGACAAGGAGGGGGTTGTGGGACACATGACTCACTGGCCTAGCTACTTCCACAAGCTGCTCATTAATAGTTGATCAAATTAGTGTCAAACAGCAGAAATGGCCTCCTGTGGCTGTTACCTATGGGTAGAGGACTGGGCAGAAGATGCCTTAGTATCACAGGGTCACTGTCTAGATAATGGCGTTTGTGCCCCAGCCCTAGGCGGTATTTGTTGTGTAAATTAAGGGAAAGGCAGAGATGGGTCCTCTGGAGAGCCTGATGGCTAGTTGCCAAGAATCTTTTTGAGGTGGGACTCACTGTTTTAGTGAATTTACCAATATTTGCAACTTTTAACCTTGGTTTCTTGGGTTACCAGGTTTAGCACCACTGACATTTGGGTCTGATAAGACCTGGCCATGGGGGTGTCCTGGGCATTGTAGGATATTGAGCAGCATCCTTGACCTCTGCCCATGCCAGCAGCACTTTTCTCCTAGTTGTCACAACCAAACATGTATCCATATATTACCAAATGCCCCTCATTTCCCAGCAGGACAAAACTGTCCTCAGTTGAGAACCACTAGGTTAGTACACAACAGAGAGGCTGCAGCCACTGGGGAGAGCTAATGGTAACCCAGTGTTTGCAGTTGTTAACCATACACAGCCAGTATGCCAGTTTAAAGTACAAGGAGAATTGTGTGTTTCGCCGCTGGAGCCTAGGACCTGTTCAGTAACCAACAGCACTAGAGGCAGGCTCTGCAGAAAGCCCGGCTCTAATGCTGAAGTCAGACTCAGGAAGATGGGTTTAGTGAGTCCAGGGAGTTCCAAGAAACACTAGTCCTAGGGGCTGTTCATGATTCCATAAAGAAAGAATTCGATAGCCAAATGAGTTTGGGAAACACTGAGTTAAAAGTTAAACAGATTTCTTTATCTCAGAGCTTGTCAGAGCCTTTAATAAGCCAATTTGGGTTACAGGTCTCCTAGAAACTTGATACTCACATTGGCCAAATTTATTAAAACTCATGGGCCACATTTGGAGACTATATTTCACAATCTAAAATTTGGGAAAATGGTTTATTAGCAACTGTTTGAGGCAGTTCTTACCTGTAGTCAGTACTAGGATGGGGGCTGTCATTGTATACTTGGGGACTTCTCTCTTCCTCAGCTCTTTTGGCTGGTCCCCCTGCTCCAGGTCCCATCCCAGCCTCCAGCTTTCTTGAGATGACGTTAATATGTTTAACCTGATGAGATCTAGTGTAAATGATTGCTTTTGCTTATCTCTGCACTGATTCACTATTATGTTACTCTTAGGGTTTTGTTTTCAGAGGGCAGACTATGTGTTTTACTTAAACTTCTTTTCTTAATAGGATTATCAGTGGAGGCCGACTTGCTGACATGCCTTTAGCCTGTATCACCAAGCTATGTTGTGGAGCACAGGAAAGACTGTTTTGGGCTCATTCCTTCCCAGGGAAAGCAAGGGTGGGCATTTGGCAAATATATAAGAAGTCATGGATGGATAGATGGTGGGGCAGTGTCATATTTGGAAGGACCAGGGTTTTATCTAAGAAATATCTCAAGGTGTGGTACATCTGAAACATCTGTGCATAATGCAGGCTGTGTCGCTGTTCAATAGGCATGGCATGTGCGCATGGCTTGCAAGAAATTTTCTTTGCCCTTTGCAAACTAGATCACACGATCCCAGAACATGATTAAAATGCCCAGATTGTCAGTAGTGACCTCACATGGGGCTTGTTTGGTGGGGTCCCTTCCTAGGGACCAGACAGTGGAATCTGAATCCACATAGGAGCAGCATTCCTTGGCTGCTTCCTGTCTTCTCTGATTTGTAGGCTGCTTGCCAGAGGCAGGGGGTGGGGTTGACTAGAGGGGTGCAAAGACCTGTAGCAAGGTGTGCTGGGTGAGAGAAACAAGTCCCCAAACCTGAGCTGGGAACTGCCACTCTCCTAACCCTGTAAGGAGTTAAGATAAAGTGAGGGGGTCAGATAAAGTCAAGCAGATGCACTGTTGTTTCAACCTGTTGCCTGCTAAGAGAATGATCTGAGAGGCTGGAAGAGCTGGCATTTTTCTTAGGAATCTAAGGATTTCTGAACACCACCTTGGAATGGCTTGAGGACTGGGGCCCCTCTTTTTCTGCAACTAAGACAGAGGCATCACAGAAGTGTTAGGATACCAAGATCATAGAGTTCATGTCTGAGATAGAAATCTGTGGCATTTGGGTAGATGAAACCTTAGATATATGCCTGCATGCTAAATGTCCATAATTCTTGTTCACAAGAAGCCAGTAGCCTTCTTTGCCCCCACTCACTTGCAAATGCCCCCCTAGGGGAGCAGTGCCATTCTCTGATTCATGTGTTGTTTATTCATTCTGCTCATGCTATGGAGGCTCTTCTGTCTGTCGTGGCTGTGCAGTTGAGAGGAAGATTGGTCAGCCTCCCAAATGCTGTTCTGTGCTTGGTGCTTAAGATCATTCTTGCAGTTAGATCTCAGAAAAACCTGCAGCTAAATGGTGCTGGAAGAGCAGGTAATTGCCCAGATTTCAAAGGAAGTCTGCCTACTCTGCCTTTTTTTTAAAAAACAAAACAAAACAGGATCTTGCTATGTAATTGAGGCTGACCTTGAACTCACTATGTATCCCAGACTGGCCTCCAAATCACAGTGATTCTCCTGCCTCAGCTTCCTGAGTGCTGGGATTACAGGCATGTGGCACCACACCTGGCTTAATCTGCCTTTTAGAAACAAGAAAACTGAGACTCCCTGACTTGCCCAGGGTCAGCCCACTAGTTTGAGCAGAGCTGGATTCAGACCCATTTTCACAGTTCAGAATTGCCTTGGAGAAGCAAGACACACCCAGAGGGACAGTTAAATGACAACAGAAGTTATATAACCCAGGACAGCAGTACAGTAGATGTCACAGAGCAGTGTTAGGTGAAAGCAGGGTGGCAGGATTCATACAGGGCTGGGGCTGTGTCATTTAGAAGACTGGATGGAGCACATAGGGTTGAACCAGACTCAGCAATGCTGGATAGGGTCTAATGGACAAGAAGCAGCAGGTAGTTCAGGTTAATTGTCTCAAGAGACACAGAGCCAGGCGTGGTGGCACATAGCTGTAATCCCAGCACTTGGGAGGTTGAGGCAGGAGGATTGCTGTGAGTTCGAGGCCAGCCTGGGCTACAGAGTGAGACCCTATTGAGAGAGAGAGAGAGAGAGAGAGAGAGAGAGAGAGATGGAATGTGAGGATCATCCTTATAGATTGATGGTTCTCAAACTTTTGGGTCTCAAGACCAACATCTGAATTTTTTTGTTTTTGCTTTTTTTGGGGGGGGTACTGGGATTGAACTCAGGATCTTGCACTTGCCAGGCAGGCATAGTGCCACTGAGCTAAATCCCCAGCCCCAACATCTAGATTTTTTAAAAATATTTTTTAAAGTACTGAAGACTGCAGAGAGACTCTGTTTATGTGGGCTATCTCTGTCAATATTTACCACCTTAAAATGAAACAGATACATTTTAAAATTAATTTTAAAATTAGCTCATTGCATATTAACACAGAATACATTTTCATGAAATATAACTACATTTTCCAAAACAAAAGTCCTAGAATCATGGCATGGTTTTGTATTTTTTGCAAATATCTGTAATGTCTGGCTTAAGAAAAGTCAGCTGGATTCTTATATTGGCTTTTGCTTTTAGTTCATCATGATATCACATGTATATCCCCTTCAGAGTAGAAGGGACAAAAATGTGTTAATATTATTATGAGAATAATTTTGACTTTGCAAAATAACTGAAAAAGTCTCAGGCACTCCACCTCCTACCATCCCTTGCAGGAGTCCCAGGAACATACTTTCCAAACCACTGTCTAAACTTAAGCCTAGGCAGAAGAGGATGCTGAACTTAGGTATTGGTGGAGCACCCATGGGAAATGCGAAGAAGGAAAGCAGATGGTCCACCATCCATTCACTTCCTGGCACCATCTTGTGGTCAGACTCCCCGAGTCTGGTGTCCTGACCAGACTGAGTCAGGTGTGAGTCGGGGCAGTGACAGGTTTATCCTACTTCCATTTGGAGTTCTTAATGCCACTGTGTCCATGTAACAGAAGCACCTCATGACTGTCTTTGTGGAAATGCTGGCATGCAATGTAGTTAGAAGATAAGGTGACAGCATTTATTCTCTATTTCTTGATGGTGGTAGACACAGTATGAGAAGCACCTTATGCCTCTCAGAGCTTTTAGTCCACATGGTTTACACGTGTGGTTATTCTGCCCCTAGAGATTCTTGGTAGAAAATGCTGTGAATCCTCCCTTTTGAAAAATGCAGTGGGGAAAGAGAGGCCCCTCTGAGCGCCAGACTTCAGTTTGCATGTGTTTCCAAGGTAGTAATTAGAGGGGGCTGTAATGAGCCTCAGGAGTCTTTCAGGGCCTGAGGTTTAAGTGTTAATTTCCAGTGCAGATGTGCTTCTGGGCTTCAGGGCTCTCTGCTAAGTACTGTAAGTCCTGCTTGGAGCTGTTTGTGGGGAAGATACTGTTCCTTCTCCTAACCAGTTTGCCCTGTGGATGGCCATGATTCAGAGTTCACTTCTGCCCAGTGTGGGTTTTCTGCTACTCAGGACAGCTCACTGTTTTTTGGGTTTAACATTCCAACACATGTTCTTTTAATTTCTTCATGCTATGATGACATGGCCTGTTCTTTTAGGAGACCCTTCTTTTAGTTCTTGTTTTTGAGCAGTTTAAGCAGCCAGGAATCTCCAGTTACTACTGCCTGGCTTTGCGTTCTGGACAGTGTGCTGGCATCTTAGCTATATAGTTTTGATTCTCAAGATATGTTTCTTATAAAAATATTGCTGATTTAAGGAATCAGTTATGTCCTGGGACACTGGCCTCTGACACTGTTACCTTGTTCATCATTCTTCCCTATATGTACGTAACAGAGAGCCTTCTAGGATGGCCGTAGGGTGGGGAAAGGGGATTAGACCTGCCTGACTTTGCTGCTTGTTAGCTAGGTGATCTTGGGCAAGCCCCTTAACCTTACTGGGCCTCCCTTTTCCCATGTGAAAAAGTACTAAGAATGGATATAAAGCTGGGATTTAGCTCAGTGGTTCCACTACCACCTGCCTTGCAAGCTCAAGGTCCCGAGTTGGATCCCTGGTACCAAACAAAACAAAACAAAACCCAAAAAACCAAATAGTATAGTCTCTTATCTGCCCAAGGTGAAATTAATTTACATGACTGGGTGCAGTTAATCTTTATTAGATAAATAGTGCAGTCTTCTGAGAAGAAAATTATGTGTCTGTAAGAATAGCTTACTTATCTACTTAGGGGACAGTTATTTATTCAGTGTAAGTCAAGTGCAAGGTGATGTAAGAGGTACTGTAAAACCCCCTGGAAGTCTGTTCATGAAAATATGTTTTGAGGCTAGGAAAGGAGCAGTAGCAGAATGTTCTGAATGTCCATGAGTTTTGTGAGTATCTGGTGCCTATGAGTTTTGTGAATATTTCCAATGGATGCTGGGTTATAATGGGCCCTTTAAGGAAGACAGGGGTTTGAAATCGCCCTTCCAGGACAACAGGATCTGGACTAGAAGGGATTACTGGGAGCTTAGAGGGTTTGACAAAACTTTTGTACATTTGCCACGCTACCCGGATGTGCTAGCTGTCATTTGAGTCTTGATGACACTGGTGCCATGGCAGTGCATTGGTTTCTGTTTCCTGGCTTCACATTTGGGCCATATATTTTTATACTCTACCAGAATTCTGGGAAACCAAGGAGGAAGCTAAAACTTCAGCTAGGCAGAGGGAGGTGGTGCATTACCTAAACACCTTGCCCTGCTCTGTTTAAATGTATGTTTTACAGCGTGCCTTCATATTCTTTCTGAAAACCTTTTTATCTCATCCAGGGAATAAGATGATAGGGAAGAACCTATTCTACATAGACTAAAGGCACTATTGGTTTTGGCTTCAAAGGACAAAGACCAAGATTAGGGGAAGGAGAAATCTCTCCCTTTCGATTTTAGGCAAAAATCTTTTTATAAGACCTTAATTCCTTGCCCAATATCTAGATAGCCAGAAACATTCCCAAAGGCTGGTCTAGTAGACCAAAGAATAGCAATATAAGCAGTGATATTTGTGGTTAACCACCCCTTCCCTGGCAGCAGCACCTCCAACACTCCCACACCCTAACAGGCACTCATCACTTAAATCCTGTTGTGCATGTTACTTCCTTTGATGGTGGTGAATGTGCTATGGGTGTCACTTTATAGTATAGTTCTGATGCCCAAATGACATTTTTAAATCTTTATATCTTAGTCACAGACTTCTAGAATGTTTGAGCTGGAAGAAAGTTTCATTGTAAGTCCTTCATTTTACAAATGGGAACTGAAAACTCAAGTTGTCCGACTCTGAGTTCAGGTCCTTCTTCACCAGTTCATGTCCCTCCCCTCCCCCAGCAACTCAGCTGGGGTTTTTCACCTGCCCCTTCTTAAGGTTTCATGCTGAGTGCTTTTCACGTATCGTGTCATTTATTTTTCATAACAAATGTATGAGGAAAGTCTTATCAGCGTCCCTCCTTTGAGGCTAGGGAGGTTGAGTGATGTGTTTAGACGTTGAAAGTACTGTAATGGCACAGAGGTTCCAGCTCCGAGCACAGTGACTCCACAGTACCAGCTCCTACCCAGCTGTGCTGCCCTGTATTGTCCAAGGAAAGCTTTCTCTGATCCTACTTCTTCCTCTACTTCCACTGCTCTTTTCCCTCTCCCACCAGGAACCTCTTTACTTGCAAAGGTAGAAGTCCTACCATGGCTTCCTTATGATTCAGGAGCCTTGGCTTCAAAGGAAGGTGCTGCAAAAGTCTTTTTTTTCCTTTTTTTTTGTGGTACCGGGGATTGAACTCAGGACCTTGCACTTTAAAGGCAGGTGGTGGCGGAACCACTGAGCTAAATCCCTGGCCCACAAAATCTTGTTCAGAGGTTTGCAACCCTCATCCTTGGGACTTAAAAGAGCTGTTTGCTCATCACTTACACCAGGAGCCCATGTTAGTTAATTCAGGTAGTCAGGGCAGTGGAAGGCATGATGCAGTCTGTCCTCGCATTATGGGCTTATGGGAGACAGAAAGTTAGAGTGGGGAGAAAGTAGATGAAGATTCCAGGAAACTCACCTTCAACTCAAGCACATGTTCTCTTAGCAGAGGTCAATTGCATTGCCTTTATCATCAAGGAGTAGGATTCTGCTACTATAATGGGACAGGCAGTGTGGAGCTGACTCTCTGGCAGCTGAGCGGCTCCTAGCTGCAGCCTCTGCCATATGGATATCTGTGTCTCCCTTTTGTTCTTTCTTTCTGTTTTCCTTCTACCCTTCCCACAGCAATGGCCTGTAGGACACTACTCAGACCCTGTGAGGCTATGATTATTGACTTCTGGCGTATGTGAAGTTATGTGCAGTATTGAAGGCACCTGCCTGCTCAGGAATGTAGCTGTTTTTCATTTGGAGGTGTAATGGAGGCTTTATCCTTCCTAGGGGCTTATTTTTCAGGTTTGAGCAGGAAATGTCCCAAGGTGCATTGTCAGCCTAATTGATAAGCCTGCATACTGACTCTGACCAGGCCATTGTGGAGGCCTGGAGCTGCTCTGGTCTTCCTTTAGGGGAGAACTGCTGCTTTCACCTCACCCCCAACTTGGCAGTGATGTAGGAACCCATCTACCTGGAGTCCAGGTCCTAGACCCTGTCTAGATTTTTGTTTGTTTGTTTGTTTTTTGGTACTGGGGATCGAACTTGGGTCTTTGTGCTTGAGAGGCAGGCAGCAGAACCACTGAGCTAAATCCCTGGCCCTCTGTCTAGATTTTTACAAGAAGAATAAAATTTAAAATAATTTTTTTTTTGGTACCGGGGATCAAACTTGAGTCCTTGTGCTTGTGAGGCAGGCAGCAGAACCAATGAGCTAAATCCCCGGCCCAGAACTATTTATTCTTAAGACTTTAACTCAGTAAAACTCAAAAGCTGTTTTAGGGTGCCTACTGAGTGTCTTCTTAGAAAATGGTAAAGTAGTAGAAACTTAGAGGAATTTTTACTCAAAATATCTTAGCAAGAATTTAGAACATAATATTTAGAAATTTTAAAACATACATTATATTGATAAATATTATTAAAACTATGTTATGTGATTGAGACTATATTTACTGATCTGAACGTCACTTTAAAAACTACAGAAAAGATCTATCTCTCCATTTTCTATCTGTTTTGCAAACATGCACTAAAAATAATAATCTTTTAAAAACTACAGAAAAAGTCATCAACTTGAAAGCATGTGCTTGTTTAGCTAACCATTGTGATTGCTTGGTTACTATTTTTTCTTGACTGGATTGCCAAAAGTTGTAGCTATCTGATCAGGATGGCTACAATGCAGCCTATTAAAGAAATGAAGTTGACTGGACAGCATATTTATACTGAATCTACTATTGAAGAGCTATTTCTTCACTATAAGAAGTAATTTCCCCTTTTACAGTCTGCTTATTCCCTTCCTACAATTCATGACTTAATGTGACTTTCTTTCTTTATACATATAAATTCTCAGGGTACTTGGGAATTTGTCCCACTTGAAAATTATAGAAACTCTACTAATTTCAATTCTGGTCCAGTAGAAATGCAATAGGCTCAGTCTTTCAAATGTTAACTTTTCATTTTTCTAAGGTAACACTAACTACAGAAATGTATTATAACCATTTCAATCTCTCCCATACTTCAATGAAGACAAAGTAAAATATCTAGGTAAAATAAATTTAAAAGAAATTTTTATTGTCAGTTGTTTCATTAAGAATATACTTTGTTAGAGTTGTGTACAAGGGGGAAAGTAATATTAACTAAAACATTTTGATAACTAATCAAGTTACTCTGAACACGATTTCAAAATAATCAGGTAATTCTACTGATAAATTTTAGGAAATTCACTTACTCATGAAATCAACATATTTCTTTATTTTAACATTTGCCAATCCTTTAGCTTTTTACAGGGTAATTTCACATATATCAGATTTTTACTCACATCAGATTAAACAAAGGCACAGAAAGAATTAAACATGTTGCCCAAAGATGCACAACAAAGAAGTAATTGTTGGACTCAACTTGCCATCCTTGGGCCCCAAAGTCCTGTACTCTTTCAAGTGCAAAATGCTTTTGTCATCCTTTAATAATAAAGTCAATCTATTTCATTACTGTATATACCTCATTCAGAAGATTTGGAAACAAATTGTTTCCTGACTCAAAAGATTTAGTATTATTCAACTTCACATGTAGTGAACAAAAGCCTTTCAATAGGTACTTAACTATATTCCTAGATGGAGAAAACATTATTTGGCCACACAAACTATAATCAATTATTTTTATTGCTTCAAGGAAGTTTCTGCTTAACTGAGTGTGGTGGTGGTGTATGTCTGTAATCCTAGAACTCTAGGATGCTGAGGCAGTAGAATCATAAGTTTGAGTCCAGCCTGGACAACTCAGTCTCTGCTTTCAAAAACCTAGTACAGGGCCGGGGATTTAGCTCAGTGGTTCCGGTGCCTGCCTCGCAAGCGCAAGGTCCCGAGTTCAATCCCCAGTACCAAAAAAAAAAAAA